>JAOPHQ010003428.1:175000-250000 GCA_030340625.1 Merluccius polli
GAGGAAGAAAGAGGAGTGACAACATTGGGAGAGAAGAGGAAACAGTGGGGAGAGAAAGAGGGGAGCAACAAAGGGAAAAAGTAGATAAAGAAAAGGATGGAGGGAAAGAGATGAGAGGAAGCGAAAGATGGGGGGAGTAAAGAGAATGAGAGAGAGGGAGGAAAAATAATGGGGAAAGAGGGCTAGAAAGAGGGAAAGGGTAGAGGGAAAAGGACGGAGAAAGAGAGATGGGAAAGGGAGAGAAAGATGGAGAGCTAAATAGGGAGCGGGGAAAAGGAGAGAGAGAGAGAGAAAGGAGGCGGAGCTGGACAAGGGAATGGCAGCATGACAGCTTTGGTGCTCCGTCGTCCCCTTACATCCCTTAAACCCTTGTTGCTAGGGACCAACAACACCCCCCACCTCCACGGTCTTCAATGTCTTCAAAGCCCCCCCCTCACATGGATGTCTGAGTGACAAGACAGCAGCCAACAGGTAGCCGCCAGCAAACACATGCTATCACGCACCAACAGACACAAGCTGGCAGATGGACGCAAACACAAACTAGTACACAGGACACACAGTAGCATAAACAGACTAGTAAACACTAGCCAATACAAGCTAGCATGCACAAGCTAACACAAATAGACACACACACACACACACTAGTATACACACACAAGCTAGTACATACTTGCAAATACAGTACACATCAGCAAGCACAAGCTAGCATGCATGATCGTACACACTAGAAAACACAAATCCTAGTACTACACAAGCTAGTCAATAGTAGCAAACTAAAGTTGGTATGCATTAAAAAAAACACAATCTAGTGCTAACTAATAACTAACTGACTATCTAACTAACTGATATCTGTAGCTGATGTTAAATAGTATGATATGGCATGGCAGCAGTCATGTTTTCTGAACCAAACACAAGGTGAGCCAGGATCCTTGAGATAAAGGCTACCATAAGGTAAGGCAGATTCCCCCCCCCGGTGACACAGACGTATTACAGAATTACAGAAATACTTGGAAAACCAGGTATTTCATCATTGCCACCATCTATTTTTCAGCCTTCATAGCGATAGCCACAGTTTGGCTCACATGTGGACCTTGGATAGACCATTGTTACGTTCAGGAAATAGGGAACTAACCGTAAGCAACCTTTTAACTCAATGGAAAATGGAGAATATTTTGACATTCCCCCCAACACCGACATAGTCAAAACATAAAAGTGCAGCAACTGATGGTTTTGGCCTGGTACAACACCCTGAAGATAAATGTTTCCATCTGTGATTAGTAAAGTACTATCTTATCTTAACCAATCTCAATATATGTACGTTGGTGTTGCTGATTGGCTGGTGTGGCACATTCAAGGAACCAATGGGAACTCTTCAAAACACTACCTTTGGCCAAGCAAATACCAGAGCACTGGACAGGTTTGTACTTGATATTGGATAGAGATTGCTCTACAACACAACCAGACTTGAAACAAACTAAGGACTCCCGGTAATGTTTACGTAGGCAAACACGATACGGTTGGAAAATAATAAACAGACGTATAATTAGAATTTAAATGGAAAAGATAAAAGACGAAAATAAAATAATGAGTAAAAGCAAGGAGCCAATGAGCCTTTTTTCAGATCAAATGAACTAAATAATGAAACACTATTGATAATCAAAAGTAATATGTCTCACAGGGGAGAACAGTAATTCATTTCGTTATCTAATGAAACCATCTTTAATCTGCGTGTAATTCATCTCGTAGATCAATATGTCGTTTCGGAGAAAGTGAAACTTGGGAGTTTCCCCAAACAAAAGCCTTTTCCCGTATTTTAATGCTGGACAGGAGGGGAGTTAGAGTCTCTGGACCTTGAATTTTCCATCTTGGTGATAGATCTGAAGTTAAATCAAAATTCTCCTGATGGTTCAGTTTTCTGCAGGTAGTGACTGACGGCTTCCTGGTCTGTTCCAGGTGAGCGGACCATCAGAGGGAAGGAGAGATATGTGATGGAGAGAGAGAGAGGAATAAAGAAGAGAGAGGGGAATAAAGAAGAGAGGGGAAGAAGAGAGAGAGAGAGGAAGAGAGAGAGAGGGGAAGAAAGGAGAGAGAGAGAGAGAGAGAGAGAGAGAGAGCGGGGAGAGGGAGAGAAAGATAATCTGAGAAGAAAAACTATTGAGAGACAAAAAAGGGTAGGGAGGTAGAGAGAGAGAGAGAGAGAGAGAGAGAGAGAGAGAGAGAGAGAGAGAGAGAGAGAGAGAGAGAGAGAGAGAGAGAGAGAGAGAGAGAGAGAGAGAAGGGAGAGAGAAAGAAGGGAGAAAATGTGATGGACGGGGAGAAAAAGAAATCAGAACGAGAGAGAGAGACAGAAAGGAAAGAGATGAAAATAGATGTTGAAAGAAAAAGACTGAAAGGAGGAGAGACAAGGTTAAAGGAGAAGAGACCAGGGGACAGGAGGAGAGACCAGGAAAGGAGGAGAGAAGGCAAGGGAGCAGAATGGAGGAGCAAAAAGAGGAAAATAAAAGTGCTGCTTTATTTTGGACAGATCTTGTCGACTATTACATCGTATTGATAAACTGTAAAAACAGACTGAGAGCAGCATTTAAATCAAGCCTATATTGACAGATCTTAGCAAGAAAAACACAAACGCATAAATTGCCCCTAGATTTATTTTCAGATGCAGTACAAAAAGGTACAAGTATAGAGTAATTATTCCTACTATATACATACACAAGTATTAAAGTACTAAATTCCCTCTTTCTTCGTTGTCTACACTTCATCATTTTATGTTGTATAAAAATAGTCATTATTATTACTATTAATATTGTTATCATTATAGCAGAGGACCGTGTCTGGATTGTAGTTCCATTAGTAGTTAAACTTTAAAGAGTCGGCTGGTCGACAGTGAAGGGACAGAAGTGCCCATTAAAACAGCAAAACAGAAATGGGACTTCAAACCACCTCCACACTCCTGTGATGCAGGAGTGAGTTCCTTGCTATTAGAACTCAGTATACAACATAATGCACAATACACACAACATAATACACACCACCATACACAATGCATAACACAATAATACAATACACAAAATAATAACACGATAACACAAAAGACATCACACAACAACACGATAACAACCCAATATACAACATAGCATAATACAAAAACACAATACATAGTAAAATACACAATCTATTGTATGTTAGGACCCCCTTGAAAAATAGATGGCTCATCTCAAGGGATTTATCCTAATAAATAAACTTGCATCAATCAATACACACAGATAGAACAACGCAACAAATAAAACAACAATTAATAATTAATAATAATTCATTGCATTTATATAGCGCTTTTCAAGATACTCAAATCGCTTGACATAGTGTGTGTGTGTGTGGGGGGGATATGACCCCTCATCAACTACCAGTATGTAGCACCCACCTGGGTGATGCACGGCAGCCAGTATGTGCCAGAACGCTCACCACACACTGGCTCAGTGGAGAGGTGAGGAATGAAACTATCCATTTAGAGACCAGGGGATGATTAGGTGGCCGTGATGGTACAAGAGCCAGGTTGGGAATTTGGCCGGGACACCGGGGTCTCTTGCAATGAGTGCCACGGGATCTTTAGTGACCGCAGGGAGTCAGGACCTCGGTTTTAACGTCTCATCTGAAAGACGGTACTCTAGACAGGACAGAGTCCCCATCTCAGTCCCGGAGCATTGGGGATCTTACATAATTACAATTAAATAACAACAATACTCGGCACCAAAATTCACAATAACACAACCCTACAATACACAACACACCCCAGAGTCAGGACCCACTCAGGGTGGTCCGCCCCAGGGCCGATGCAGGTCTGACTTCATGGTATCAAAGTTAACTGTTGTTTAGTTCATTAGTCTTCATCCACATGCCAACAAGCAAACGGTTTCATCTCTGATCACACACACACCCACACACACAGACACACACAGCACTGTGATCTTCCATGGTAACATGTAGACTGCAGCTTGTGCTTGGCAGAGGTTGAGAGGCAGAGCCCACACACACTGTAGCCCACCTCCCTGCATCCTTCCCTGGCCGCCTCTCTCTCCTCTCCCCTGTAGCACTGGCTCTCTATGCATGCTGCTCTGGGTCTACTACGCAAAGAATACACACACACAGCCATCGCATACAGCCAAGCCTTCAATGTATGGGGGAGTGTGTGTGTTTGTGAGAGAGAGAGAGAGAGAGAGAGAGAGAGAGAGAGAGAGAGAGAGAGAGAGAGAGAGAGAGAGAGAGAGAGAGAGAGAGAAGGCACCAACAAAATAAAGAAAAGAGTGAGAGAGATGTGTACATACTGTAGTGTTGGTCACGACCCTATGTAAGTTACATTGGGTTATTTTTATACCCCAGTGGATTGAACTGTTTTGGTTGGTGGAACATATTTATTAATATGTATTATGTAAGGGATAATGGGTCTTGTTGGCTCGCTGTTCAAAGTCTGTTAGATTCTACGGTTGGAAATAGCGTCCAAGCACTGGTCTGTTATTCAGAATTATACCATGGCCTGGGTGAATACTCGATTCTAATTGGCTGGGGAGGAATTATTTTGCATTATTTTTCGATAACATGCACGGCTATGACATGTCGTAACATGAGCAGTCTTATCACCCGTTTAAAAATTAATGTGCTAAACGAAACGTTAATAACTGTCAACTTGGACCAGACTCGGATGGGACTATGTTTAGAAAGCTTCCCCGTTGCCATGTCATTACTAAGATCATCTCTATTTACTGGAGTAATAAGGTAACGTTGCCATGTCGTTACTAAGATCGTCTCTATTTACTGGAGTAATAAGGTAACGTTGCCGTGTCGTTACTAAGATCGTCTCTATTTACTGGAGTAATAAGGTAACGTTGCCATGTCGTTTCTAAGATCGTCTCTATTTACTGGAGTAATAAGGTAAGGTTGCCAGGTCGTTACTAAGATCGTCTTTATTTACTGGAATAATAATGTAACGTTGCCATATTGTTACTTAGGTCATCTCTATTTACTGGAGTAATAAGGAAACATCTGCATTCCATATGAATCTCATGTTAACTGATTGCGTTCCAGGCATTAGTCAGACCCATATATTTCTCGGGTCATTTGCCATTTGTTTCCAGGAACACGAAAAGTAGTGCAAGCTAAAAGTTGTCATTTTGAGACAGAATTACCCCAAAATATGAATCAACACCCTTATATTTTTAATGATTTGCAAGTGGCCATGGTAGAAGCGGGATAATCCACTCAGAGGTGAACATGTATCAAAAAATAATGCACGACATGGGGGCTAACTTGCAAATCATTAAAAACTTGTTGTGGAATATCCCTTGCATAATAGACCGTAGAATGCCGTAATTGACCAATCAGAATCTAGTATTTAACAAAGCCATGTAATAATCAATATGAACTACTACTTAAGGGTTAACATTAAACATGTAAATATTCTTGTACAATGTTAACTTCACTTTATGCTTTGAATGTCTTAGTCAAAATGCCTGTAACACATTTCAAATAAGGATATTAGAATATTCCAAAATCATCAGTGAAAAACCTTTCAAATAATTATTTTTAAAAAGTGCAAAGTACATGGGTAGATGGAGAATGTTGATGCACTTGGTGTATGGGGAAGGACTGGGGAGAGATGATTTAAGGGAGGGACAGAGAGATGACAGTGTATGGGGGCGGGTGATGGGGGAGGGGGTGAGGTTGCTGTCGCCAGCCTGTCTGCCAGTAATCTAATAAACGTCAACATGGCTGTCACTGATGGGGTTAGCGTGATTAGCAATCAGATTGGCCCAAAGCCAAACACATTACATGAAAACAGAAGGAATCACCCTCGCAAATCGCCACTCACAATTTTAGCCATTTTACCGCTTTTATATCCGGTGTGTATTTCTAGCAGAGGATTCTCATAGTGATGCTGTTAGCATTTTATTACTGTTCTTCTTTTTGTTGATACACGCTTTTTATAACAAGATTTGTCAGTAAATAAGTTTCAACCTTTTTTACTGACAAACTGTTTGTACATCTATTCTTTACATTTTAAACTCCATCCCTCCTCTAGGTATCAATCCAATCTTTAAAGACAGTTAGTGAGACTGAGCCTGTTGGGATGACTCTGCTTCCCTTTCATAAAACGTACATTTTACACGCTTTGCCTCAGCTAGGCCTTCTGAAACTAGTAAATTCAAAGACAAAAGCTTTGATTATAGTCTGGCTCCATGCTCACCTTATCCCCACAGTCTTCTGTTGCTGTGTAACTCAAAAGCCAGTTTCTAAACAGTGCCTACGGGAGCGGCTAGGATTCCCTCAGAAATATATTCATTACCATGCAAATTGGTTTGGGAATCCTTGACTTAAAAGCCTTCGCCATACTTCATTTCAGAGTCTGTAAATGCAATTAATTGGACCTCGTTCGCCAGCACGCAAATTTGCAGGCAGATAATTGCTATTGTGGGGTGTCTTATTAAAAAAAGTTTCTCCCCTCTCTTTAAAGGCTACGCGCAAAGAGTCGGCGCTGGCATCGCGTCACCGCGGCGACGTAATGGGATAATAAAAGGCCTTTCATGCGTCCTGAATGGAGCGGTGCTTGCAAACAAAAGCGGACGCAAGAATGATTTCCAACATGGTTTCTGAAAGCTGCTGCTGCACCTCCCCTCCCCCCCACCCCTCCACCTCACCCCCTCAATCAATTAGCACTCCCCACAATCTATGCAAATACCTGCGGCACCCAGATGGGCAATGCGCCGCTGCAAATCCCTACTTAGCGCTCTAGCGCGTTCCCCTCTCACTAGCGAGGAGAAACATAAAATGAGTTGCGTTTTGGTTTTAACTTGCATAAAACATGCAACGCGCCACGAGCGAGAGCAATGATACAGAGGATCGGCGCGCTTTCCCTGTTTCCTTTTGTTTTGAAGCCGCTCTAAATACATCTCATTTGCAGCTGCGTCAGAACTGTGCCAGCGAATCAAATAAAATGTGGCGAGGAAAGAGACGACGTGGGCTCAAACACCCCACCAAATGTTGTGTGTGGGGGCGAGTTGGTCGGTTGCCATGGTAATAACCCATTTTTATGTCACCAGCACATTCTTTTTAAGCGTGAGTGGCGGTGATTCCCACAATTTAAAAAGACTGTGGTGGATGGACTCCGAACCCTCTAAGCCTTGGGGTGGGGGAAACAAACTGTGATGATTTTAGCCAAATGCATCTATTGCACAAAACTAGATTTCCATTTATTTTATGATGACAAATGTAAGCCAAATTCAGTGTCATGCTAACTAACTAAATTCAACCCAGAAAATGTTTGAACCAAGAGCATTTTCATGGGATATTTTTTTTACCAATATGTGTTTAAGTTGAACATACTAGGGGCGTCCCGATTCCCCAAATCCAGGATTCGATTTGACTTTCGATTTTAAGGTCACGATTCAATTCAATTTAAACAAACGATTAAAAGGTGATTTAAAAAAATAACAAAAAACAAAAAATTCAGTACTGACAGCTATGCCATTGTTAGACTATCGAGATAATTGGTTTTATGCCTGACAACTTCAAATTCTTCTTTAAAAAGATAGGCTACATGGTATGTGTGATATAACCACCATATTTCTTTAGGAATGTACCACACTAAGGCCATATGGTCAAATTTCAATCATTTATTTAAAATATAACAAAAAACCTATTTCACCAAATTGGTGAAATAATTGTTTAACATAAAAACAAAAAGAAGAGCCCCAAAAACACTTTTTTTTAATCCTGTCGATCCTGCTTTTCATTTTGATGATCGAAAGCTCAATTCGATTGATTTGCGATTTAAAATTTGAATTGTGACACCCCTAGAACGTACAGAAATGAATTCCAACAAATTGCAGGTACAGCTAGACCAGGGGTTTCTAACATTTTTCAATGTAATGAATGTAATATTATGACAATATATATATATATATATATATATATATATATATATATATATCAGAGGTTGCGCTAGACTTTTTCGTTGTCCGTCATTTTGACTGACAGGGTCATAAAAATCCCGTCATAATCTATTTTTACCGGTCACTTTAATTTTTTAAATGATAATAATGACATGTTCAATAGCATTTAATTTTAATTCATTTTTAATTAATATTCAGTCCAAACAAGCTGAACAAATAATCCACACCGTGGATACACACATCAAGCAGAAGAATATGTAAGAATATCGGCCGCCAGGCGACTCGCGTATAGTGGGGCTTGACGGTGATTCATCACCACAATGCGGGCGGGAGCTAGTTGATCCACTAGTCAACACGCAGGAACTAGTTGATCCACTAGTCAACACGCCCCCAAGCGAACGAGTTTTCAAGGTGGCGCGATGTCGTGGATAATTCGCGTATAGTGGGGCTTCTAGTAGGGTTGTTGTGCCGGCTGACTGACATCACGATGGAGAGTTTCCATCGCTCTGGTCGGCTGTACGTCCCGTCGCGCAACTGATGCGTCATCCGCCACGTCATCAGAGCGCTGCCATCACCGGGACTAATAGAGGAGGAGCTGATCTCCTCTACGGTCGGCGACCCAGAAACCCCGCAGTGGATTACAGCGTCCTCCGGTCACTCAACACAGCTCAGCCTGTCCACCCCATAACCCTGCAACAACTCAACGTACAGTCACTGAACAATAAATCTGGATTTATTCACCAACACATTCTGGACAGTGGCATAGATATAATGTGCCTTGTGGAGACCTGGCAACAGCCTGAGGTCTACTCAGCTCTTAACGAAGCCTGCCCCCCTGGATACTGCTACATGGACAAACCCAGAACAACTGGCCGTGGTGGTGGGCTTGCCGTCATACGCCGATGTGACATCCAAGCATCCACCGTGTCTGTCTCCAATTTCAGTTCTTTTGAACATCTCACCATCAAGTGCAAACACCCAGTCTCCACCACAATAGCACTCATTTATCGTCCACCAAAACCCCACTCATCATTCATCTCTGATATTCACGACTTCCTCACATCACTCTCCACAACCACCACAAAACTCATAATACTGGGCGATTTAAACATCCATATGGACTCCCACTCTTGTCGCCTCGCTGAAAACTTCAGGGAGGTTCTTGATTCACTACATCTCCAGCAGCTCGTGAATGTCCCCACACACGATAGGGGACACACACTGGACCTAGTCATCACAAACAATGCAATAACTGACCCCCACGTACACCACATCGGAGTATCGGACCACCACGCCATCACCATTGAAATAGCCCTGCAAACCCCCATACCCAAGCCACAGCGCCACATCACATTTAGGAACATAAGAACATCAACTCCGCCTCCCTCAGCCAGCACCTCCAGCACCTCTCCCCCCCTCCACATCCATCAGTCAGCAGCCTGACGGATTTCTATAACAACAGCCTCACCTCCATCCTGGACCACCACGCCCCTCTAAAAACCCGGATTGTACATTTCACACGCTCTGCCCCCTGGTACACTGATGAACTCAGGGATATGAAGCGGTCGGGTCGTGTCCTGGAGCGGGCCTCCATCTCCTCTGGTCTGACGGTGCACAGATTGGCCTACCGGGAACACCAAAAAACATACGCCAAAGCACTTTCCACAGCCAGATTAGACCACTACTCCAAACTCATCAACAATAACCCTGGAAACTCCAAACAACTGTTCTCAACCATCAAACACCTGCTAAATCCACAGACCCCCTCACACAACAGTAACACAGAAGAGCACTGCAATAGATTCATGGACTACTTCACATTGAAAATAGAAAACATCCGTTCCTCCCTCCCACACTCGAACAGCTCCACAAACATCAGCCCCAACGCAACTACAACACAGCACCTCCCTCACTTTTCCCTCACCACGCAGCAGGAGGTCGAAAGAATCATCAGCAAATCGAAACCGACCACATGCACCCTTGACCCCCTCCCAACCCCTCTGCTAAAAAGCCACAGTCAATTCATCTGTCCATTAATACTTAAAATCATAAACCTGTCTCTTCAAACCGGCCATATCCCACCCTCCTTGAAGACAGCTCTCATCAGGCCCCATCTCAAAAAACCCACCTTAGATCCTTCAGTCCTGTTAAATTACAGGCCCATCTCCAACCTTCCATTTATATCTAAAATATTAGAAAAAGTAGTTTCCGCCCAACTCCACAGTCACCTCAAATCACACAAACTGTACGAAAAATTCCAATCCGGTTTCCGTCCCTTCCACAGCACAGAAACAGCCCTCATCAGAGTCACCAGTGACCTCCTGATGACCTCTGACTCTGGCTCCCCATCCCTCCTCGTTCTCCTCGACCTCTCTGCTGCGTTTGACACGGTAGACCACCACATCCTCCTCCACCGTCTCCAGCACCTCATTGGACTCTCCGACACCGCCCTCCACTGGTTCCACTCCTACCTCACGGGAAGGACCGAGTACGTGGCCCTGGGGGATGCTAAATCCCGCCCCCATACCGTGGTCTGCGGAGTCCCCCAGGGCTCAGTGCTCGGCCCAACCCTCTTCACCATATACATGCTCCCCCTTGGACACATCATCAACAGACACAACACAGCCTTTCATAGTTACGCTGACGACACACAAATACATATCAAGGTCACCCCCCTCCCCTAGCTCCACTCCCTCTGCCAGTATAACACAACTGACCTCCTGCCTGGAGGAGATAAAGACGTGGATGAGCCATAACTTCCTGCAGCTAAACAGCCCAAAGACTGAAGCCATTCAGATCGGTACCACCCATCAGCTTCACTCCTCCCCCATCTCCTCCATATCATTCTCTGGCCACAACATCCCCCTCTGCCCCTCTGTCACAAATCTGGGGGTCGTATTCGACCCCCAGCTCACATTTACTAAACATATCAACAAAATCTGCAAAACCTCCTTCTTCCACCTCCGCAATATTGCAAAAATCCGCCCCTCCCTCTCCCTCCGTGCTGCAGAGAAGCTTGTCCACGCCTTTGTCTCCTCCAGGCTCGACTACTGCAACGCACTCCTCATCGGGATCCCTGGCAGGAGCCTCCAGAGGCTCCAGCACATTCAAAACAGCGCTGCCAGGATCCTGATGAGGGTGCGTAAATATGACCACATCACTCCTGTCCTCCAATCACTACACTGGCTTCCTGTTCACCTCCGCATCGAATACAAGATCCTCCTACACACCCATCACTGTCTCCACGGTGAAGCCCCCACCTACCTCACTGAACTACTCACTCCCCACACCACCTCCAGAACCCGGTCAGGCCAATCGCACCGTCTGTGTCCCCCCAGGACAAAGCTAAAGACCATGGGCGACAGGGCCTTCCAGGCTGCTGCTCCCCGTCTGTGGAACGCCCTCCCAGACCACCTCCGGGCCCCACAGACGGAGGATGTTTTTAAAAAAGGTCTTAAGACCTTTCTTTTTAGGAAGGCATTCTTTTAAACTTTGCCTGACCAATGTCTGTTTTTACTGTTTCTAACTGTTTCTAACTGCTGTAATTGTTTTAACTGCCTTAATTGTTTTAACCACTGTAGCACTTTGAGATTTTCACTGAACATGTAAAGTGCGTTACAAATAAAATCTATTATTATTATTAGAGCCACCATCGTGATGCCACGCCCCCCTCGTCCGACACACTAATCCTATAGTCTCTTCTATAGTTATTACCTAAAAACTTTGCAGGGATTGCTCTGTAAATAAATTGAAAATATAACTAATGGTCCATATAAAGTGCTGTAAGTTAACTAGGGCTGCCCCCTAATAGTCTGCTTAGTCGATCGACGGAGGCTTAGTCGAATACGTTTTCATTAGTCGAGCAAAAAGTAAAACATAAACATAAGAAGGCATGAGCATCGCAAACCGAATACATCCGTGGTGGCAACAAGCCCTGATTTAACTAATTGCTGCAGGCATACTGACCAATACACCTGGGCAGGTATACACCTGGGCAGGTAAACACCTAGGCAGGTAGACACCGCTAGACACATGGGACTTATACCGGTGATCGCGGCTTTAGTTCCCCGTGTCTGATCGCTGTAATTCGGAGCGTGAATATCGGTTGAATATCTAATATCTTTCTAACTTTAAAAAACACTTTAGTATTTTTTAAGACGATAGTCGCACATCCCTCGTAACTACGCCGTGAAGGTAAACCCTCCCAGACTCCGCTATTAACATGAACCGCTCCGCCGGAGGAGCCGCACATCCACACGCACCGGACACCAAAATACAAACAAACATTTGATTGCTTTTAAATAAAGTTATGTGCAGTTATACGGTAAATACAATTATTAAAAGTGTTGGTCCATGGCGTTGGTTAATAGGCGCTATTAACGCCCCCCCCCCGACGACGATATCATCGTCCATCACGATGTTTTACTGTGAACATCGGCAACTGCCAATTTTAGGGCCATCGCCCAACCCTAGCTTCTAGGTTCCTCGCGTGCCCGCTTGCGCGTAATCAAATGTTTCAAGTGGGTTTGTTGTTTCTTTCTTCTTTTCTACTTTTCTTCTTCTACAAGAGCCAATTAATATGCTCATCGCCACCAAGTGGTCAGGGTGTGAAATGCAATCTGTCAAAATGACGGACGGCCCTCAGATTTGTCCGTCACCGTTTTAAAAAAACGGTCAATGACGGAAAATATTCGGTTAACGCGACCCCTGATATATATATATATATATATATATATATATATATATATATATTAGGGCTGTCAAAATTAGCGCAATAATAACGCATTAACGCACTTGAGAGATCGCACGCGAGCTCTGTGTTCGTCAATTGACTTCAGCCTTAAAAAAAACATGGCGTCGACGGGTGATACTGAAGGTATTGTGTGTATAAAATATGCTTTTTAATAAACTATCTGTACACTTACGAAGTTGTCAATGCCTCGTTTTATATGTTAAGACCCTCATTATACTACCAAAGAAGTGTCAGGCTATTTCTAGCCTTGTAAGTGCTTTAAAAAAGCAATTTATTTTTTACCAGGTGAGGTGCCTGTAATACTCAAACGTATAGCAGTTTGGTAGAATCGGCTAAAAACAGCGAACTTAGCTTCGCGTCGTATCGGCTTTTTGTTGATCTCCATGGAACGTTGGTGTGGAGGGTTTATGTGGAGTGTGTGTTGTTGATGGCTGGTTTACAGCCTCACCTGGCCTGAGTCGGACTAATTGGACTCTGGCTGGGTGGGGCTGCACACCTGTGGTGCATGAGCAATCATGGCACCCAGGATAAACCAGCCATCAACACACACACTCGAGGAGGAGCACGGTCATGACTTGAAGTACCATCAGCTCGGCGTGTACCATTCTGCCTGAAACTCCAAATAAACACCTTGAACTACATCTACCCGTGTCCTGTGTCGGAGGGCCCCGAAAGAAAGCCACTTAGGTGGCGTGTGGCCGGACGATACCCCCCCACATTGGGCGCCCAGTGTGGCGGGGGTATCGTCCGGCCACACGCCACCTAAGTGGCTTTCTTTCGGGGCCCTCCGACACAGGACACGGGTAGATGTAGTTCAAGGTGTTTATTTGGAGTTTCAGGCAGAATGGTACACGCCGAGCTGATGGTACTTCAAGTCATGACCGTGCTCCTCCTCGAGTGTGTGTGTTGATGGCTGGTTTATCCTGGGTGCCATGATTGCTCATGCACCACAGGTGTGCAGCCCCACCCAGCCAGAGTCCAATTAGTCCGACTCAGGCCAGGTGAGGCTGTAAACCAGCCATCAACAACACACACTCCACATAAACCCTCCACAGTTGGAAATCGTTATCATACTAAACATCCCAGAACCAGTTTACACCGGAGTTCTCCTTTAATCACCATGGTAACGTTGGAACTCGTTCTCATACTAAACATCCCACAACCATTTTACACCGGAGTTTTCCTTTAATCACCATGGTAACGTTGGAACTCGTCCTCATACTAAACATCCCAGAACCAGTTTACACCGGAGTTCTCCTTATTTGGTATGAATGACAATGTGTCATTCCATTTGATTATCTCATTTAACTTCAATGGGAGTGGATTTAAAATAGAATTTAAAAACTGTGATTAATTGTGAGTTAACTCACTAATACTATGTGATTAATCAGTAAAAAAAAAAAAATCGTTTGACAGCCCTAATATATACAGTATATATATATATATATATATATAATACATATATATATATATATATATATATATATATATATATATATTAGTGGTGGGCCGTTATCGGCGTTAACGCGCTGCGATAACGCGAGACTCTTATCGCGCGATAAAAAATTATCGCCGTTAAGTTGGGTTGGGAGCTGGGTCTATACCGGATTTCCACCAAGGAAGGTAAGCGCCGCGGAACGGCTGCGTCCTCTGCCCGGCGACCCCCCCCCCCCCCGTTGGTCGTAGGTCTGGGCAATGGCGCCTTAATGCACGGGCTTACCTGGGCTTCAGCCCGGGGCCTTGGCCAATCAGGGGCCTCTTAAAAAAAATATATTTAAAAAAAGATGATAAACGTCCGTATTCGCGGTGTCATTACCGCGAATACGGACCCCCCCCCCCCCCCCCCCCCCGGTCAACAATCGCGCAGACTTATTTTTAGTCACTATTTAGGTAGCACATGCATATTATGAATGCCTTCGACAGAATTCAAATGAGCCATTTTAATCTAGATTAATCTAGATTAATTCCAATATTACAGTTAGATTAATCTAGATTAAATAAATTAATCTATGCCCACCACTAATATATATATATATATGTATATACTAATATATATATATTAGTGATGGGCCGTTATCGGCGTTACCGCGCTGCGATAACGCGAGACTCTTATTGCGCGATAAAAAAATTATCGCCGTTAATCTATTGTCAAAGTTGGGTTGGGAGCTGGGTCTATACCGGTAAAAGAATGATGATAAACGTCCGTATTCGCGGTGTCATTACTGCCCCCCCCCCCCTTTCAACAATCGCGCACCTCTCCCACTCCGGTCGCAACCCCCCGGTCAACAATCGCGCAGCACCCCCCTGGTCAACAATCGCGCAGCACCCCCCCCCCCCCCCCCCAACAATCGCGCAGACTTATTCTTAGTCATTATTTAGGTAGCACACACATATTACGACAGAATTCAAATGAGCCACTCGGTTAATCTAGATTAACCGAGATTAATTCCAAGTTTACAATTAGATTAATCTAGATTAAAGAAATTAATCTATGCCCATCTCTAATATATATATATATATATATATATATATATATACAGTATATATATATATATATATATATATATATATATATAGCCTTTTAACACATTAAAAATGTGTGTGGGAAAATGTTGCCTGCACTCAGTAGGCCAATAACTAGTGTTCAAATGTAAAGTTAAAGGTTCTTTTTGTTATTATTTGTTAATTTATTAACTGTTAAATGTTTTCTCAGACAGTTTCTCAGGAAACAATAAATAGAAGAATAGTTTTTCTTTCAGTAATTAAAAAGTTAATAAAAGTATTTAAAAGTAAAGTTTGAAATTCTGCTGCTTGCACTTGCCGACAGTCCATACATACTCCACTGTAGAGAGCACTTGCTCACGTGACACGGTGGGTGTTTTTCCGAAAGTTTTTTCATCGTTTTTCCTGCAGTAGATTTTTTTTAGCATTATAAAATCACTGCTTTGAGATAAATAATTAGGATATGCCAAAGCCTACCTACTTTATGTCACACTAGCAAAAGTTGCATCACCCTCAGGATGATTGCAATGCATGGCTGCGCCCACTGTGCACAACAGATAATGTACACAATGGATATTTATCATAAAGGCATAGGCCTGGCTACTTAAATGTTTTTATAGTTGCATTTTAAGAATATATTTTAATCTTACATGCAACAATGTATTTTATCCTATATTGGAATACACGCTTTGTGCATGAGGCTTTTTTTGCAATTTGGCTGACTGAGACAGTCTAATACATGAATGGGAAACCCTGGGCATGGGAGGTCGACAACGTGCAATTGGAAACTGATAACGACAAGTTGAGAAACGCGGACATTTGGCACGTTTGTTTGTTATGGTCGTTATGATTCTTTTGCGTCACCGGTTAAGTCCATCTCTGTCAGGGATTGGCCTAGGGGTTGGTTAACAAAAACTGAACTTTGTAACTGCTAGCGCATTGGGTTAGATCTGTTTCACACCAAGCACCAGTGTGACCAATTCAAAAGATTATGACATGAGGATATGAGCTGGAAGCAATTGATTACATTGGTGTCAGCTACATGAAACTAGGTGACACTCTCGCAACGTACAAATCATGTAGATACATCTTTTCATTGCCAAAATCCCACCTAGACTCCCACCTAAAAAACAACAACATTTTAATCCTCTTCCCCTTTGGCTTCAACTTTGCAGCCAACACTTAAATGTTACTTTATGTACTTTAGAAACTGTTAAGAATAAATAATAGTATATGTATCAACAGGCTGTAATATCCTCACATAGCCACAAGGGAACAGAAAGAAATATATAAGTTGTATTAACCGCACCTGGCCACCAGATGGCGGCACACATAATACACTGGGGGCGGGTGCTAAACACTAGCCAATCAGAGCATAGTATGCGTCATAGAGGCCACGCCTGCCCAGGTAATACCAAACCACACATCCGGGGGAAGGACAGAAACCCCCACGCAGCGTATCTGGACAGATACCCAGCTAAGGGTCGCTCCACGCGTGAATTTTACAATTCCTCTCCATATGCTTCATAGATAATATACCTAAAGTTAAACAAATAAAGTGAGTTAAAAGCGATCCTGTGTGAACATCACCACAAAACAGCATCTTTTCCACTGATGGTGCTATATTCAGCCTTTCTGAGAATAACCCAAACCCTATTTGAATCCTCTTTGTTTTTGGCCTCAACATATGGGGGCATTATTGTAGCAAAACTATTTACAAATGTGAGTGGAGAGTTGTGTAACTGTATCTCCGTGTGTGCGTAATCAGATTTGTAAATGTGTAAAAGAATCTCTAAATGCATAGTAGAGTTCTGCATGTGTACAGGAATCTGCACATGTGCATTCAGAATTTGTGTGTGCATAATCAGATTTGAAAATGTGTAAAACATAGATCTGTAAATGTGTAGACCAATCTCCAAATGCGTACGTAGATATTAATGGCGAAAATGTCTAAGTATTTTGCTCCAATGCAGGAAATACAGACAAGTCATCAGTTACAACTCCCAATTGGCTGTCTTTGGACACGTGACTTTTGCTACACTTCTGCCGCGGCAGAGATCTGCAAATGTGTAGTGGAGATTAATAATAATTTAATAATTAATTTCTTGTACTTAAAGGAGTTGTAGACAATATTTAGCCACTAGATGTCGCATGTTCTCAATGTTCGATCTCATTTGTTCGATCTGCCGAATGACCTAAATCCATGTATTGTAATTATTAGGCTGCTAGCTATCCTGCTAACGCTAGCTACCTAAAACCTCTAGTAAAATATGATTTACATAGCTTTCATTTACAACCACAAAGGTTGTGTACATTTGAGCCAACAGAAAAAAACAGCCACAACCAGTAGCCCATGCTGGCCGTGATATGCTACCTTAAGGCAAGTAGCAATTGCAACATTTGCAGACCAATATCATAATAGTTACCTAGCATGCCTACTGTAGCCGGTGACTAATGAAACATGTTCCATTATGTGCCCATCAATGTACTTACGCGTCAAGGAGAAGAAAAGCTCTGAGTCAAGTAGGAACCATTTAGCAGCTCATAGAGCTCTCCATCTTGGAAAAGCCAGACCAATGTTGACTCTGTTGTTATCTCTCTCTTTGTCGGAGGGCTTTTTAGCCAAATAATGTGGTTTGTTCGGTGGAGGATGTTCAGGATGGTGGCCTTTAGCTGAAATCTTCGAACTACATTCGAACATGAACTCTCATGCATGGCACGTGCGCTATCATGAATGCGTGGCCGGCCCGCTTACCAAAACAAAGGGGAAAAAAAGACGCTCGGATTACAACCCAGACAGAGGGAGTGTGACTTCATTCTCTGGTCAGGACGCCATTACTCCACTTTATCTTTACATAGCCAAGTTTGCTGCTATATTAATGTTCAAAATATTGTCTATAGCTCCTTTAAAGTGTAAGTGAATGCCTGGTTTCAGCTCGAATTTGAACACAGATTTAAAAACAAAGTGAGAGTTCTAGGAAGGAGGGGGGACGTGAAGTCTTATCCCCATGGTTACAAACTACGGAAACTGTGCAGTGGTTGTGTATGAGCGTTATAATAAGCGATGTATGAAATGCGCCACAGTGGCGCATTTCGCATTTGCAAAGTGTCCGAGAAGCTTAACCCTCTCTCGGACGCAGACAACATTAACTGCTGCCCAGACAGAGCTCCACACATCCACACACCTCGCAGCCGGTGTCCCTTGGTCATGAGGGACGTTGAAGTGCCACAAAGGTATTCCTTCGACCTCACAACGAATTGTGTCTGAGAGAGGGTTAAGCTTCTAGGACACTCATAGTATAACACAACGGTGTGTGGTGCATTTCATATGTAGCGGGTCCCGGCTTGGTTTCCGCTGACTGATATATAGATAATCCTCTGATAGGTGTTTTCTGGAATTATAAAACAGAAATCAGCTAAGCAGGACAACTGTGGCTCATTCTCCATTCATCTGGATTATGTTTATTCTCACATTCATTAACCTTTTCACTGCAACCATGAATAATTTGTTATTTTGTCTGCATTAATGCACTAGTATTAACTATTTTTAGATAACATTCACATTAAATGTCTATTTTACATATTTTCAAGAAATAAACATATCAAAATTTGTATTAAACCAAAGAAACATTTTCTCTTCCATCAGGTCATCTATCATGTATGAATATTTTCTTTATATAACTACATAAAGTACGTTAAGTACATTAAGTGCTCACTTAATACAACAGAATAAATCTCCCTTGCAGTTAAACTATTTCACGTTTACGTATATGAACACAAACTGAAATAAACATGGCTGGCCCATAGCTTGCCACTTTAACCATATTGTGGCAGGGTTGCTCCGGCCACACGCCACCTAAGTGGCTTTTCTTGGGGCCCTCCGACACAGGACACGGGTAGATGTTAGTTGCAAGATGTCAATTGGAGATAAAGGCAGGTGGTATCCGAGCTGATGTTTAAGCTGCCATGACAGTGGCTCCTCCTCGAGTGTGTGTGTTGATGGCTGGTTTATCCTGGGTGCCATGATTGCTCATGCACCACAGGTGTGCAGCCCCACCCAGCCAGAGTCCAATCAGTCTGACTCAGGCCAGGTGAGTCTGTA
Source organism: Merluccius polli (assembly GCA_030340625.1). Taxonomy (NCBI): domain Eukaryota; kingdom Metazoa; phylum Chordata; class Actinopteri; order Gadiformes; family Merlucciidae; genus Merluccius; species Merluccius polli. Next base: position 194,298 of record JAOPHQ010003428.1, read on the forward strand.
AACCAGCCATCAACACACACTCCACATACACCCTCCACATATCCCAACACCAAATTGAGGCTGGGGAGAATCCCCAGCCTCGCCTACTCCCACCCCCCCATCCCCCATCCAAGCAAACAGAAAAATAACAGAAAAGAAACACACTGGACTCTCAACAGGGTTACCATACCTACAAAAAAACTGGACTCTTTTCAGGGTTGCCATACCTACAAAAAATAAACGTTTTGCCTTGTCTTTAATCACAATCATATGAATAATTTTCCTGTAGCAAATCGGTGGCCTGATCATGTGAAACGGTGGGGACTGTGAGTGGGTTGAACTCTCTGGTTCAGCGGATGGATGACTTGATACTTGGCTGTAAACTCGAGTTGAGCAGCTCTGACTTGCACTCGGGTTGAATGCTTCTTCTGAGCGAAGCCCCAGAAACTGAGCTGGCCATTGAAGGCAATTTGACGCAGTGGTCAAACCATGTAATTACAACTTCAGGGTCCGACAGGGGTACAAAAAGCACATAATCATGGGCTGTAAAACAGTGGATAATTTTTTTTGCCATCACAACCCCCGCAAAATGACTCACTTCATTGTCAGAATTTGATCCATTCGGTCTGATAACATTTGAAAAGTCTAGAAGAGCAGCATGATTAAATTATTATATCCCTATTCAAGCTATTTTAGCGGACGGCTAAACCAGAAGTTAGCCGGCAGAAGACTCTGGTTTGCATACTCTACTGACTTGTTGACTTGAGACTCTCTTTTTTAGTCAGAACAAAGAGTCGAACCTCTCATCTCTAAAACATGGAGACAACACGTCACGTCCCTCCTCCTTCCTAGATCTCTCAGCCCAAAACATATTTTTTTTAATCTCAAAGTGTTCGACTTACACTTTAAGTACAAGAAATTAATTATTCAACCTTGCGTGCAGTTGACCACTGTTTCGCTGCATCATCCTACCGATCACAGACAAATCTCCACACAAACAGACACATCTCTAGACACACAGACAATTCCACACACAGACAAACCGCCCACACACATTTGCAGATCTCTGCTGCGGCAGAAGTGTAGCAAAAGTCACGTGGCCAAAGATAGCTAATTGAGAGTTGTAACTGATGACTAGTCTGTATTTCCTGTTTTGGAGCAAAATACTTTTTCGCCATCTATGTATGCATTTAGAGATTGGTCTACACATTTACAGATCTATGTTTTACACATTTTCAAATCTGATTACGCACACACAGATTCTTGATTAGCACACACCGATTCTGAATACACATTTGCAGATTCCTGTACACATGCACAAATCTCAGTATGCATCTAGAGATTACAAGATTTTACATGTTATGTTATCTCTAGCCAATATACAGTACATTTAATTAAAGCTTCTGTAGGTATGATTCGAGAGTTAAATAGAGTGCAGAAAAGAGTGGAAGAGAGCAAAATCTTAAAACTAAACAACACAAATAACCTCTCTGCTCCCTCCCTATGTTTCTCCACCATTGACAAGTGTTGCATTCACACACATGTGATTGACAGGCACGATGGATTCCCCAAACCAATCAGGGAAGAGATGCCCTAATTGCCCAGAAATTAGCCGGGAGCAGTCTAAAATCGAAATTGTCTCATACAGAGACAGGCACAGTTAATTAGAAAGAAATGACACTCGCATAATAGCTCTTCAATCTTACCTACAGCATCAGCTGTTCAGCTTTTAATTGTTTTTTATTTTAAATATTTTTACTGCCAGGCATTTGGCAAGACGCCCTGGCCAGGAAGTGCACCTGTTTTCTTTTAGCGATGCGAGACGGCAGGGGTCCTTGTGGAGTCCCCTCGTAGTTGTAACCTGCGCGGCGGCGCCTCCATTAGCCAAACGACTTTGTGTAATAGTTCTAATACTGCAGTATTCCTAGAGGAGTACTCGTCTCACACACACGCGGTGGTGGTGGTGATTGTTGCTGCCGCACCGCAGACATCTTCCCCTTTCCATCAATAGAATCACTCCACCAAAAGATGCACATCCCACTTCAGAAAACAGCCTCTTCCCTACTGCAATTTGAACATTAAATTCATGTCAACGTCTATCCAGATAGAATCCCAAACAATATGCACATGGGAGCGACATAAACAACATGTCATATGAAAGCTGAGACTTCACTGATTCCAACAGCGCAAACCATATCACTGTATGCCTGGCATTAACATGCATTTTGGGCAATCGGATGTCAATCAGATATCGCTACAGGGTTCCCACACATTTTCATGGACACAGTTCAAAACTTTTCCATGACTTTTCAAGGACCCATAATAAAATGTCCATGACCATTCACAACCTATATAAGTACACGAACAGAACTGTATAGTATACTTTACTCCAACTGTTAATTATTGTATGAATACATCCGTGGTCGCAACAAGCCCTGATTTAACTAAATCACTGCAGGCATACTGACCAATACACCTGGGGTCCGTTTCACAAAGCAGGTTCAACAACCTCTGAGTCTAATCCTAAACGTTGAGTTGATCTACTCTGAAATAGAAAACTCTGGGTTTTCGGTTCCAGAACAGCGGATTTGAGTTAATTTGATCAACTCAGAGGAGTTCCACCTAGGGTTAAGCGCGTGCACCACAACTACAAAAAGCCAGCATCAATGGAGCCCCAATTTGACGAGTCACCATGGCAACGGGGAAGAGGAGGTCTACGTTTTTCACCAACCTCAAATTGGAAATCCTAATGCGCTCATATGGCGAGTTTCAACACGTTTTTAGAAAGAAGTGCAACACTGCTGCGTAAAGTGCCGGTGTCGTGCCAAAAAGTGATTGTCTGCCAGAATCTGATTGTGGCCGCGGGAGCGCGCACAGCAGCCTGTTGAGCGGCAGCACAACAACGTCTGCTTTTCTCTGGATTAAACGGCCATAATATGCAGATACACACAACTGTATTATAATGTAATTATAGCAAAGGCACGTGTCTTTGAAAGTTTAACGTTTGTTGTTATGTAATTATTACAACTGTTGCCAAAAAAAGTGTAGTTTGTAGCGAAATCAGATATGGCAATTATGTAATAGACATGTCTATGTGCTTGGTATGTCTGATGACTTTGTTTAGCCCTGTCTTTGGAAATTAGACAATAATGAATATGATTTATTGGTGGGTTTTCAATAAAGATATGATAACTTTTGCAATGATCATCGTGACTCTGCATTGTTTTTATCTGATCTGGGCCCTACATAGCTTTTGCTTCCCATGTTTGGATGTGTTTTGCAGTTTTCAATCAGTTTTCACCTCTCAAAAACTGATTGAAGGCATAGTATAGTTACTGAGAGGTGATTTCTGCCTAAATATGACTTGATGTCATTCATAAGCTTCATAATATAAACACTAGAGCTCACAGGACAGCTTGGAATTCTTTTAAAGGACCATGACACAAAATAGGCATTTTCACCTGACAAAAAATGATTGCAGCTCCTTCCTTGTAACTTAAAGGTGTATTCTGCCTCAAAATCATATGTGACAGATTACCTTACATTACACCTCACATTCACAAGGCTGGATTAGTACCCTGAGGGGCCCCTGCACTGAAGCTCATGTGCCGTTCTCAACTTTTTACTGTTCAATTTCTACTAGTTCATTATTTTTCCTGCACACTCATTGATACAACCTAATCACAGTGCCGTCCTGCCATCAAATTGAAAAATAACATGGTCAATCATGAGACTTTTTTTAATCTTCTTGACAATAACTTTTTTCTTAATCCAACTGGATAATTGCATTGCTGTTTGGGTGGAAACCTTGTAACTCCATATTTTGTGTTGGACACACTGGTTTCCAACAGTGACTATCTAAGGATGGGTCAAGCCTTGTGTCTTATTTCTGTGAAGACTGACCAACAAAAAAAAAGTATTTTCATAGAGGGATTGCCCCTATGGTCGATCCAGCCATGCTCACACTGGCCCTTTACACAGTTTACAAGTAGTGAAAAGTAGTGGTTAAGATATATTCTTCAAAATATAACTGATGAGTGATATGAAGTGACTTTGAGGCAGAGCTCCCCTTTCAGTCCAACATCAGGAGCTGGAAACAATATTTGGCAAGTGTAAAAATGCTATTTATGCATTGCATTGGCCCTTTTAAGGCATGCAGGCTGCATGCATCTACTACATGCCCATGCACACTTGGTTAATTAACCTCTGTGTCGTGTTCGTTTCTCCCCCCTTACTTTAGTGCTCCCGGTCAAATTTGACCGGCCTGTTTTAACTGCCCTTACATTACCCAAACCATTGATCATCACCAAATTGTATTGAACTTCCTTTTAACCTGTAAACAATGTCTCAGACTACTGGTTTACATGAATAACTGCAGTGAATAGACACAGAAATTGAAAGTTGTATTCCAAAATTAACATTTATTGTAAAAAAAAGACAGAAAAAACAAAACAGAGGGAAAGAGCCGGGTTCCCATAACAAACACCTTTGAAATGTGGAACAGGTGTTATACGTTTAGTCTGGAAGGTGTGGTTCACGTGGGGTGGAGTGTGTGTGTGCGTGCGCGTGTATGTGTGTGCATGTGCATGTGTGTGTGTGTGTATGTGTGTGCATGTGCATGTGGGTGTGTGTGTGTGTGTGTGTGTGTGTGTGTGTGCATGTAGGTGTGTGTGTGCGTGTGGTGGTGGTGGTGGATTTGTGGCTGCTAGATGAACTTGAGTGATCACTTTATTTCATCATTCATCATGGATCCCTGTCTACATGAAGAGATAAAGTGTTTCTTGTTTGATGGAACCCTACCCCCTGGATTATCTACAGTCGAGCAAAGTAATTTTCGCCGGAAGACAAAGGCTTTTGAAGTGCAAGGTGAGTAAATTATATTAATCTTTAATTGTATTATTGTAAGAAAAGCCTGAATTTGTGTCTTTGGTTGTACAGATAGATTGTTTTGTTGTATAACTGAGTTTTCTATCCAGTAGTAGTATAGTAAGTATAGTAAGTATAAGTAAGTAAATGATATTAAGTAAGTATACTAATAAATATATGTATAAATATTACTGAAACTAACCATGGCACTGGCATTAACTCACATGGCAAACTAACACAATTAAGCATAATTAAGTATAATTAGCCTATCTTAGCCTATTCCATCTCATTAGGCTGTCAATTTAATTTACTTTATTTCATTTATTTAGTTTAAGGTAAAACATTTTGGATGCTGCAGCTCTTTGGGCTCTATTTTTAACGCAGGTGTATTTTCTAGTTTGACACCTGAGGTGAATTTCGTTATATACATTTACAGGTTGTTCTCCTTCTTTCTTTTATTTGTATTTCACTCATTCTTAATCTGTAAAAGGCTTCTGCAAACAGTCCTGTGTTTTTCTGTAAACAATAGGGACAATCCTGAGTGCCTGCTGAAACAACAAGAAGACGGCCTAATGACCTCAAAAGGTTTTGAGTAGTACCCTTTTTGAGTAGTAAATCTATACCTTCTTCCAGACGCATTATTTCAGCTTGCCGGACTGCCACGTATGGTCTGGCTCAGGCCTATAAGAAGTGTGTGCATTAGAGAGGATTCAGATTCGGACCCCATTGGGGGATTCGGACACCATTCAGATGCATTGAATGTCATCCCGCTTGTGTTCTCTGTTAAATAAAAAGTTATTTACTCAGACACTTGTGGGAGCGGACCTCCATCATTTCATCATCCACAGACCAGCATTCTGGCAGCCGAGAAGAATATACCACACACCGAGGCAGTTGTCATTTTATCGCTCTGCGCCACTATGAACTTGCATGTCTATGAGCGCAACTGGGCGTGTTGGCCTAAGACTTTTTCAGTGTCCTCTTCTTTTTTTTAATCAAAACATGGTCAGCTTGACATAGGCTATTACTTATGTGAGAAATTATTTAAATATTAAATAGCTTTCATAGTAAATACACATACATATCTTATTTGTAATTGCTCATAATTCATCATTAACTTTTTTTTCCTCTTTTTATAGAGGGTCACTTGTACTATATTAAGCACAAAGGACAGCCTCATTGCCTAAAAGTAAAGGTGGTCCGTGGAAAAGAGGAGGCTGATTCGGTTTTTGTGGACTTCCATGCCAGTAGCACTGGTGCACACTGTGGCCAGAAAAAGACCAGAGATGCAATATCAAAAAGGTTTTACTGGCCTGGCATGTCAGAGGACATTAATCAATGGGTCAGTATGAATATATGCTTTCCTATCAGATAGTGTTGGTCTAAGTCACTGACTGAAATAACTTAACAGAAATTAAAATTGTACATGAAATTTGACACACCTTTAATCAGTAATATTTTATGTTACAGGTTACCACACCCTTTGAACTGGTTGGGATGGACTTGATTGGCAAATTAAAAACCACTCCATCAGGAAACTACATGTGTGTCCTCATTGATTACCTGACTAAGTGGCCCCAGGCTTATGCCATTAAATCTAAGACTGCAGAGGAAGTTAGTCAGTGCATCCTCAAGTTCTTCTACCAATTCGAAGCCCCAAAGAGGATTTTAACAGATCAAGGCCAGGAGTTTGTCAATGATGTATGTATGAATAACCACACAAATTACATATATATATATATATATATATATATATATATATATATATATATATATATATATATATATATATACACATTTATCATATACTGATTTTTAGTAATCACCATTTTAACACCGCATAGGCTATCTCAGTCTTATTCCATCTATGACTATTTTTAATTTGTCGTCTTCATTTCTTTTCAATACAGATCAATCAAAAGGTATGCCAAATGCTTGGTATAAAAAGAAGCCTCTGCTCACCCTATCATCCTCAGATAAATGGACTGGTGGAAAGGATGAATGGGACCATCCAGAGGTATCACTTTGAAATATTAAATAATATATATTTAGCCAAAAAACATTCAAAACGTATTAAGAATTGTTCTGTCATTTGTTCTTTTTCCTAGGGCACTGTCCAAATTGGTACAGGACAGGCCAGATGAGTGGGATCAGCATTTGGACGCAGTCATGTTTGGACTGAGGACCAAGCGGCAAATGACCACACAATTCTCACCTTTTTTTTATGTTTGGGAGAGAGGCGAGGTACCCGTCTGAAATTCCAGACGAATACAGAGTGAGTTGCACTTTGTACTTTGAATAAACAGACACACTTAGAAATAGTCATAATGTAATAATAATGTCACAATAGTCATAATGTAACATTAGAATCATATATGTATTAGTGTTTTAATTTAATTGTGATATAATTTTAAAGGTGGACAGCAGTGTTGAAGAGAACCTGTCTGTTGAGGAGCTAACAGAGAACGTCCTCAAATTAGATAATGCTCTCCAGAGGGCTATTACTAACATCTCGGCCAAACCTCACAAAAAAAGGAACAAAAACTGCTACGGACTTTCAGGTGGGATGAAAGTTATGAGACAGAATGTTCGGAGCCAACAGAGGAAAGGGGGTAAATTGGACCCCACTTACCTTGGGCCCTATACAATTTTGGCCATAGTGGGGAAGAGTGTGGACCTTCTAGATGGCCAAGGAAAGGTGGTTCCGAAAATTAATAAAGACCACTTGGTTATCTATGCAGAGGAACAACCAAGGGTTCCGCGTAGACTCTTCCACCACCAGGCCCTCAATTAAATTCTCATCCACCATCCCCTCCACTGCCGGTCCACCCTCCACTGCTGGCCCACCCTCCACTGCTGGCCCACCCTCCACTGCTGGCCCACCCTCCACTGCAGGCCCACCCTCCACTGCAGGCCCACCCCACTCCACTGCCGGTCCACCGTCCACTGCCGGCCCACCCTCCACTGCTGGTCCACCCCACTCCACTGCCGGTCCACCGTCCACTGCCGGCCCACCCTCCACTGCCGGCCCACCCTCCACTGCCGGCCCACCCTCCACTGCCCTTTCAGGTTAGATGCCCTGCATCCACAAACCCCACAGTGGACTCCCTATCAGCAAGCATATATTTAGGATAGTAGTATTCACACACACACACACACACACACACACACACACACATATATATATATATATATATATATATATATATATATATATATATATATATATATATATATATATATAACAATACACTGTATTTGCAAGCTTTAAATGCTAAAGCTGAAAATTTCAAATGTATGTTTGATAATCAAATAAGGACAGAAATTCATCCCTACAAATTGTTTTTATAGATGTGAAAGATGCATGGAAGGGGGGGAATGTTTATGTGCTCCTCTCCAAAGTCCATACAGGTATTCTTTTGGGACATTCCTAACACGGGTCCCCAAAGAGAGTTTGAAAGTGAGGTGAGGTGTTAACATTATTTTCTTTGAAAATGGTTTCCCTATTGGTCTAACTTAGTTAGAAAAACCAAATTCTTTTATGTTTTTGACTTACAAAATGTGTTTCTAAACATTTATTTTTAAAGTACAGGTTATCAACGCATATCTGACCCTCCTTGTTAGAAACTATAATGAGGTGAACACAGACAGGGCATTTGCAGTGGACTCCTTTGAAATAACCAACATGTGGGAGGGGAAAAAAACCAAGGTTAAGGTATTAAACAATATTGACTCATGTTATTTTACTAATAAATACAGCACAACATATTATCATCATTAGGCACTTTTGATTTGTTATCTTACAGGTTGTCCCACAGATGTACAGATACATCATGGGCATTGTGAATGAAAGTCATCACTGGATGCTGGTGGTAATTTTTTTTTCAATATGGTTTGGTGCATATGTACACATGTTCTTCAGCTGCACATGCAGCCTGCATAGTATTGCTGAAGAACTGCAAAGTTACAGCATTTTGATTAAATGTAAACTCCATATGTAGGTGATCTTACCAGCTGAGAGAAGAACACTTTTGCTGGATCCATTGTGTGAAAGAATAAGAGCTGTCAATAACTGCAAGGATATCACAAGGTAATTTAGTTTCCATTCTTTTAGGGTAGCACTGTAAGTACAAAAGGTTGAAAATCATGGACAACAAAGTAACTTGGACAACAGTAAATTAGACACAAATAAACCTATTACTGTAAATACTGGCCAGATCAAGTCAGTACAGTATGTTTATTTCACATTAGTGATACATGAATAACTTAAGTAGATAAGTTAATAAATTTAGCCTACTTTAGGTAAAGTATTAGATGTGGAGGTAAGCAAATGAAAGAAAAGGGTTATAGATTTAAAAAAAGTATAGGCCTGTCAGCAGCTGTGAATGTGTGATCCACATACTGCTACATTACTTAAATAATAGAGACCTTTCTTAGGCTGTTATTTCAGCCCATCATTTTCCATCATCCTTTCCAGCTATGTTCAGAACACTCCCTTTCCCTAAGTCTTACTTTATTGTATCCTAATATCCTATCATAATTGTTATGCAAATGAGAACAAATGTTGCAATTCCAAGGTAATTCTCCTTTCCTTTTGAATCCTTTTGAAGTTTTTACTTCCTCTTGCTCCACTGTCATGCTTTATTCCACCATCAAAAGTGGTTGGAACCATTAAGAAACTGTTCTTACTTTAGTATTATCAAAACTGTAATGACATTGATGCAGTGGACATTTTAAATGTTTACTTTATCAGAGGACTGGAAAAGTAATGCTGGACCAATTTATACTGCATATGTAGATAATATGTATTTGTGTTTTTAGATCATTCATGAGACACATGGGGCTCAATCCTTCCCGATGGGCATGTGACACAATGACCCAATTCAACAGGATGCAACATCCTGTGGGGCCTATGCATTGAAGGTAAATAGCATGCTTAAGATTAATTTTAGGATTGAAATGAAAGTAATTGTGTTTCTCCAGCAGCAAAGTACAACTCTTGGACAATCAAAATAACACATTTATTTGGTACACTGCTACCCAACACTGGCTGTAATGATTATAGCGGACAATAAACATTTATGAGACATCTGAATGTTGTAATATGAAGCAATACAAGATAATGTCAATCACATTTACTACTTCATTGATTAAATTGTCTAAAACTAAGTCTAAATGTTTGACATTCATGTTGGATAACCATGCATGGATGCAATGGCATTACAAATACATAAATAAATTAATAAAATTGCAAAGAACAAGTGCAATGCCCTTTTCGTTCAAAGTTGAAGTACAGCTAAGAGTACTACTCAAAAGTCTGATTATTTGATAAGTCTGACTGCACAGGAAGGACGAAGAATATAAAATAGTTAAGAGTGTTCTGGCATTACATTTTTACTTGCATTGGGTTACTTTAATTAACTAAACAACCCTGTCTCATCAAAATTACGTTCCCAGGGAACTATTCGGCATTCTCAATTACGTTTGTCTGAAAACGTATTTTGTCCGTGATTACGTTTCATTGAACGTATCGCAAATACGTTCGTTCTCAGCCTATTTTTTGCCATTTATTTACCTATAGAATTATGTTTGGTTGAAACGTATCCCAGATATGTTAAATGTCAACATATATCATATTATTGTCATTAAGGCATATTTCCCTTTCGGGGAACGTTTCATTTAACGTATGTTGTCCCTGATTACGTCTTGAATCTGAATTGAGCATATGTTTTGTTATTTATTTACCTCTTGGATAATTTACATTGAATTGAAACGTATCCTCAATAGGCTACGTTAAATATCGATAACACATTTGTCGGGGGCGGGGGGCGGTCCGGGGCTGGGGGGGGGGGGGTCCGGTCCAGGTCCCTGGACTGGGAGCATTCCCAGTCCAGCACAGTTAGAAATGTAAGCTTTTATATTTAGGATAAGATATATTTTACTGTAAGATGGACATTATTATACGTCACGCGCAACACGTAGGCCTATCCTGACGTTGATCCAAAGTGCCAAACGTAGAGGGGTTACAATAATGGCCCTTAAATTGTATGACTGTTACATTTTTCTGCCTATTCTTTTCCCATGGTTTTGCGTCCAAGTCACGTGACTTTCAAGATTCACGTGACTTTTTCAGATTCCACAGGACTCCCTTGTGACGTCACTCCGTCTGACGGATCAAACCCTCGCCCACTACACGTCTGAGGTTGATTTGCTGATCAACACATTATTCCGTGGCAGCGGGAGAAACTAATGTTGACAAAGTGACGAGTTACGATCGGATGTTTGTCCTATTGGTTAGTTACTCTATGTTTTCTCTCTCTGATTCCTGCACCATGTTTCAATGACGTCAGGTTGCTAGGGGCTACAGCTGACAGACGCCGTGACCACCTGGGAGGACCTATCAGCCGGAAGTACTGTCCTTACTGTACTACTGTTTATGTTATAATGTCATAATATTGTTGACAATAAAAAAAATAAAAATAAAACTATTATTGTCCCACACCACAATGTATGGCCCACAAGGTGAACTCCAAACAATTCATGTTTATCCAATTCATGGACAAACAAAGCAGCTGGAAACACGTCTAAAACACTTGAAATAGAATGTAGCCTATATTTATATTTTTACAACATCAATCTCCCTATTATATGAACAAAATATGATCAGGTTATACTTTCTCTCTTGAAAACGGGCAAAACGCTAACCCTAACCCTAACCAGGAAAATTAATTTAAAAAACTACAAACGTTCGGAAAATGCAATACACTCAAGTGTGCGGCGCCATGTTTTTTCCGCCATTTTTTTGTAGGCTAGTTCTAAAATGTTTAGTTTACGTTTTCCCTATTATGTGAAAATGTGTCAAGGAACTTCGCAAGTGTATTATATGTTTTAGGGACCGGGGAGCACATTTATTTAGTCAGATTTCATTTTTACTATTGTTAATTGGGTGAAATCTGGTTTTGACCTTACCCAGTAGCGCCCCCTAATGGTTTGGCAAAGGCCACAAAGGACATGATAGAAGAAGTCAAGAGCTTTCCAAAAATGTTTTCCCCATGTTTGTATCACATTGTGTTGCTTTTCTGTAAGCCTTTAAAAGAGCCTTAGGTTCAAGGTTCAAAGGGCATTCCTGAGGAGCAGGAACCATCCAGAATGTCCACAGTGGCAGATCTGTATTCTGTAGATCAAGACCTTTCCAACGGTGTCTTCATTGTCATCCTACGACAAAGTTTCATTTTTATCTGCTCACTGAGAAGGCACTTACTGATGTGTACTTTCTCAGAGCCTATATAGAGCCAAGATGGATAAAATCACTAAAACATATTTTAAGGGATATTTAGTGGCAAAATGTGTTCAACATATTGATGGTGACCTTATCCTTAGTCATGCTTTTCAATTTGGAGCAGTTTAGACCCCATTTACCCCTTAAATGATTCATATACATATTTCCATATTACTTAATATGACCATTTATAGCCATTGTGTTCCCTTCCCCAGGGCTGACAGGATTGCCCTGGATGAACAATATGGTAATGCGAATGTATGTCTGTGTGTAGTTACATTTTTACCCACAGTTGTTTTTAATTGACCAAGATATGAGCTTTTGAAAGAAAGTAGGCCTCTGCCATAGTAACATAAGGGGCTTTAGGACTACAAAAAACATGGCGCCGCACACTTCAGTGTATTGCATTTTCCGAACGTTTGTAGTTCTTTAAATTCATTTTCCGGGTTAGGGTTAGCGTTTTGCCCGTTTTCAAGAGAGAAAGTATAACCTGATCATATTTTGTTCATATTATAGGGAGATTGATGTTGTAAAAATATAAATATAGGCTATATTCTATTTCAAGTGTTTTTAGACGTGTTTCCAGCTTGTCCATGAATTGGATGAACATGAATTGTTTGGAGTTCACATTGTGGGACATACATTGTGGTGTGGGACAATAATAGTAAAAGAATAGGCAGAAAAATGTAACAGTCATACAATTTAAGGGTCTTTATTGTAACCCCTCTACGTTTGGCACTTTGGACCAACGTAGTCAGGATACGTGTTGCGCGTGACGTATAATAATGTCCATCTTACAGTAAAATATATCGTATCCTAAATATAAAAGCTTGCATTTCTAACTGTGCTGGCTTTAAAAGGTACACATAAAAAGTACAAATTATGTTCACAGTGTGTTGGCTTACATATCTGGGCCAGTTCAGCCAATCAGAAAGCTTCAAATTATGTTTCCTGTACCGTTTGTGGCTGGTCGATTTTCATTATACACACATTATTTTCTTTACATTTCAATATAACTGCTACAGGGCAGTATTTCGCCAGCCACTGACGATAACCACCCATCGGCAATATAAAACATTTTAATAAAAGCTGGCGTCGTCACCATAGCAACGGTCGCTGACACTCATGGGAACTGTAGTGTAAATTGACGCAACAAACCAATGAAATTACGATATTTCTCGGAAAAGAAGCATACATATTTCTTAGCGATGGCCACTACACAACACTGCTGTATCGTTAATGATCATTCATGAGTATACATTTATACTGTAGTATACAGCGGCCCATGCTGCGGCCCGTCATGTATAAATGCAGGTGCATCTATTTGGGTCGGACTGGGAGCATTCAGGGTCCTGGACCGGCCCACCACTGGACCGGCCATCCTCCCCCCGCCGGTCCGGTCCGGGGAGGGTCGGACCTGGACCGGACCCCCCCTCCCCGGACAAATGTTATCGATATTTAACGTAGCCTATTGAGGATACGTTTCAATTCAATGTAATTTATCCAAGAGATAAATAAATAACAAAACATATGCTCAATTCAGATTCAAGACGTAATCAGGGACAAAATACGTTAAATGAAACGTTCCCCGAAAGGGAAATATGCCTTAATGACAATAATATGATATATGTTGACATTTAACATATCTGGGATACGTTTCAACCAAACATAATTCTATAGGTAAATAAATGGCAAAAAAATAGGCTGAGAACGAACGTATTTGCGATACGTTCAATGAAACGTAATCACGGACAAAATACGTTTTCAGACAAACGTAATTGAGAATGCCGAATAGTTCCCTGGGAACGTAATTTTGATGAGACAGGGTTGCACTGAGAAGGCACTTACTGATGTGTACTTTCTCAGAGCCTATATAGAGCCAAGATGGATAAAATCACTAAAACATATTTTAAGGGATATTTAGTGGCACAATGTGTTCAACATATTGATGGTGACCTTATCCTTAGTCATGCTTTTCAATTTGGAGCAGTTTAGACCCCATTTACCCCTTAAATGATTCATATACATATTTCCATATTACTTAATATGACCATTTATAGCCATTGTGTTCCCTTCCCCAGGGCTGACAGGATTGCCCTGGATGAACAATATGGTAATGCGAATGTATGTCTGTGTGTAGTTACATTTTTACCCACAGTTGTTTTTAATTGACCAAGATATGAGCTTTTGAAAGAAAGTAGGCCTCTGCCATAGTAACATAAGGGGCTTTAGGACTACAAAAAACATGGCGCCGCACACTTCAGTGTATTGCATTTTCCGAACGTTTGTAGTTCTTTAAATTCATTTTCCGGGTTAGGGTTAGCGTTTTGCCCGTTTTCAAGAGAGAAAGTATAACCTGATCATATTTTGTTCATATTATAGGGAGATTGATGTTGTAAAAATATAAATATAGGCTATATTCTATTTCAAGTGTTTTTAGACGTTTTTCCAGCTTGTCCATGAATTGGATGAACATGAATTGTTTGGAGTTCACATTGTGGGACATACATTGTGGTGTGGGACAATAATAGTAAAAGAATAGGCAGAAAAATGTAACAGTCATACAATTTAAGTGCCTTTATTGTAACCCCTCTACGTTTGGCACTTTGGACCAACGTAGTCAGGGTACGTGTTGCGCGTGACGTATAATAATGTCCATCTTACATTAAAATATATATTATCCTAAATATAAAAGCTTGCATTTCTAACTGTGCTGGCTTTAAAAGGTACACATAAAAAGTACAAATTATGTTCACAGTGTGTTGGCTTACATATCTGGGCCAGTTCAGCCAATCAGAAAGCTTCAAATTATGTTTCCTGTACCGTTTGTGGCTGGTCGATTTTCATTATACACACATTATTTTCTTTACATTTCAATATAACTGCTACAGGGCAGTATTTCGCCAGCCACTGACGATAACCACCCATCGGCAATATAAAACATTTTAATAAAAGCTGGCGTCGTCACCATAGCAACGGTCGCTGACACTCATGGGAACTGTAGTGTAAATTGACGCAACAAACCAATGAAATTACGATATTTCTCGGAAAAGAAGCATAGGCCTACATATTTCTTAGCGATGGCCACTACACAACACTGCTGTATCGTTAATGATCATGAGTATACATTTATACTGTAGTATACAGCGGCCCATGCTGCGGCCCGTCATGTATAAATGCAGCATCTATTTGGGTCGGACTGGGAGCATTCAGGGTCCTGGACCGGCCCACCACTGGACCGGCCATCCTCCCCCCGCCGCTCCGGTCCGGGGGGGGGGGGGGGGGGGGGGGGAATGCTCCCAGTCCAGGGTCGGACCTGGACCGGACCCCCCCCTCCCCGGACAAATGTTATCGATATTTAACGTAGCCTATTGAGGATACGTTTCAATTCAATGTAAATTATCCAAGAGGTAAATAAATAACAAAAAATATGCTCAATTCAGATTCAAGACGTAATCAGGGACAAAATACGTTAAATGAAACGTTCCCCGAAAGGGAAATATGCCTTAATGACAATAATATGATATATGTTGACATTTAACATATCTGGGATACGTTTCAACCAAACATAATTCTATAGGTAAATAAATGGCAAAAAATAGGCTGAGAACGAACGTATTTGCGATACGTTCAATGAAACGTAATCACGGACAAAATACGTTTTCAGACAAACGTAATTGAGAATGCCGAATAGTTCCCTGGGAACGTAATTTTGATGAGACAGGGTTGAACTAAAATGATACAAAGACTGATGCTACAGTTAATTTTGGCCATTGGGTGCTTCAATAACTTTCAAACACTTCTAATAAGATTACTGTTCATTATCATAATGAATCCATTCTTGCACCTCTTATTCACAGTTTGCAGAGTGCATCTTGGGTGGATTCCCTTTGGAGTTTGACAATTCCACATCTGGTGTAAACACCATAAGAGAGCACATTGCTGTCTCTCTTCTTGAGAATACAGGTGTCTTTTTTCTTCCTTTTTATAATAATGAATATAATAGGCTATCATGACAAACATAACTCATACATAACACAACACAAACATAGCTCATAGTTAAGGGAAATTATTGTTGTACCTTGTTTTGCCAGATGACTTGAGTGACCTGTGCCATTCCTGTGGGGAGCAGCAAGGGGACACTCTTTGGGTAACTGTTTATGTTTTATTTTTCTTTCTAAAGTCTGATTTATTTATATAAAAAAAACCTAAACATTATTTAATTATTATTTTTATATACTATTATTTTTGTAATTTAAAATGATGTTATGTGTTTGTTGTCATAATTGCTTAACAATTTAATTATCATTTTTTGATTTCCTGTTGTCAAATTCAGATCGGATGTGACATCTGCCCAAGGTGGTACCATAAAAGCTGTGTAAAGTACCCACACAGAGGCCGCAGGAAATATATTTGTGTAGCATGCAAGTAGCAACTGCAGCTACTATTGGTATATTTATATGTTAGTATAAGTATATAATTTTGTACGTACATATACTGTATATGTATGTAGATGCATACGTACTAACGAACAAATAAATGTATGTATCTGTATGTGTGTGTGTGTGTGTATCTGTGTATGTGTATGTATGTATGATTGTATGTATATATGTATAAAATAAATGTTTTCTGCCAAAACTTATGAATTTAAGTAATTCTTACAAATTGGTATTTCTATGGTCACAAGGTAGGACCATTCTTTTAACCAAGACATTCAACAAGGTTGTCTTTTGAAATGTTGATAGTGCAGTAATTTAAAGTCATTTTGAGGCAGAAAATGTATAAGGGTACAAGGAAGGAGCTGCAATCATTTTTTGTCAGGTGAAAATGCCTATTTTGTGTTGTAATGGTCCTTTGAAAGGATTTCAAGCTGTCCTGTGAGCTCAGATCTTACATTATGAAGCTCATGAATGAGATCAAGTCATATTTAGGCAGAAATAACCTCTCAGTAACTATACTATGCCTTCAATCAGTTTTTGAGAGGTGAAAACTGCAAAACACATCCAAACATGGGAAGCAAAAGCTATGTAGGGCCCAGATCAGATAAAAACAATGCAGAGTCACGATGATCATTGCAAAAGTGATCATATCTTTATTGAAAACCCACCAATAAATCATATTCATTATTGTCTAATTTCCAAAGACAGGGCTAAACAAAGTCATCAGACATACCAAGCACATAGACATGTCTATTACGTAATTGCCATGTCTGATTTCGCTACAAACACTTCTTTTGGCCACAGTTGTAATAATTACATAACAACAAACGTTACACTTTCGAAGACACGTGCCTTTGCTATAATTACATTATAATACAGTTGTGTGTATCTGCATACTATGGCCGTTTAATCCAGAGAAAAGCAGACGTTGCGCTACCGCTCAACGGGCTGCTGTGCGCGCTCCCGCGGCCACAATCAGATTCTGGCAGACAATCACTTTTTGGCACGACACCGGTACTGTGTACCGGTGAGTACCGGCCCACTTCGAGCACTGCTTTTGACAACGATCCCGTGGATGACGGTGCAGCATTAGGCCTACTGCGCAGATAATTAAATATTCGTCGGGAGAGGGTTATCAGACCGCGCATAGATGTAGCCTTTCCAGACAATTATCATTTCCAGACAATTATCTTTTTCAGCGGTACCGTTTCACATCACAGTCTATCATTTACATACACAACCTAATCCGTCCTTACATTTGCAACATTACCAACCGTAGTCATGCTCTCACATCCCAGCAGATATTGTGTGTGTTGCACTGCGTTTCTTTGCAAATGGATGTTTTTTGTACAATGTCGGAGATGCAGAGCACTTGAGCAAGGTAACTGTATACAGTCAAATAGCCACTTAAAATTTACTTTACAGTGTAAAACATGATCAAAATGATCATGCCGAGGTCTTATCTCCCAGCAAACATTTCCTCGACCTGCGTCGAAGCGAGCAAGTCCAGAAGACGTCGAGTCACGACGTGACTTCATTTCGACATGAAAACATAATCTTAGAGAAATGGTGATTTCAAGGAAAACTTATTTTAGAGTGGTGTAACCGAATAAACACTCCCAGCAAACATTTCTGCATTCACCATTCTAAAATACGCCGGTTCACAACGTGACTTTATTTCGACCATTTGCCGACAAGAAAACATATAGCCTATGCCTACGGAAATTGTGATTTCGAGGAAAGCTTGTTTGTCAGTGGTGTAACTGAATAAACACTGTTTATATCGCTATTTAACTTAACAACGATGTAACTTTGGAACATTAGTGTGAACGGTAATGTTTACACATTAATTGTGTTATTGAAAAGTGTTATTATTCCAAACGCAATATGCTATCATGTATATGGCCAATATAGGTGCTAAAATGTTTTATTCCAGCATTTACTCAAGTTCCATTTAGGAACTATTTTTCCTTGCGCACAAACACGTAATCCCAACAACCCTATCCCTTTGTCCTGCAACCCGTGCGCAATGCGCACCAGGTATTTGTTGGCGGTTGCAGTCAAGTTTGGCAAGCGTCGAAGTTCCAGGTGAGTTCCGAAAAGACACTCTTATTTAAAATGAAAATGTATTTGTAAGGACATTATCCTTTTTTCATTTGCATGCTTAACTGTTTAAGTCTACATGGCATGATTCTCACGGATAGCTGGCTTTCGTATTTGTAACGTTACATATGAACTGGGGGCTGGAAAGCTAGCATAACATTAGCGTAGCCCCAAAGCGGGCCGCTGCTACTTCCCAGCGGGGGGGTAGCAGCATCCCGTTTCGGGGCTAACGTTAGCTGTCTTTCTTTCCAGCTGCTGTTAAGAAATGGAACTGCAAGGCCACAGACACAGAAGTTGAAGCAGCCATGGGTCTCCATCTCAAACATGCGCCTGCAAGGACTGGGGGCATGCGATTTTTGTCCCAATGAGTTTTTTATTTTATTTTGTTTTTGTTCTTGTTCTCAAAGATATAGGCTTACTTTGCTAAAAATAATAAATGTTTTGTTAATATACTTTATACCCTGAATCCGTCTGTTGTTGAAGAGTATTAATGCTTGATTTAGAGTATTCATAACTAAACAAAATATTATAGATGGATCTATCTAGCCAAATATCGCTATCCTTTTGATATGACCAAATGATCTATAGGCTACATTTGGTTCTATACATGTCTCATGTCGGCAAAGGGTCGAAATAAAGTCACGTTGTGACTCGACGTCTATTGGACTTGTTGACGACACGGTTTGAGGTAATGTTAGCTGGAATTGGTCTAATGGTTGTAAATAGGTTTACAACCGATTTAGAAATATTGAATTATCTTCATGCAGCACAATAATTGCTTGTTACAGGTTTGGTGGGTAGCTATACTGAAAACCGTAAATTGGGGCATATACTACAAGGTAATTGAAATGTAGCACTATTTTTTTCTTAAATATGTGGGTATTTAGTGTCTTGGCTTAAAAGTAAATTTCATGTAGGTTGAAATAATGTCGTCTATACAACGTTGAAACAACGTGGATTGATGTCGTCTATGAGCCGTCGAAACGACGTCGGTCAGAAAAACTTTCATATCAGCCCCTCAAATCGACGTCGTATCGACCTCCATGACCAACGTCGATTAGACCTCTGATCGACGTCGAAATGTTTGCTGGGACATTTTACCCTTTAGCGTAGGGGCGGGGGCGGATCTACCAGAGTGGCGCCCCCCCCCCCCCCCCCCCCGTCGGTCGTAGGTCCGCGGTGGGTTACGATCGCGCCCCCCCTGTCGGTCGTAGGTCCGGGGTGGGTTAATATTAATACCCCCCCCCCCCCCCCCCGCCTAATGGACTTCTGAAATATACTGACTCTGATTTTTTAAATGATTTTTGACAGATGGCTACGCCTAAACTCGCCTGCTGACTGAATGAATGAGGAAATCAAATGGCGTGTGTGGCTGAAAGAGGGCGGAGACAGATTGAACCTCGAGGTCCATTGAGAAAAACCTGGTCCCGACCAGGTTAGGTTCATAGAGTCTGTTACTACGGTAACTGACCGAGAGCTTAAGTTACCTCTCTCTCTGAAACAGGCTAGAGTTACCCCTCTTTCTCTGGTTTGAGTTACCTCCCTTTGTGAAACGGAAAACTCAGCGTTTCCCTAATTTCAGGGTTAATAAACCCAGGGTTTTCACTAAACCTGCTTTGTGAAACGGACCCCTGGGCAGGTAGACACATAGGCAGGTAAACACCTAGGCGGGTAGACACCGCTAGACACACGGGACTTTAGTTCCCCATGTCTGATCGCTGTAATTCGGAGCGTGAATATCGGTTGAATATCTAATATCTTTCTAACTTTAAAAAACACTTTAGTATATTTAAAAACGATAGTCACACATCCCTCGTAACTACGCCGTGAAGGTGAACCCTCCCGGACTCCGCTATTAACATGAACCGCTCCGCCGGAGGAGCCGCACGCCCACACGCACCGGACACCAAAATACAAACAAACATGTGTTCCATTTGATTGCTTTTAAATAAAGTTGTGTGCAGTTATACGGTCAATACGATTATTAAAAGTGTTCATGTCTCCTTTCTGGTCCAGAACCGCTTGGTCCATGCCGTTAATAGGCGGCCCGCTTTGTGGGCCGCCCCCGACGACATCATCATCGTCCATCACGATATTTTACTGTAAACATCGTCAACTGCCAATTTAAGGGACATCGCCCAACCCTAGTTGTCACCTTGTCATGTGTCGCCGCCGCATATTAGAGCTAACATTACGTTAAAGACAAGAGCAGGGTTTTCCTAAAAAACAACGTATAGACTAAAAAAAATCACTCTCAATTATCACTTATAAGCTTATGTGTACTTTTTTATTTTTTATTTAGGCCGAGCCGGCCGGCCGTAATTTTTTTATTTTTTTTATTTTGTATTTTTTATTTTGTGTATTATTATTTTTGGGCCAGTCCAGATTTTTGGGCCGGTCCAGGACTGTCATAATATGTCGGTTGTAGGTCCGCGGTGCGCTACGACCCCCCGTCAACAATCGCGCGCCCCCCCCCCCCCCCCCCCCGTCGTCAACAATCGCGCCCCCCCCCCCCCCCCCCCCCCCCCGTCGTCAACAATCGCGCCCCCCCCCCCCCCCCCCGTCGTCAACAATCGCGCCCCCCCCCCCCCCCCCGTCGGTCGACGTCCCTGTTGTGGGCCGGTCCAGGAGAAAATTTCCCGGGCCAAATTTTGTTCCCAGCCCACCCATGATCTACACTGTAGATGATAATTAAAATTACTTATTATTACTTATTAATTAATTATTAAATTACTAGATTCTACAGCCTCTCTGTGCTGCTGTGTCCATGACAGCCCCGACACTGAGAGCAGAGGAGAGGAGCTCCTCCAACTACGCTCTGCAAGTGCAATAAAACCTTCGCAAGTAAAAAGCCAATACTTTATCAATACACCTGTTCAACATACAGATACAGATACATCATCACTCATTTTCCTGCAGGTAGTTAGTCATTTGTCGGTATGTGATGCTGCAGGTGGCACACTGGGCTGTGTTCTGCTGCCTGGCAACGGAGGTCTCTGTTTACAAACCGCTAACGGCAAATCCTACCGTTCCTGCCGTTATGTTACATTACGTGGAAGGTTATCCACTGTAACAATTAATTTCATTTCACACAACAAAATTCCATGACTTTTCCAAAACTTTAAAGAATTTTACTAATTCCATGACTTTTCCAGGCCTGGAAAATTAGATTTTAAAATTCCATGACTTTTCCAGGTTTTCCATGACCGTGGGAACCCTGTCGCTAAAACACATGTGTGATTAGCCCCTGTGCTCAGTTTGAACCACATGAACACACGTCAGGGGTCAGATTCCCCTAAGTAAGGGGTCACATTCTGACGCCATGGTGGATCACTGGGGAGGAAACCTCATTGGTCTAATTACTTCCAATGTCGTATTAGATGTTTGAAATTACCCACGTAGCCTACTCATGCATGTTTCATTCCTTCAGCTGGAATTCATACACTGTAAATCATGGTTTCTCAACGGGGGCTGTACCGCCCCCTGGGGGGCGTTATAAACATTTTGGGGGGCGCTGGACGCGTGAGGGCTGGTATGGGGGCGCTCAGGCACGAATGGGGGCGCCACAATTTGGCTTGTACAAAGTTCATTTGAACTCTACATTTTAAACTTTCATGGTTTCCCAACTAAAAATAAAGCTGCTGTCTGAGACCAAGAACCCGAGTTCTTGGTCTCAACCCGTTTTACTGACGCAATGAAAGAACGTGCAGTGACGCGGTAAACATAAACAAAGATGTTGGCAGTGTGGAGATATTTCAAAGTTATGGAGAACGAAAAAAGAATTGCGGTTTGCAGCCGAAATATAAAGTATAGTATAAGTAAGAGATAATGCCTGACGAAATGAATGGACTTCGCGGAAGTCTCCGCTTCGCGTCGGGCGGTTCACGCCTCCGCGTCGTCCATTCATTTCTGTTAATGGACACCTCGAAGGGCATTATCCCGCTTATACCATGGTCACATACGAAAGAACGGACTATTTAATATCTTATATAACCTATCCTATTTAATATTTTATATCACATTACAACTAAAATAACATTTCCATGTTGTTTACCAGTTTCTCCAGTTAAGTAATGTACAAACATGACCTATTATGTGTCTCAAAATTTTTCAAAAACATACATTTTGGAGGCAATGTTTAAAATCAATGCTTTAATTTCCTGTAAAATGGTCAGATTTGCTCAGCAGCACATCAAGTTGTTGGGGCATAAATACATAAACAGCTCCAATACAATAAAAACAGGGATTTTAAAGCAAAACAATGGCTTCTCTCATCATAAAACCCAATGTCAGTTGAAGTCCTCCAGTCTTAACACACTGTTTACTACAAGAACACTTAAAGCACCGCACCTTGTAAGGGGGGGGGGGGGGGGGGGGGGGGGGCGGTACGAGGATCATGGAATGGTCAGGGGGGCATTTGTTCAAAAAAGGTTGAGAACCACTGCTGTAAATGGTTTATGTTTACTGTATTATTAGCATTATTACTGTATTCACTGTATTCTCCTGTGTTCACACCAAACGCAAACACATTTTTCATGCAGTGCGACCTCATCCAAATGTGTGATGTGAATAGACGCAAAATTGTAACACACAACGCAAATGACGTGTAGTTGAACTTGTGTGAAGTTTTCATCTTGAGCAGAAAATGTAACGCAATAAACACAAATGATCTTGTGGTCAAAATGAGCTTCTCGTTTGGTGTGAACACGCATAACAGTATATTACTGTTGACGCATTATACAGTAGTTTGCTGTTGATTTGTAAAGCATTCAGGGATATGTTTAGATGTTGGGTAAATGATGACAGCATGCCTATGCTTTGCTCTTAAAGGGGCAGTGAACACAAAATCGTTTTTTCTTTAGTTTTAAATGGGGTAAAATGTCTTATATGATCTTTGGAGATCTTCGGGTTAAAGAATGTTTTAGGAAGTGTGTACAGTCTCTCGTGAGAAGGAAAATTAAGTTTGGTGAAAGAATGCTATGGGCACATACTAGTTGTGTAGCTCCATCCAATCTATCTGCCTAATCTACCAATGAAGCCATTTAACAAACGGGTAGTGCGTAATCTTCACTTTTGATGACAGAACAGATTATGTTTAATCAAAAAGTAACTTTATCACCCTTTAATGGAAAAGAGTTAATCCAATAGCAATGGTATCAGGAGAAACTAGTATTAAAAAAAACAGCCTCAACATTTATTGACACACACATTTGGCGATTAGACACTATCAAATTATTCTTCATCGGGACGATGGATCCATGAAGTCTGCCGGGAGATGAATTCCCCCCTGATGGTGTCTAGACACTGGTGGTGGTGACTATGGCTGCAGATCCTGCCCTGGAGGACGCAATCTCCTTCTGAGGGAGACAAATGGAGCTAACTTGGAGGTGAAGGGGATGGAGGAGGGCTGCAACAAGTCACAAAACAGCAGATATGAGCATGCCTGAGAGGTGTATATGTACTGAGTTTTGGCACAATTGCTCCAGTTTAAACACAAACAGGTTCCTGATTGGTTGAGAGATAAAGGGGTGAGGTCTGCAATAATGGTGTGGGAACTGAATTATAATATCTGGCCGTGATATTTACATATTTTCACATATATAATATCTTCCTGTTTTAACTTTTGCTTTAGCTACATTTCAATGAGGAGAGACTAGTATTCAAAAAATGAACCACAACATTTATTGACAACATACATTTGGCACAATTAGACACAATCAAATAATTCTTCATGGGGACGATGGATCCATGAAGTCTGCCGGGAGATGAATTCCCCCCAAAAAGTAATAATAGTCATTACCTTGACGGACGAGAACGGCACCTAATGGATTGAAAAAATAGAATTAATACATGACATTAATTAATACTGTGACCAGGGAGTGCAGTGAGAGTCACTTAGTGGAATGCATAAGAAGTGATATAATAACAACTGGAAAGCAGGGAGTTGCTCAGCAAACATAGCACTAGCAATGGCTTATGGAGAATTCCCATCTATAGGAGACAGGAAAACCAGCGATGACTTGTGAACGCCCAGCTATGGACGAAATTTTAAGTTTGAAACTCAGCAATGAAAGAACGGAAAGCCAGCAATGGCATAGCAAATGGTAATAGTCCAGTGAATGTGACCAGCAATGGTCTGATAGAGCAGATAGCAGAATAGAAGTAGTTTGTAGCCTGTGGTGTACTTGACTGCAAAGTTGTGTAACTTAGCTTAGTATGAGATAATGATAATGACACCACCACTAGCTAAATACTTGACTTACCGCGGTGGTTTGAAAGACCACATGTATGCGGAGGATGACCGGCGGCCCATTGATTGGATGCTGATGGGATGTCTTGTATTGCAACAGATGTAGGGGCACCTATCCTGAATGAATGACCTGAATATTGCTGAGCTGAAAGACCACACCTGATGAGGACCTGATTTAAATTTTTATCAAACCCAGGCTTGGAGATGGGATAATTATCAAGGGTTATGAAAAGTGGGGAAGCGGAATTTGAATAAGTTTAGGTCGGAGCAGCAGCAATCATCTAAGGAGGACGAGTCGTGCAGGTTTGGTACAGAGAATGCTTAGGGTCAAGCAGCCTGGATATGAACGAACAGCCTTGCGGAATAACCCTGATCACCCTCACCAATTAAAATGACCTAGCATGGATAACAGTTAATTCAATTCAATTTTATTTGTATAGCGCCAATTCATAACATAAGTTATCTCAGGCAGAGCAGGTCTAGACCGAACTCCTAATAACATTTACAGAGACCCAACAGTACCACCATGAGCAAGCACTTGGCGTCGGGGGCAAGGAAAAACTGCCTGTTAAAAGGCAGAAACCTCAGACAAGACCCTTCGGCTCTAGGTGGGTGGTCATCTGCCTTGACCAGTTGGGGTGAGAGAGAGAGAGAGAGAGAGAGAGAGAGAGACAACAACTACATCAATACACTAATGAACATGAAGGAGATGATGACGACAGCAGCAATGATGGGGGACAGCGAGCAGCAACAACAGTAACTGTAGCAATGATAATACTTAATAATAACTACTAATAATAACGACAATAATATCACGGATATTAGCAATGGCAGTCAAGCAGGACCATGGAGGCTCCACCAGGATCCATGAGAACCTGCGAGAGGAGAAAACACAAGAACTCCGGGGAAGAAGTGTTAGTAACATGCATTAATGGGACATGAATGTGTGCAGAAAGAGAGAGAGAGGGAGAGAGGAGCTCAGTGCACCATGGGAAATCCCCCGATAGTCTAGGCCTATAGCAGCATAACTAAGGGATGGTTCAGGACTCACCTGATCCAGCCCTAACTATAAGCTTTATCAAAGAGGAACGTCTTAAGCCTACTTTTAAATGTGGAGAAGGTGTCTGCCTCCCGAACCACAACTGGAAGCTGGTTCCACTGAAGAGGAGCTTGGTAACTGAAGGCTCTGGCTCCTGTTCTACTTTAGAAGCTATAGGAACCACCAGTAGCCCTGCATTCAGAGAACGCAGTGTTCTAGTGGGGTAATAGGGTACTATGAGCTCTTTGAGATATGAAGGGGCCTGACCATGAAGAGCTTTATAGGTGAGGAGGAGGATTTTAAATTCTACTCTAAATTGTACAGGAAGCCAATGCAGAGAAGCTAGTACAGGAGAGATGTGACCTCTTTTCCTAGTTCCTGTCAGTACTCGTGCTGCAGCGTTTTGGATTAATTGGAGCGTCTTAATGGACTTATTAGGACAACCTGATAATAAAGAGTTGCAGTAATCCAGCCTTGAAGTAACAAATGCATGGATTAGTTTTTCTGCATCTGTCTTTGATAGGATGCGTCTGATTTTTGTAATATTACGTACATGAAAAAAGGCAGTCCTAGAGTCCTGCGCGATCGCAATACAGCCCGGACCGACGACCGACGTCCATGGCCATGAGGAAAAATATATATATATATATATACCCAATCGCAAAGGGCCCCTCTCGGCTCAAGGGCCCCTGGGCAAATGCCCAGGTGCAAGACTCGTGCAAAGACTCGTTTATGAATGCACTTTTTAAAAAGTTGTGGAAATAAAATGTCTTCAAATACAATATTAAAAAATATTTACATTTGATCAGTTATTGAAAGTCATCATTGCCTGGAACACACAAAAGCATTTACTGCAGTGGTCAGGGGGTTGGGGGGGGGGCTCGGCTGTCCTTACCTACTTTAAGGGGAGGCTCACATTCACCCAATTTGAAAACCCCTGATCTATAGTGAGGTAAGCAGTGCTCGAAGTGGGCCGGTACTCACCACTTCTACATTTTACCCTTTGGCGTACCGGCACTTTTTCTTGCGTACCGGCACTTGTCACAGGCTGCCGGTACTCTACTCTGCCCTAACCAGGGGCGGATGTACCGGGGTGGCATGGGGTGGCATAAAAAAATCCTTGCCACCCCAGTTGGCAGCGCCGGGGTGGGTTACGATCGCGCGCACCCCCCGTCGGTCGTAGGTCCGGGGTGGGTTACGATCGCGCGAACCACCCCCCCGTCGGTCGTAGGTCCGGGGTGGGTTACGATCGCGCGCACCCCCCCTTTTTTTAAATCTAAAAATTCTGAATTTTACAATGGTTGACTAATTTGCACACGTCGCTTATATGTGAATAAGGGAGTACTGGCACTTATTTTTTTCCACTTCAAGCACTGGAGGTAAGCAAAGTAATCTCGGTCTAATGTTAGACTACATTGCAAATATATCACCATGCATTCATAACCTCGTGATTCAGTGAGAGTGAGGCCAAAACATCGGAAAGTATGTCTTTGTGACATTTCTTTATTTACATTTTGTCAATGGAAAATGAAAAGCTGAAAAGATTTAAACAGAAGAACTAATTATTTTTCCCTCTGATAGGCATGCGTGCGCTACGGCGGGATTGGACACGTCTGGGTCCAGTAGTGGCAATGCGCGATGTGCTCACCAGGGAACAAGCGCGCCTGCTTTTAAAGGGAATGTGAGACAACGCTCTGATTGGTTTATTGCACGTTACGCCCAAACCACACCTATGACTAATGTAGCTACTTCAGACCAACCCATTTTAGATTTGCGCTGGGCGCAAGAGTCATTTATCCCGCCGGCATAATAGCAACAGCGCCCAAGGTCCGCCCACAAAGCTACTTGCGCTTTGCGTTTGATACTTGCGTTTCAGACCGGCAAGATTGGGCCCTGAGTCTCTAAGGTTTTTGGGGCCAAGTACAAGAATTTCGGTTTTCTCTGAGTTTAACATCAGAAAATTGCAGCTCATCCAGGATTTTATGTCCTTAAGACATGTTTGTAATTTAGATAATTGATTAATTTCATCGGGTTTGATCGATAGATATAACTGCTTATCATCTGCATAACAATGAAAGTTAATGGAGTGATTTCTAATAATGTTGCCTAAAGGGAGCATATATAAAGTAAATAATATTGGTCCAAGTACAGAACCTTGTGGAACTCCATGACTAACTGTAGTATTTATTGAAGATTCATCATTCAAGCAATCAAAAGGTCATTATTAACTTTAACCAGAGCTGTCTCTGTGCTATGATGAACTCTAAATCCTGACTGGAAATCCTCAAATAAACTATTATTATGTAGAAAGTCACACAACTGTTTGGCGACTACTTTCTCCAGAATCTTAGACAGAAAGGGGAGATTAGAAATCGGTCTATAGTTGGCTAAAACCCCCGGGTCAAGAGTGGGCTTTTTAAGAAGGGGTTTAATTACAGCTACTTTAAAGGACTGTGGTACATATCCTGATAATACAGAAAGATTAATCATATCCAGTAAAGAAGTGCCAATTAAGGGTACAACTTCTTTAAGCAGCCTAGTTGGGATGGGGTCTAACAGACAGGTTGATGACTTCGATGAAGAAATTATAGAAGTTAACTGATGAAGACTGACAACAGAAAAACACTCCAAATACACATCTTAGGTTGCACCTGTCAAAGTGTCTGATGTTGGAGAGCCTGCGATACCTATTGAGGGCATTTGGTGACTAATTTTCTCTCTAATAGTAATAATTTTATTATAAAAGAAGTTCATGAAGTCATTGCTATTTAAGTTTATGGGGATACATGGCTCAATAGAGCTGTGACTCTCTGTCAGCCTGGCTACAGTGCTGAAGAGGAACCTAGGGTTCTTATTTTCTTCTATTAGTGCTGAGTAAAAGGCTCTTCTGGCATTACGGAGGGCCTTTCTATAATTTTAAAGATAAATTCGAAGCGCAAATTTCCTTTCTGATTTCCTTGTTTCTTGTTTTAATTGACAAATGTGTTGGTTGTACCACGGTGCTAGTTTCCTATGTTTTATTATTTTCTTTTTTCTATGAGCGATAGAATCTAATGTTGATTGTAGAGAGCCTGCAGCACTATTAACAAGATTATCAATTTGGGAGTGACTAAAGTTAATATAGGACTCTGTTATATTCAGATATGGCATTGAATTAAACACTGATGGAATCTCCTCCTTAAATTTAGCTACAGCACTGTCAGATAGGTATCTGCTGTAGGAAGTTTTGCTTAATGGTTTATAGTCTAATAATAGAAATTCAAAAGTTATTAAATAATGGTCAGATAGGAGAGGATTATGTGGAAAAACTATTAAATGTTCAATATCCATGCCATATGACAGAACAAGGTCAAGAGTGTGATTAAAACAATGGGTTGGTTTATTTATATTCTGACAGAAGCCAATTGAGTCTATTAATGTGGTAAATGCGCTACTAAGGCTGTCATTTGTAACATCCACATGGATATTAAAATCACCTACAATAATTACTTTATCTGATTTAAGAACTAAACTTGATAGAAACTCTGAGAATTCAGATATAAAATCAGAGTACGGTCCAGGAGCGCGGTACACTATAACAAATAGGACTGGCTGCAGTGTTTTCCAGTTTGGGTGAGAAAAACTAAGAACAATGCTTTCAAATGAATTATAATTCAGTTTTGGTTTAGGGTCCATTAAAACGCTCGAATCATATATAGCTGCTACTCCACCTCCTCGGCCTGTGCCTCGGGGAATGTGAGTATTAATATGACTGGGGGGGTGGATTCATTTAGGCTAACATAATCCTCATGGGACAACCAGGTCTCAGTAAGACAAAGCAAATCAATATCATAATCTGATATTAATTCATTCACTAAAACAGCTTTGGATGACAGAGACCTGATATTTAACAGTCCACATTTCATTATTTTATTTTGTGCTACTGAGGAGTTTATTTTAATTTGTATTAGGTTTTCATGGTTAACTCCTTTTGTTTTTATTTCTTTAAATAATGTAGGCGGTCGGGGGACAGACACAGTCTCTATGGGGTTGTGGGTGGGTGACTGTACTAGAGGAATCGCAGAAAAGTGTGTAAGACAGCAACTCTGCTTCCTGGTCCCAACTCTGGACTGTCAGGTTTTAGAAATAAACTGTATCATATTCCTAGATGAGAGAGCCGCTCCATCCAACGTGGGATGGATGCCGTCGCTCCTAATCAAACCAGGTTTTCCCCCAAAAAGGCTGCCAATTATCTATGAAGCCCACATGGTTTGCTGGACACCACCTGGACAGCCAGCGGTGGAAGGATGCCATGCGGCTATACATGACGTCACTGGTCACATTGGGCAGGGGTCCAGAGAAAACTACGGTGTCCGACATTGTTTTAGCGTATCTACACATTAATTTTAGTGACCTCCGATTGTAATCAGGTGTCATTACCGCCGACGTGAATAACAATCTTATGATATTTACGTTTGTCTTTAGCCAGCAGTTTTAAATAGGATTCAACATCGCCCGCTCTGGCCCCAGGGATACATTTAACTATGGCCGCTGGCTTCGCTAACTTCACGTTTCTGACTATAGAAGAGCCAGTAACCAGAGTCTGTTCCTCAGCGGGTGTGTCGCTGAGTGGGGAAAACGTATTAGAAACGTGAATGGGCTGGTGGTGAGCCGTGGGCTTCAGTGGGTTGCCGCTACGCTTCGCCCGGACAGTCACCCACTCTCCGTGGCTTCCCGGCTGCTAGGGGTTTACCGGGGGACGGCTAACTAGAGCTACCGCCGGTCGGCCCGCACAGACTACCGGAGACGGGGTGGTGCGGTACCGTGCTTCTAAGTCACTAATCCTCACCTCCAGCGCAGTAAATAAACTACATTTAATACAGGTGCCATTATCACTAAAAGAGGTGGAGGAATAACTGAACATTTGGCACACTGAGCAGGAAAGAGGAGCAGAGGAGGAGGGAGAAGCCATCGCTAACTGCTAATGCTTAATGTAACTAGCGTGTGAAAACTTTAAAATAGCGAAAAGTCGCTAAAAGAACTAGTCTACGTTAAAATGTTTAAGCGGGTAAATAACCGCTGTAACGAGTAAAACAAATTTATATTTAGCGTTCAGCGACAGAGCTACAACACCAAACTGTACGCAGAGCAGGAAGTAGACCGAAAATGAGTCAGTATGCTTACCGGAATTGTGTTGAATGATCAGCCAACCACTCAGTTATTGATCTGAGTTGCTGACAGGAATGACATGATTGATATCTTATGATAACGGGATGCCCAGTTGACTGAATGTGCCCTTTAACTTGGCTTTAACTTGACATGCAATCCAAACAATAAGCAACCGCGGATCTAAAATCAACAACGGTAATTTATTAACAAAAGATCGAAGATATTCTTCATTGACTTTCAGAAATAACAAAAAACGTAATCAATAATTCAGCTGTATAATTTATATAACATATAGTAAGTCAGTAAGTAAGTAAGTTTAATTTATAGAGCACATTCTCACACAGCATACACTGACCAAAGTGCTGTACAATGTCAATAAATAAAATAGCAAAAATATAATACAATACAACAATACAATTTGACCAGAAGTCCTAATATCAATACAAAAAGGGGGAACATTCAATATCAGGGCACACCACATAGACATGAACAGGAGGTAAATGGTTCGAGGGCAAGGAAGACCAGGGAGTAAAAGTGGGTTTTTAGCCTAGACTTGAAGGCAGGGAGGGGGCGGAACTAATGTCCTGGGGGAGCTGGTTCCACAGACGTGGAGCAGCGACAGCAAAGGCTCTGTCACCTCTCTGCTTGAGCTGTGAGCGTGGCACATGCAGAAGCCCTTTGTTGGAGGATCTGAGGGACCTTTGGACTGAGTGGGGTTGTACAAGGTCAGTGATGTAGGCTGGGGCCAGCCCATTGAGTGCCTTAAAAACAAATAATAAAACTTTAAACTGTATCCTAAAAAGAATAGGGAGCCAGTGCAAGAAGGCCAGAATGGGGGTGATGTGCTCACGCCTCCTGGTGCCAGTTAAAAGACGTGCTGCTGCATTTTGGACCTGCTGTAAACATCTGAGTGAGGATTGGGGGAGGCCAAGGTAGAGGGAATTGCAATAATCCAGCCGTGATGTAATGAAGGCATGGTAGGATAACTATCTCCAGGTCGTTATGGGATAGGAAGGATTTGAGGCGGGAGATCACTCTAAGTTAGTAAAAACTATTTTTGACAACATTGCTAATCTGTTTGTCAAGACAGAGTTCGGAGTCGAGGATGACACCCAGGTTTCTGGCGTAGGGTGTGACAAGTGGAGTGAGGTGACCTAAATTATTTAGTACAGTGCATCTTGCCTTGGGGGGACCAAAAATGATGAAGTCAGTCTTGTCACCATTTAGCTGGAGGAAGTTGTTAGCCATCCATTTTCTTATGTCTTCAAGACATACCAGGAGAGATTGGATGGAGTCCCTAGATTTTAAAGGCAGGTACAGCTGAGAATCATCGGCATAGAGGTGAAAAGAGATGTTATGCTTTCTTATAATGTCACCCAGTGGGAGCATATACAGGCTGAAGAGCATGGGACCCAGGATGTACCCCTGAGGGACCCCATAAGAGACAGGGGCAGATGATGAAGAGAACTGGCCAATAGAGACAGAGAAAGTCCTATGTTTAAGCTAAGAGCTGAACCAAAGTAGTGCAGTCTCCCTAATGCCCACCTGCTGGCCCAGGCGGGTGAGGAGAATGTTGTGATCTACGGTGTCAAAAGCAGCACTAAGGTCAAGTAGCATCAAGATGGCATTATCACCAGAGTCCAAAGTGAGGAGCAGATCATTAGTTACTTTAAGCAGGGCTGTTTAGGATCTAAAACCTGATTGAAAAGGTTCTAGTGTGTTGTGGGTGGTCAGAAAAGGAATCAACTGTGACAAAACAGCTTTCTCTAGAACTTTAGAAATAAAAGGAAGCTTAGAGATGGGGCGGTAATTTTTCAGGCATTTAGCATCGAAATTGTGTTTTTTAAGCGGGTTGGACAACCGCATGCTTAAAACATGTACGGACAGTGCCGGATGCGAGGCATGAGTTTAGAATTACCTGAATTGAGGGGCCAACTGCATCAAAAACATCCTTTATGATAGAGGAGGGAATGGCATCATGGGGGGATGCAGAAATCCCGCAGTTCAGTGAGAGAAATGGGCTGAAATTGGTTAAAAATAACTGGTGCACCAGAGTAATCTGGTGGAGTGGGTGATGAGGAGGGGGTAAACAATGATCTGATGTTCTCTATTTTATCAGTGAAAAACTTTGCCGAAAACAGAAGACTGGCAAACTCCAGCGCCGATCCAAGTCTCGGTTAAAAACAGGAAGTCCAGATTGTGACAAGAGAAGAAGTAATTTAAAATGAAAGTTTTGTTAGACACAGACCTGCTGTTGACCAGGGCGACTTTTGCAGTGGAGTGAATCGCAGCCTGCGGGCAACGGGAGTAATCCAAAGGGCAAATGTTCAGGGAATTCACCCCACCGCTACGGATCCGCAGTCTCGGACGAGCAGAGCTGACAGGTGTTTGGAGTCGATGTGGAGTGATGGATACATGGCAGGAGTACCTCCGATCCCATGAAAGATGAGCCAGGAAGAGATCTTTCCGTCCTAGATGGGCTGCAGAGAGCTGACAGGGCCCCAACCGTGTGGGAGAAACACTCGCTCTTTTCCTGATCGCCACCCGGACGCCTCCGCATTTGCCTCGGCGCCTCCGACGCTTCTTCCGGAGAGAGACACAGCAAGGTAGCCGAAGGACACACTCCAGGGTGGGGTAGACAAACGGAGGGTGACATCTGGTGTAGGGAACAGGAGACCCACTAGTATGGGTCACCAGTGCGTTTCTGAGATGTAGCAGAGTCTGATGATCATAGGTCCAGGGAGCGGCAATAGAGCAGTGCCAGCATAGCATGAGTGCCAACATAAACAAACATAGAACAAATCAGACAGCTAGGAGCTGACGGCAAGCCGACACACTGGCGCCATCTTGCACACGGGTCTATACACTGGTAGTGGATGAGGTGTCATAACCCCCCCTACAAACACACACTCACTATGTGAAGCTCTATGGGTATCTTGAAAAGAGCTATATAAATGCAATTAATTATTATTATTATTATTTGGGGTAAAAAAAATGTTCCGATCACCCGGTGTCATATAGTTAAACAATATTGGGGGAGCGAGTCATGAAGACAAAATTCATTCAACATTAATATTTAACCATACCATATTTAACATAGCATGTTTGTACACCACTTTATATAAATCATTTTACTTTCATACATTGAACTCCCTCTTTCCCAAGTTTTAAACATAACTGTAGCTCGTAGTTCATTATGGCTCCCACATATTGGCCCATAATTGTTGATGTCATAGCAAAACAATGACCTAGTTATACTTCAAGGGAGCCAAAAATCAAACACAATTACAAAGATCTACATTGTCATAGTCCATCATAGTCCATGTAATACTTTGAATATAGGATTGTCTTGAGTTTAAGGGTCGGGGAATGTGTGCAGGTGTGTGTGTATGTGATTCTGAGAGTCAAAGGCAACCAGCACGTGACTCCCTTGTGTTCAATCCAATGCTTCCAAGAGCAGGCAGAGCTTGACAATAGGTTGCTGTAAGATGCTACTCTTGGTTTTCACCAAGATACTCCCTTTGGGCCCTGGCAGTGCCATTACCACATGGCCCATTAGCCAAGAGTTCCTTGGTTTCCTGTCATCCACTACTTTTGAGTCCCGGTGCCATAACCGGTTTGGTTTTCAGTTGAGATGGTGGTTTGGTGTGAGGGGTTCAAGATCATTAGGATCACTTGACACTGAAGTCATTGGTCTATCGTTCATGATGGCCTCAGCCTCACACACAGCTGCCTGTAAAGTCTTATCATCCAATATTTGCTCTATTAGGACAGAATACAGAATCTTTTTCACAAGTCTGATTAGCCTTTCCCAAATTCCACCGTGGTGGGCTCCAAATGGGGGTTGAATGTCCATTTTACCCCATCCCTCAATAATGTATTTTTAATCCAATGGTGATTCAGTTCTCTCAGAGCTTTCCTTAGCTCTTTCTGTGCTCCCATAAAATATGTTCCATTGTCTGCAGGATGTTTGTCAGTGGTCCTCAGTGACATAGAAATCTGCGCATAGCATTGATGCAAGAGTCGGTATCTAATGAGCTTGCTTATTCTTAAAGGAGCTATATGTAAGAAATGTACTCAAAGTAATCAGAAAATGACCCTAATATGTCAATAGACATTGAGGAATCATGTTAATTTCAAGTATTTATGTCAGACATAATAGTAGTCCAGCCAGAATATTTAATTTCAAACGCAATATTTCTGTGCCGTAAAACTGTTTTGTTTACATTTTGTGTTTTGGTCTGTTGCTCCACCTTCTGCCTAGCGTCCAATCGCGAAGTCAGTACTGTGTCGCCATCCGGGTTGCCAGATAGGCTGAGCTGCAGCCATTTACTGTATAAGGAAGGCTGCAGCTACAAATGAATTATATTTGGCTTATCGCCATTATTCAGTTTTTGCTAGAAAAACATGTTTGAAGCGAATCATTGCGTCGTTGCCTCATGGGCGTTTTCACGAAGTCAGTATCGTTTGCTCAATGACTGTATGTAAGGATTTCACACCATTGAGGGCCATTTACTGCACACCGACTGCAGTGTGGATGATAATAAAACAGCGGTCAGAGCTGGCGTGTGTGTCCGACAGGGCTGCTCTAGTCGGACACATTACTATGAAGCCCCGGTGACGGTGTGGGAGTGTGGATGATAATAAAACAGCGGTCAGAGCTGGCGTGTGTGTCCGTTGGGGGCTGCTCTATTCGGACACATTACTATGAAGCCCCGGTGACGGTGTCGAAGTGTGGATGATAATAAAACAGCGGTAACGTGTGTGTGTCCGAGAGGGCTACTCTATTCGGACACATTACTATGAAGCCCCGGTGACGGTGATGCAGTTGGTCAATATTATCAGGGATCTATGCAAGGCAAGTGTATTTGTATAGCACACTTCATACACAGAGGCAATTCTATGTTCTTTACCTAAATAAAAGCAAAGAACAGTATGTAAAACACTTGTCATGGTTGCTCCTTCTAGTAGACGCAGTGTTGTGTTGAGTAATCCGGGAACGGGGAATCTGGCAACCGCTACTCTGGGGGGGAGGGAGTACCACGCTGTACAGTATTTACAACGTGGTTGCAATAACAGTTTTGGCCAGAGAGGACCCAATCCTACATATAGTTCCTTTAATGCACAGCTTGATTCACCAGGCAAGTCAAATCACTCCCCACTGTTAAACATGCGCATTGCCTTGATTTTACCACTATGGGTCCAAAGTAGTCGAATACCCACATGGGTAAAGGGTAGTAGATCTGCAGACACATGATCCTGTGGAAGGTCAGCCATTATCTGCTTTCCAATTGTTGCTTGCATTCAAATACAGTTCTTAATCATTTTTCTGGCAGATACGTTGGCACAAGGCAACCAGAATCTATAAATATAGTCTGGAGAGTGTATGTGGCTTCCCCCAGAGTGCCCAATCTGCTGATGAATATGGTGTAAAATCAGTGTGGATATGTGAGAATCTTTGGGCAGGATGATTTTATTCTTCAGATCTATTGGCATTGCCAATTTGCTAAGCTGTCCTCCAACTCTCAACATGCCCTCATCCACAATTGGCTCTAGTTTACAGATGGAGGTATTCGCTTTCACTTGCATACCATTCTCAAAGAGTGCAAGTTTCTGTAAAATGTAACGTCTTAGCGTGAAGCAAATTATTGACTTTTCTGCTTCTCTTACATTCTCTATGGATAGATTTTTGTGCTCCATATCACCTTGAGCTGGTTCATTTTTTTCCTTTAAGGATTTCAAGAGTGCCCAACCTGAGCTTAGGTCAGCTTTTATAGTACTCTTTCTTTGATTTAATAGAAGAAGAAGTCCTCTCAATTTCAATATCCAAGCAACACCGCTCTGCAGCCTGCTACATGATAAGTAATACTCAATTTACTGGTTGGATTTTTCTCTTCAATGCTCACAGTTAGCAGAATATCTTTTTTGACCTCTGGATCATCTGAATTAATTTGCCCTAGTTTCTTAGGGATCTCTAGCCAATCAGTTTCCTCCCTTTCTAGATACTTAGGTCTCTTCAGCCATCTCGATAATTTCAGAAAGAGCTCCATGTGCAGCCCACGTGATGCATCATCAGCATTTGCACTGATGAGCATTGTTTTAAATCATCGACAACCTTCATTGACATTATCCACATTTCCACCTTCCACCAGCAAAGCTTTTATTTGATTCATTTTTCTTTTGCATGATCCTAGTTTTACCCTGTGGGTTGCTTTGAGTGATTTTAACAATTCTTCTCAACAGAGGTCTCAGGGTTTTCAATCATGTTTATAATCTTTATTATGACCGTTTGTGTTTAAGCTGTGCATTGCAGGCGTTTTTGTGCAGCACTCCTTTAATGTGTACAGCATAACAATATAAACTGTCAACTTCCTTTACTGCACAAACATTCCCTTTTCCTTTTTTAAACCACCGTTATGGTTTGCGTTTGCAAGTTCATGTTCATCAAACATCCTGACATTCCATTAATAGAGTAGAATGCGGATTCATTCATTTACTCGCGACCAGGCCAATCTGTCAGCTCCGGCATATGAGGAGTCATTCATTTACTCACGACCAGGCCAATATGTCAGCTCCGGCGTGTCCCTCTTTTCAAATGCAAACCTTGTGTTTATCTTCTTAGTCCTGGCGGAGTTTTTCGACTTGTTACAGTGACTTCCATTGTCCAACTTGTTGTAAGCCACTGTTAGAGCGGGGATGACGACACGCAATCCACACAATAAGCAACCTTAGATCCAAAATCAAC
Source organism: Merluccius polli (assembly GCA_030340625.1). NCBI lineage: Eukaryota > Metazoa > Chordata > Actinopteri > Gadiformes > Merlucciidae > Merluccius > Merluccius polli. Next base: position 232,146 of record JAOPHQ010003428.1, read on the forward strand.
AAAGGTATTTTATTTACAAAAGATTTATATTTGACATTGACTTTCAAAAACAACAAAAAACCTAATCAATAATTCAGTGATATACTTGTTATAATGTGCAGTCCAAAAACTCTTCCTGGTCATCTTTCCCCAGGTGTAGTTAATCCATTAATTAAATAAACAACATTCATGAAGTAGTAGAGCTAACCTTAGGGGGGAGCAAGTCATAAACACAGAAATCATTCAACATTCATATTTAACTGTACTATATTGAACATAGCAGTGTGAACAAAGCACACCGCTTTATATAAATAATTTTAATTTCATACATTGAACTCCCTCTTTCCCAAGTTTTAACCATAACCATAGCTCATAGTTTATTATGGCTCCAACTGGTCATGAGGGGAATCTGTGAGGAGAAAGTCTTTGAGCAGATGAAGCACGGATGGCACTCCGTGCTCACTGTTATTTAGCAGGATCCAGCAAAGCGCCTCTGATACCAAGTTGAAGATGCATGGCTGCCTCTACACCCGAAGGTTAACCTTACCGAGAAGTAGAACACAGAGTCCCATTTGATCCCGAACAGGATCCACTGGGACGGGTGAGTTGGCACTATTTTAAAAGAAAGCCACGCTCCCTGGCCTGCTAGTTTGATGAGCTTGATGGCGTTATCTACCATTGCATAGTGAGGGGAAAAGGGTTCCAGAGGAATAAAGCTATTGATCCTTGCCATGGGGCCTGAATGAGGGGTGGAGAGGTCGAAAATCATTTGTTTCTTCTCTGAATATTTCCGGTCACTACCCTACTGGACTTCTGTAAAACACTGGAAAGGGAAGGGAATCAAACATACAAATAAAACAATGTTTTTTTATTATTTCTGTCTCCGGATCTGAAATGGCAGACCAGAGATGTTTCGTTGGGCGGCAAAACTACTCCCGCACAAATCCTTTGAGAAATCCCTGATTTTAGGTGATTAACAAACACGGGGTCAGGGTGGCATGAGAGTTCTGATGCGAAGGCATTGACGTTGATTGGAGTGGAAGGATGATGCTTCATTATTTCCTGAATAATAACCGATTGGATGGTTCCTGTATGGATTCGGGCTGTGGGGGCAGACAGATCTCAGATGGGCCTCCCTGCAGGCGCTACAGATGTTAAGAAAAATGCAGTTGGGGCAGGTGCACATATTTTCATTTAAATTATTGCAAATTTGTACTTAGTTAAATTGATGTACCTTCTGGCCACGGCTATCGGCTGTGGGCAGGAAAAGTGGTTTGATATGAATGTTGATTAAAATGAATGAGCTTGGGTATCCACAGATGAATGGTAGTCTTGGGCATAAAGTGGAATTGTGGCCCACCTTTCCCGCAAGTTGAGCATGATACTGCTTGGGAGCTGCTTATTACCAACAGCTCCAGGTCCAAGACAGACCAGTTGAGGCGGGTGTTGGCCTGAGAACTATATGTGGCAACCTAGCTAGAAAATGCACGGTGATATTGATAGAAAATTTAATTAATATATGAGCGCAATGTGTGTCAAATTCCTGCCTCCGTTCTGGCTGAGCTGAACATAACACATCCCTGTAGATGCCGAAAGCTACAAGAAACTCACCAATTGATAGATCCCTGGCCAAGCAGGGATCAGTGGATTTAATAATTGCAGTAATGTTCTCGCCAGCAGCGATGGCCTTATCACATTCCGGTGACGGCAGAATTAATGTGACCAAGTTAATGTCTTTACTTAAAGATTTTCTCGCAAATGTTAGCAGCTTGTGGAATGAATGGCCTACCGGGAAGTGGAGCGGAGGCTAAGCAATAAGAGATTGGGGGAGTGTTGGGTAGATGGACGGGGATGGCTGAGATAGCGGGGGGGGGGGGGCGCAGACATGAGGATTGAATATGGCGGTTGATGGCTCTGATGACGAACAGGGTGGACAGGTGGGAAGTTGAAGCGAAAGGCCTGGAGTTCCCTTGATTCTCCAACGTCTTCAAGAGGCAGCGGCAATGGTTGCAGGATTTTCCTATGCTGAATCACCCGGGGGGTGGGGGGGGTAGCGACTGGCAGATGATACGCCTGCTCTTGGGAGTTGTGCATGCTGGAGCCCTGGCGGTGGGTTGATACCGTGGGCACTTAGCTGGGATGTTTGTTCGTGTGCAGGTTTAGCGTGGGGTTTCCCATGCTGCAATGACTGTGTGGGAACCCGAATAGTTTCATTGGGGATGTTTTGTATGCAATGTTGTTCATCAGGGATGTTGTACACGTAGAGCTAATTGTAAGCTGTAGTTCAGTTTGTCTCAGCGGCCTAAATGTAATTTAATATCTTAAGACTGCTATGTACATATTTCCTCTATTTACAGGTTTCTTGTCAGGATCCATCCTAAACATTAAATGTTCATCCAAACAAGCAGCAAATGCTGTGGTTTAGAATGTATTCAACCCATATATATAAAGGCATAAAGGATGGTGTAGAGAGCATGTATATATATATATATATATATATATATATATATATATATATATATATATATATATATATATATATATATATATATATATACGTACATGCTCTCTACACCATTCTTTATGCCTTTCTGAATTAAACTGCAATGTTTACATTGCTTATGTTATAATCAGATGGATGTGTATTCATTTTGTTTATTTGTTTGTTTATGTCTTACATGCTACAGGTGCTTTCTCTCATGCTCCCCAAGGACCCTGTTTGCCTATCATCCAACCACAGTCATCTGCTTTAAAGGGGAAATGAACCCAAAAACAACACTATGCTCCAACACTATATTTCATCACATGAATAAAGTTGATTGTGCTGCCATCAAATGTACTAACTCCATATAAAAAAGAAAAGAATTTAACGGCTACGTAACGGTGATTTGACGCGTCATCAAATCACCGGAAGAAAAATGCAGGACTACAAGTTATGAACGTTCTGAATGTGAATCTTCAGAGCAGCCCTCTCGGACACACACACATGCTGTTACCGCTGTTTTATTATCATCCGCACTCCCACACCGTCACCGGGGCTTCATAGTAATGTGTCCGAGGAGAGCAGCCCTCTCGGACACACACATGCTGTTACCGCTGTTTTATTAGCATCCACACTTCCAGACCATCACCGGGGCTTCACGGTAATGTGTCCGAATAGAGCAGCACTCTCGGACACACACACATGCTGTTACCACTTGTTTTATTATCATCCACAGTTCCAGACTGAAGATTATTCTATGGCTCTGGTCTAGTGGGTGAAGCTAATGACTCAGATCCGCGCAGTGCATTCTGGTTAAGTGAGTCCATTAAAATAGTTCCGAAAATTATGCTTCAACACACTATCTAATCTAATGAATCGAAATCATGCAAATTTCATTTTTTTTCTCAAGTAAAATGTATAATAGAAATAAATTACCCGTGATAACAGGCTAGAATGTCTAAAGTTCATTTCCCCTTTAAGAATCCAAGTATATGGTTCAGTGTTGGGGACTACACTCACCGGCCACTTTATTAGGTACACCTGTCCAACTGCTCGTTAACGCAAATTTCTAATCAGCCAATCACATGGCAGCAACTCAATGCATTTAGGCATGTAGACATGGTCAGGACGATCTGCTGCAGTTCAAACCCAGCATCAGAATGGGGAAGAAAGGTGATTTAAGTGACTTTGAACGTGGCATGGTTGTTGGTGCCAGACGGGCTGGTCTGAGTATTTCAGAGACTACTGATCTACTGGGATTTTCACGCACAACCATCTCTAGGGTTTACAGAGAATGGTCCGAAAAAGAGAAAATATCCAGTGAGCGGCAGTTCTGTGGGCGCAAATGCCTTGTTGATGCTAGAGGTCAGAGGAGAATGGCCAGACTGGTTCGAGCTGATAGAAAGGCAACTGTAACTCAAATAACCACTCGTTACAACAGAGGTATGCAGAAGAGCATCTCTGAACGCACAACACGTCGAACCTTGAGGCGGATGGGCTACAGCAGCAGAAGACCACACCGGGTGCCACTCCTGTCAGCTAAGAACAGGAAACTGAGGCTACAATTCGCACAGGCTCACCAAAATTGGACAATCGAAGATTGGAAAAACGTTGCCTGGTCTGATGAGTCTCGATTTCTGCTGTGACATTCGGATGGTAGGGTCAGAATTTGGCGTCAACAACATGAAAGCATGGATCCATCCTGCCTTGTATCAACGGTTCAGGCTGGTGGTGGTGGTGTAATGGTGTGGGGGATATTTTCCTGGCACACTTTGGGCTTATTAGTACCAATTGAGCATCGTGTCAAAGCCACAGACTACCTGAGTATTGTTGCTGACCATGTCCATCCCTTTATGACCACAGTGTACCCATCTTCTGATGGCTACTTCCAGCAGGATAACGCGCCATGTCATAAAGCGCGAATCATCTCAGACTGGTTTCTTGAACATGACAATGAGTTCACTGTACTCAAATGGCCTCCACAGTCACCAGATCTCAATCCAATAGAGCACCTTTGGGATGTGGTGGAACGGGAGATTCGCATCATGGATGTGCAGCCGACAAATCTGCAGCAACTGCGTGATGCTATCATGTCAATATGGACCAAACTCTCTGAGGAATGTTTCCAGTACCTTGTTGAATCTGTGCCACGAAGGATTAAGGAAGTTCTGAAGGCAAAAGGGGGTCCAACCCGGTACTAGCAAGGTGTACCTAATAAAGTGGCCGGTGAGTGTATATTAGTTAGTTAAATTGTCAATGGTTTTATTTGTCTACTTTTTTAGCCTTTTTGGGATACTTTAGACTTGACTTTGAAAAAACCTTGAGAGGAATTTCAAATGGACATTGCAATTGAAATATAGTTTTACTTTGTAATTAAAAAAAAATAATACAAAAATTATAATCTTGGCAATAATTGTAACTGTGAAAAAATGTGTCATGTCACACCCACAGCAAAATATAATAATTGTATTGATACATTAATATTAATAAACAGTTCACTACTGTTAGTCTATTTTACAGTAAATTACTGTAGTGTAACTAATTATACTGTATGCATTGTATCTATTGTAATTATTTTAACATTTAATGTAATTTATTATTAAGTAGCTAAACACTACTGTAGTTTGTTGTACAATAATTTTAATGTAGTAGGAAAAACGGCAAGTTGCTGGCTGCCAGTATGTTACTGTTGTAACGATAAACCTTTAACAGTGTTTAACATTTACCTTCGTTCAATCCATTCAGCATAGTTTATTTTTAATTTTTTAAATAACTAGTAAATCAAAAGCAATTTGTAGCTGACATTTAAAAGTCAGCCGGGTTTCCTTAAAAGTATTGTGGTTTGATAAGCACTACAAGGTGGGATGCACGGCTTGACTTGTTGCGATCAGCCTTGGTGTCTGCAGCCTCGGTGTCGATTGGATATTCAACCAATATATTGGATATTCAGCAGCATATTTGTGATCCGTAATGAAGCAATTTAAATCAGGGAGCAAAAGGGACGATCAACAGTGAAAGTCCCAATGGGTCAAGCGGTGTTAACTGACGAGCTACCGAAATAACATTGCTAAACCGGTGCAAAAAAATAGGCCATCCCTGGTCAAGTCCCAGCATGTCAAGCAGGCTATCTGACGTGCTTCAGAGCAGGGGCTGCTGGACAGCAGCACTTCCTCAACTAGGGAAATCAGGCTGAGATACTATTTTTTTGCCACCCACCAACAGTAATATCTATAATTTCACCCGCATTTGGCGTGTGGTTGGGTGTTAATTTGAGGCCCTGTTGCTACAAATAAGCATGTAGCAACAACAATTATGCATTTCATAACTGTGCACGTGCACAGCAATGGCGTTCTTTTTATCTTCATGTGATTGCAACGCGGACATATAGATGACGTCAATATTGTTAATCGGCTAATTGTTGTTTTTCTTTTGATTTCGAAAATGGTTAATTCAGTTAAAACATGTTTTATTATCAGTGCTTCAAAAAGGCAAAAGCACAATATCAAGTGCTTTGTGGACTTCCTCAGTGGCTTTCGGATCCACTCATTGGTCCGAGGCAGCTTCAATGTAAAAGACACAGGGTTTCGAACATATGGGGGAGTACTTCAAATTGTCATACAACATAAAAGGTACATTCAAGAGCATGCAAATAAAAAAAACACTATTCTGGATGATGGATCACCAGAAAAAGAAGAAAAAATATTGTAACTGGAGTCTATTTATGTTTATTTAATGACCAACCCGTTTATTAAATGACCAACCCATTATTATTAGTAGGTACAGATTTTTGATATATTTTGCCCTCGTTTAAACATTGAAATTGGGGCTGAAACTAGGCATGGGCAAGGGTGGGCAATGCCCCCCTAGATACCAAGTCCAAGGAAGAAACATAAAATTGATAAAAGTCACAGCAAATAGCTAGCATGGCAGATTCAAAGCCTTAGGCTGATTACTCATGTTGAAAAAGCCCCTCCCCTTGTCCCCAAAAAAATCTAAAAGTTTTCATCGAATCCGCCAATCATAAAATGGCACAACAAAATAAGATATTTTCCTAAATTCTAATTTGTGGTTTTGGTCGTATAAAAGGAGGATACGAAACCAGAGGGGTGTCACTTGCTGTGATCAGATATTGCTCTGTCAGTCACTTGTTACTTACTAGTTAGCTTGCTCTGCTGTCTGCTTCTTGAGAGTCTCGGTCTGGGAGATTTACAAAATTATGTTGTTTTGATGTATTGCTGCCTGCAACACTGCACGCAGCAGTCTGTCTTCTCATACTTTCTCTCTCGCTGTTCGTACTATTTTGCAAACTCGCAAAAATGTGTGTTTTAGCTAGTCATCCCGACAGCCCTTTGTCAAAATCTCTCTCTCTCTCTCGCTCTCTCTCTCTCTCTGTCTCTCTCCCCCTCGTTCTCTCTCATTGTCATGCACTACCATTATACACCGTGTCCTTAACAAAATACCTTGTATCAACCCCAATCAGCAGGCAGACTAGCTCGACTATGCCGGCTTCCTCCCCTCAACCCTCTGATTTAGCGGCTGCCTCGCAGCCTAGTGGCCCGTCCACAAGCACCAGTACCTTCCCCGACACCTCTCCCAGGACCCGGCTTGAATGACGATGCACCTTCTCAGCCCCAAATTTTTTCCTTCCCCGAAGCGTTACATTGGCACAACGGCCCCGGGTGTTCAACCCAAGCTGGTAAGGTGGGAGACCATGGATGGAGTATTCAACAAACTTAGATGTGGTGTCGTCTTTCCCTTGCCGCACACGGTGCAATAAATGATAGAGACCACATTTTTACGAGGACTGGTTTTTCTAATTGGAAATCTGCATTAGAGATAAAAAGGGGATTCGACAAACACGCATCGAGGGAGGGAGGAGGGTTAAAATATAAATGAAAATGATGAGCCAACAGCATCTTAGTTTCCCATATAAATAGACAATAGCAATGGAGATAACACAAATAGACTTGATGAAGGTAAACAAGTCATCATCTTTAACATACTTAATTATATATAGGCGGCAATTAAAATGATTAATTGAACATAAATAAAGTTTTTCCTCCTATTAGAGGGGGGGGGGTGGAGTTGGGTTTGAAATATAATTAAATTATAAGCTTATAAGCTAATGCACATATTAGATCTCACATCTTGCCAATATGGCAATATGGCTTTGGAAGAAAACTTCTCCAAAATGTTCATAAATAAATCATTTCATTTATGATAATTCCCTGTGTGAGGTTGTGTAGAATGGCAGGAAATGTATTTTAAAAGGCTCAAACTAGTGGTTCCCTCTGTATGCCACAGCTACACCGCTCAATGCCCCCCCAAGCAGAGCAGGCTAGTTTCAGGCCTGATTGAAATAGCTGCTTAATACACAAATTATTAAAACCATTAATCACAAACAACAGAACTCAATGGTGTCCTCTTCCTGTGGGAAAGTTATTAATAAATAAATGTTTCTGCTTGACCGAGTTGCCTGTCGTAAAACCAAAGAGCCGAACGCCCCCCTCTCACTTCCTGCCTTGTCTCTTCTAATCCCTGCCACGGAAAGATCCGGCAATAAGATGATCTCCTTCTCCTAAATCACCACGGCAGCTCGCCATGCACAAATACCCAAATCCGCCGGCCAATAAAAAAGAGAGGACAGAGAACCGCCGGTGTCTGGACAGATCAAAGCGAGGCGTTACAGGGAAAAGGTCAGACTTTCAGTCGGCGGCAGGCTGAGAGGCTCAACACAACGCCAATGAACAGGCTGCGCTCCCTGCCCCGATTTCTATTACAATCACAACCCCCCCCTCCCCACCCTGCTGGGTTCAGGCTAGGTGATGTTTGATATCTGAGACTCTTGTTGCTCAGTGACAATGAACTACAACCAGGTGTGGAATGTACAGGTACAACAACATGGGGATTAACAAACAGAGCATATCCTGATGTGGCATGTTTACAAGGTAATTATCTTTCCCCTTTTTGATTCACTGTTGTTGCATCTAGACATTAACTAACTGTTTATACCATAGCCTTTTTCCAAGTGTATTTAATGCATTATTTACATTTAAAAAAGTTTGTGACATACCGGTATATAGAAGACTACATAGAGGCTCTCGTTTAGCTTTAAGGTATAGCGTTTTAACATTTACATATTTGCTTTAATCTTTCTACAAGTCTATTTAGTTGTTTATACAGCCTGTATTTTAGATAATGTCAAATATGACTTCAAAGAGGGTTTCTTTTAAGAGGATTGTTGTAAATGTATTCATGGATAATATTGTTATTATATTGCTACTACTACCACTATACCTACTACTAATACTACTGCTATAACTACTGCTACTATTACTTGTAAATGTGTTGTGAAAACCAAATGTGTTGAGTGGTAAATTATTCCAAAAGTTTAAAATAAAACTTTGTAAGGATTTATTGCTACTCCCACATCTATTACTACTACTACAACACCTACTACTATTACTACTACTACTACCAGTGGCGTGCACAGACATTTTGGGGGGCAGGTGCGACCAGGGGGGGGGTGCGCGCGATCGTAACCCACCCCGGACTTACGACCGGGGGGGGGATGCGCGCGATCGTAACCCACCCCAGACCTACGACTAGGGGCGCTGCCAGGCATTTTGGGCCCCATGAAAAGATATCACATTGGGCCCTGGCAATTTTATACTGACTGGCCCACCACAGAAACGACGACCGACGGGGGGGGGGGGGGGAGATACGCGATTGTCCACGGGGGGGGGGGTGCGCGATCGCGACCCCCGGACCTACGACCGACAGGCCCCTGTCAATGCTGGGCCCTTGGAATCGTCCTAACTTTCCCCCCCCATACGGCGCCCCTGCCTACGACCGGCGGGGGCGGACCCCCATTTGACAACCACTGCACTAGGCACTTTCAAAAGGGCACTTGCTTGGTCGAGGGGGCAAAGGGCAGGTGCTTTAGCACCTCTTGGTGTCTACCTGTGCACGCCACTGACTACTACAAATAATACCAGCATGGTACTACCACTGGACTTGCAGTTCCCCTCTCTCGCCACTAGAGCTCTGCTCACCTAATGCAGATATCCTCCTGCCTCGACGATGAACTACTTGTGGACTCGGCCACAGCATCTTCCCGGCAATGTGTGTCAACACCTGCAGTGCCTCCACTTCTCTTCTCCAGTTAAGTACATCTCAGGTAGCACCGAAACCTCACCAAATTATCCCTAACGTGGACACTGCTCATTAGGGACCCCATAAAGCCATCGATCGCTGGCCAAGAGTGTGTGGAGTGTGTAGAGTGTGTGTGCAATGTGAGTACTTATGGGGACCCCATGCTGGGTGGACTGGTATTATAAGGCCCTATAATGGATGAGCGGGACCCTGTTTCCTCGTTAGGGCCTTGTCTGCGCCATAGATTACCAGCACACAGCGTTGCTTGTTAACTCTCGCCTGTGATGACATAATGAAGTCAATTCTGATTGGCCACCCTGCCCCAGGGAGGACAGTTTAATTAACCAAAGTGGCGACAGTGGACAGTCTGCTGGTTTGATGCCCTGCCGATAATGAAGGTGCTCTAAGTTGTGCTAAAATGCTGTATAGATCTGGTCGTACTGTCCGGCTGATACAAGAGGACTAAATAAGGACAATCAATGCCACTGTGTTGAGTGGAGTGGAGTTGCACAATGTGTAGAACTTACACACTGTTGGACATCAACGGATGTGTTAAAAACAGACACGTTTGAACTGAACTGAAATGAATAAATATTTAATATTTACCGTCCCTCTGTCTCTCTTCTGTCTCGATTCTGTGCATAGATTTGATTCTTCTTCCAGCAGTCAAAGACACTGAACAACTTTGAGTGCAAGATGTTAATTCCTCACAATCAATTTGTTACAAACAGATATAACTGAAGTGATGGATTACCATGCATTTCTGCTCATAACATTCAACATGGAAATGCCATAAAACAAAGGGCAGAAAAATATTACAGTTGTTTAATACTCAGTGTTGTGATATTTCTTATTCTAAACGCTTATGCCAGAATAAACATCTATTATTTACTCTGTCACATCATTAACAGTAGGCCTATTGTACAGTTAACAAGAAAAAAGATGTAAAGCTAATATTAAAATAAAGTATTGTCCCTGTTACAAACAGATATAACCGAAGTGATGTATTTCTACCCATAACATTCCGTGAACAAACACACAATCACACAAAACATCAGCTACCATATAGGCTTACCTATATGAAGAATTATTTATTTTGGGGCACTTCTACAGAAAATATTTGATTGAATTACGGCATGACCATGGTAAGACACATGGGAGCATTAACCAAGCATCTTCCATGAGACAATGGGTGGACATGGTTCTTCTATGGACGTGGCCAGCCATGGCCTTGCATGGTCTTGCATGCAATCCTTACATGGTCAATCCCCTTTAGGCCAGGTTCATTTCCTCAGGCCAGGTTAATTTGCGATACGCTATGGGGGGAAATGTAGCCTGGCTCCGCCCGCCTACGTACTTCCGCTCAATTTTCATTTCACTTCAGCACTAAGGTCTGGCCGTGCTGTATGTTAGAACGATTTCTTTTCCCTCAAATGTGCCTTCCAATCAGCGAACAGGAGGCGCGGCCTGAGAACAGTGACGTAGAGGTTGTGCGCGAATTTCAGTTATTGAGCGGAAGTACGGAGGCGGGCGGAACCAGGCTAATGCTAATGCTCACTGCATCTGCCGTTTGTATACTGCGCGCAACGTGGTTTCTGGCGCATGAAATACGTCACGACCAAACGTTAGCGATTGGTTAAGGCAGATCCAGAGTGGCACTGGGCAGAGCCAATAGGTTTTAAACTTCAACAGCACCCGCCTTCAAGTGAGACATCGTTTGTCTCTACAGCACTGCTAGACCTTTAGTATGAATGAAATGAGTACCAAGGTCTAGTTAGGACTAGGCTAGGGGAAATGGACATGTCTGCAAGGATGCAAGACAACTAAAGGAATCTGCACAATGAAGAATGAGGGGATTGGCATGGCCTCAGTACCAGGCCTCAGTACCAGACTTATTTAATTAACTATATTATAGAAGCTTATGTATTTTGTGTGTTGTATAGTATTCCAGGACACACAACAAACGTGGCTAACATTAGCCAGCTAACAAACTACTTAGCAAAGTAGATAACAACAAGACAAAACCCGGATATCAAACACATTCACAAAACGTATATCAACCTTAGTATGATAATATATGTTACGTTTTGTGAATGTGTTTTTTTTTTTGAAAATCATTTAAATACATAGAGAAGACAATGCATACCAACATGGAAATGCCATGAAACGAAGGAAAGAAGCTGGGCATTTACATTTCCTGTTAAACCCATCCATTATAATAAAAGTAGCCTTACGTTTGATTAGGTTAAAAACAATATAACAGATTTAGAAAAAAGATAAATACATCGATTAATTTTGACAAACTTCAACAATAACTTACCACTCCAGATAATTACTCAATTAATATTCAATATAACACCATAAAATGACACATTCAATATACAATTAAACACCTAAAGATAGGTAAATTAGAGAATACATTTATTGGTTTCGGCATGCACTCTATATTTATTTAGTCAACAGCGAATTCCTGAAATGAATTGAGATACATTTAATTGAGGTGCAGGTAGGGGTTATTTTAGGGCATCTTGCTCAAAGGATGCCTACAGGTTAGACTGTGGACATTGGGGTTCAAAGCCAGAACCTTGCGGCTGAGTCAAACACCTAACCCTAACCACTAGGCTATTCTGCCCCCATTTTACATGTAAAACATGTATTTTCATCTAAAATCTTCATCTCTTTATTAATCTAGGTGCTGGTTGTACCTGGATTAACCAATGCAGACTGTTGTTGTTGCTTTACTTATTCACAGAGGGATGTTTTCTGAGGAGTTTTGCCCTCTGAAACAGGAACAGCCTTGTGTTTATGAAGACCAGAGCTTACAAACTTCACTGGAGGGCTGCCAAGGCCACACACTGCACCTAGCGAGATAGACACCAAGTATTCAGCACTGTGGAGTAGTGTTCAGTACTGTGTGTGTGTTTGTGTCTTTTCAGTCTACTCTGGAAAAAAAGAAATGAATTAAAAAGGGAAAGAAAGAAAGAAAGAAATACTACTATTCCAGCACTGTGGAGTAGTATTCAGTACTCTGTGTGTGTTTGTGTCTTTTCAGTCTACTCTGGAAAAAAAAGAAATGAATTAAAAAGGGAAAGAAAGAAAGAAAGAAAGATATATCTAGACAATTAGCAATATATAGGCAGGAAGGCAGGCAGACACACAGACAAACACACAGACAGACACACAGACACAGAGAGAGAGAGAGAGAGAGAGATAGATAGATGACAACCTCTCTATTTGGGCCCCCAAAAAATGTAATAACCTACTTAATGAATTTTTAATGAAGTTTGGCGTGGTTTGGCCTCGCGCCTGTGTGTGTGTGCGTGCGCAGCGCTGCGCGGTGGAGGGCGCGCGGCGAGGCGCTCAGCACCGGACAGCTCCTCCGTTGCGGCTCCGCGGTGGCGAACGGGTTTTAAGGACAGCCGCTTACAACCGCAGCCAAGATACATTTTTGATGCGCCATCGTTCATCATCCAAAACCATTTTTTATTTTTTTTATTTTTTTTAATGGGTTTGCTGATCACACTCATTTTAAGTGTGTAATTTGAGTCTGATCCGAATTCAACACAAATTGGCCATTCATGCTGGTGAAACAAGTGGTCTATTGTAATGGGGGTGATGCGGTGGAGCGCGAGCGAAAGGGGGTGACACTTACGGAAATGTTAGTTTATCTTTCAACTAAGCCTATCCTTTATTTTTAAAATTAAACCACTACTTAGAAAACAATTGGTCACGCCGGAGTAAGTGCGCACGCACGCACGCACGCACGCACGCACGCACACACACACACACACACACACACACACACACACACACACACACACACACACACACACACACACACTTCACCTGTGTCCGGATATGAAGCTGCTCCTCTAGCCCCCATGTCGGAAAGTTAACGTCCACCAAGTCAGTTGGCGGACAGTTCGTTGACCGGTTCCTGATATCCGTGTCTCTTATTGGCCATCTACGGCTGAAACCAGTTCACACACACACACACACACACACACACACACACACACACACACACACACACACACACACACACACACACACAGCGCGCCTCCTCTCCCCCCCCCCCACCTTCCCTTCCCGCGCTCTCTCCCGTCCTCATTGCAACTCCAGCAGCACGCGGAGGTCTCTAGTTTTTTCCAGCCCACAGTCGCGTGATCAGAAACGATCAACACAACACGATACCGATATCGTCATATCGGTATCGCCCAAGTTCGTCTTTCTTTCTTTTTTTTTTTGATCGGCGTCTACGCCGCGGATTCCGTCAAGTTTAACCAACAGCCGCAGACTGCGCGGTCGGTGTCGTCGTGCTCGTGGGTTTTGCTCCGGAGGCAGCGGGGAGCGACACCACAGGTGAACGGAGGGGCTCGCGGCGTTGCGGTATTATTGGTGATTGAACATCGCGGAGCCGCACGCGCCGCCGCCCGCTGTGAAAGTCGAGGGACGGGATTTGATTTGACTTGACGCACACGCACGTCGGAATAACTTGCGGACGTTTTATACTACGCTTTATACCCCCCCCCCCCCCCCAACAACACATGTAATAGGCTGTTATTTTTTGTATTCCCTTCCCAGAGGAGATGTGATCTCGCAAAGAAAAAAAAGAAAAGATAAGAAACGCGGACTGTTGATTTTTTGAAGAGTTGCTTGATAATCCCGATGTAATTCGGTGGGATTTCACAAAAGAAGAGAAGCGGATTGGATTGTTTTTTTTGCATATTTTCTTTTTCTTTTTCGTACTTTTACACAGCAAAAAAAAAAAAAAAAAAGGAAATATTATCAATTTTTATTTTATTTTTTTGTCGGTTCAATGGCGTCGGTGTCGCGGCTGGCGAGGCGCAGGGACGGCGGCCGGTGGCCGCGGATGTCGTCCACTTTCTGGGCTGCGGTTCTGTTGACGGCGCTGCTGGTTCTGTACTGCGGTAAGTCCCGTCCGGACGGGGGGGGGGGGGGGGGCGTCTCGCCGGGTCTGCTGCCTTAACGCCACAAATAATAACCGCGGTTCATCGGAAATCGCTTGTCGTCACGTCGGGCCTATCGATCTCACTGGTTTCATTGTGGCTGAGTTATTGGATACTGTTATTGGAAACACTTGGGGAAACAGCTGGCGGGTGTGAAACGCACGCGTGGGAATACACACACACACACACACACACACACACACAATTCTATTTTGTCTTCTAGCTTTGTGGTTTAGGATGGACCCGCTGTGTGTGTGTGTGTGTGTGTGTGTGTGTGTGTGTGTGTGTGTGTGTGTGTGTGTGTATGTGTGTGTGTGTGTGTGTGTGTGTGTGTGTGAGAGAGAGAGAGAGAGAGAGAGAGAGAAGTTGGTATTGGTTGACTTCCCGAGGGGCCGTTTGTGAGGAGCCGCTGTTCTCTGCATGACACGGAGCAACAATATCTCTCTCTCTCTCTCTCTCTCTCTCTCTCTCTCTCTCTCTCTCTCTCTCTCTCTCTCTCTCTCACACACACACACACACACACACACACACACACACACACACACACACACACACACACACACACACACACACTCGTTATCTCTCTCTCACACACACATACACATACACACACTCTCTCTCTCTCTCTCTCTCTCTCTCTCTCTCTCTCTCTCTCTCTCTCTCTCTCTCTCTCTCTCTCTCTCTCTCTCTCTCTCTCACACACACACACACACACACACAGACCCTGCAGCCTGTTTACTTGTCTGCAATGACTTTATATGAAATCATGGATCAGCTGTTTTTTCCACTGGATATTTTTATTACATGTCAGCTTAGAGACAGGGACAACAAACTGGCCAAGTTATGAGAATAACAGACTTTACACTGTTTAATGGCCCAGCAGTGTGTCACTTGTAGAACACACACACACACACACACACACACACACACACACACACACACACACACACACACACACACACACACACACACACACACACACACACACACAATGCCAGCCCTGGCTAACATGGCAACCTAGGAAAGATTCAGTCAATGGCCAAAAATATGTGCTTTAAATCAGTGTCCAAATTCTTGATCTCAGGATAAAAATCGCATTAACATTTGTAATATGATGACTAGACCATTTTGGGGTTATCCCTTTCAAATTATAATGATGTGCTATAATGTATTAAGTCTATATTTATTCTATAATATGTTTAAACACAGGTCATTGTAAGAGTAGTGAAATGCATTGAAATGAAGGGAAAAGTGTTTGAATAGAATTACAATTTTGATAGACTAGAGGCCCCCCCCCACCACCCAAACTTTTTTTCGGGAGAGCTCAGCATCCCTGGCTCCCCCATAATTGAAACACTGCTTTCATTGTACCACTAGTAATTTCACTGACGATAAGGTCATGATCTTCCCCATTCAACACATGATCTCCATGCGTAACGCCCCCTGTACTCTCACTTTGTAAAACGCATCATGCACAGTAGAGAGAGTTTTGTTGCTGTTTACACAGCAGCTGATGGCCAGGCATGTGACAACTACACCAATGAGGAATAATATTACAAACAGGAACAAACACTCTCTCTCTCTCTCTCTCTCTCTCTCTCTCTCTCTCTCTCTCTCTCTCTCTCTCTCTCTCTCTCTCTCCCTCCCTCTCTACCTGTGAGTCACCTAAAAGCAGTACAGATCCAGCTGGAACATTCTGCACCAATCTGCCAGAATAAAAGGCTACACGCATTAGCCGCACTAAGCCCATTATGAAAAACACAGAGCTATTTCATTAGGCGCTGAGCTAATGACGAGCATAATCATCTGCTTGTCTTGGAACACACATTAGCTATGCTGTTGTTGTAACAGAATTAAAAAGATTAATTTCTACAATCTTTCTTTCATATTTGTTACGTTCTCCATAGTTGTTCTTTCCAACAGTGAAGCAGTTTCAACAACATTTCTGAAACATTTAACAACATTCATGCTGCTCGTGTGAATCAATTGTCATTACCGTTTTTCATGCTGTTTTTAAGAATCAATTTTTCATTCTGTTTTTAAGAATCCATCGGTGGTCACTGGGTCTAATGCTCCCCCTGTGTTTCATCACGTTGAGGCGAGGGTTGGGGTTAAGTTCTGTGTGTGATGGCGGAGCCGGGGTTAATCATTGTGTGTTTAGCCTGGGGAGAGGAGATTTGAGGACTGCTTTGAGGACCGCCGTCGTCGTTCTTCTTCTGTGGTGCCTTTCAGCTGTGTTGATTGATCCCCTGCTGGGACCGATCAATAGCGTCCGTTTGTTTCCGTCAGCACCTCCCCTCCTCGACCCCAATGACATGCGACGCCACCCACCATAAAACACAAATACACACACACACACACACACAGTCAAGTTTACCTTTTAGATCCTTATTGCTGATCCCAGGGGGGAAAATACTGTTGGTAGACACATATCAGAGAATAATTCACAATGCTTGATTCCTCATAATGTGTGTGTGTGTGTGTGTGTGTGTGTGCATGTGTGCGTGCGTGTGTGTGTGTGTGTGTGTGTGTGTGTGTGTGCGTGTGTGCGAGAGGCCCTCACCTCATTGGCAGGGGAGTGTGTTTCAGTTCAAACAAACCAGCTGTGCACTCAGCTCAGTGCACAGCGAGGATGACCAGGAGGTCATAAGGTCACGGGGTGGTTCTCCTGCAGGAGTTACTCCTCCTCATCCTTTACATCCTTATTCATGTTATTATTTTGTCGTTGTTATGAATGTATCCTCACAGATAAATACTGCTAGTCTCTAATGAAAATGCCTTGGTTTTTTCTGCCATTTTGGTGGACAGTGTCTGAACTAATAAATCTGAAATTCTCAATAGATTTCAGCCCCCTCTCTCTCTGTAACTCTCTCCTTCTTTTCTCTCTCCCTCCCCGTCTCTCATTACCTCTGTATCTCCCTTGTTTTCTCCTTCTTCCCTCTCTATCTCTCTCTTTCCCCCTCTCTTTCCTTCTCCCTCTGTCCTTATCTCTTGGCTCCCCTGTCTCCTTCTCTCCCCACTCCATGTCAACCATTGCTTTCTGACCTTTCCTTTCTCTTTTATTCATCAACCCCTCCTCTCATTCCTTCTCGCCACACCTCTTTTTTTAATCTGCCCTTTATTCTGCTGTCATCAGCACTCACTTGTTTATTCCTCCTTTAATCTATTTCCTTCATCCTATTTGGTTATTCTATGTCGTCTTCACCCAAACACCCCCACACCCACTCTTAGCCCCCCACCCCTCCCACTTACCCCCCCCCCCCCCCCCC
>JAOPHQ010003428.1:255000-270764 GCA_030340625.1 Merluccius polli
GAGAGAGAGTTGAGGGGAGAGAGGGGAGGGGAGAGGGGAGGGGAGGTGGGGGAGAAGGGGGGAGGAGGACAGGAGAAGCGGAGAGAGGGAAGCAGGAAAGAGAAGAGGGGAGGGGGGGAGAGAGGGGATAGTAGAGAGGAGGAGCGGGGACGGGGACAGGAGAGGGGGGAGAAGGAGAGGAGGAGGAAGAGGGTAGAAAGAGAGGAGAGAGGATGGAGATGAGAGGAATGGAGAGAGGATGAGTGGAGTATCAAAAAAAAGGATAAGAGAGAGCGCAAGATGAAGACTAAAATACTGGTGGAGGGCCAGGGGAAAATCAAAGAAAGAGAGAGAGAGGAAGCAACAGATTCTGAGCGACTGAGTGAGAGAAAGAAACGCAAAACGTGCGATAGAGAGACTGTGAATGAGAGCGAGGAAAAAAGAGGAGAAGAGATAACAGATAACCAAGAGTAGCCCCCTGAGTGCGGCGGAGACAAAAGGCGGCAGGGAGGGGAGCTAACACGTCGGCTAACACAATGAGACCACCAGAGAGACAGACCCTCGCAGAGCACTTGATTGGCTCTCACCGACACAAACAAATATTACATTAGAAGAGACAGAAGCTATTTGGCACAGCCAGAGGTCCTGAAAGTAGTTAAGTTGCAGAATACAAAAGAAGGATTTCTACCGAATTCAACTTCGCTCATTCCCCTCCGCTACTGGCTCCGAGTGGCTGTGTCCTTCGATGACTCCCACCACTAACCACATGAAACCAGATGAGGTTTTTTTTTTTTTACTCTTTCCCATGACATGTCATGGAGTCACCTCCACCCCTCCACTCCACCCCCTGCCCTTTATATCCCTCTCTGTCACTTTCTTCACCTCCATTCCTCTGCCCCTACAGACCCGCATCCCTCCGCCTGCACCTCGCTCCTCCCCTCCACCTCTCCATCCCTTCAGCCCCACCCCTACATCTCTCTCTCTCTTCCTCCACCTCCGACAAACCCTTTAACTCTCCCCCTCCCCTCAGCTCTACATCCTCCTCTTCCTCCACTGCTCTTCTTACCTGACATTCTTACCTGTGTGATGCTGTGATCATGACTGGACACCTGGCCACCCCACCCGACGGCTACCAGCTTGCTCAGCAGCCAGCACCATGGACAATACAAATTTTTCATTCTTTTTTGTATTTAAAATGTTTGCTTGTAATACTACTATGTATGTCAATTATGGCACCCATTACACTCCTAACCATCCCTGGAAGGAGGGATCCCCCACTCTGCATTCCTTGAAGTGTCATTAAAATATGGCCTATAAAGCACTTTGAGACTGTGACTGTGATTAAGGACTATACAAATAAAACTGACTTGACATCCCTGCACCTCCACCCCCACTCCCCCAGCTGTCCACCTCCACACCTCCAGCTATCCACCTCCAGCTCTCCACCTCCACACTTCCAGCTATCCACCTCCACACCTCCAGCTCTCCACCTCCACACCTCCAGCTCTCCACCTCCACACCTCCAGCTATCCACCTCCACACCTCAAGCTGTCCACCTCCAGCTCTCCACCTCCACACCTCCAGCTCTCCACCTCCACACCTCCAGCTCTCCACCTCCACACCCCCAGCTATCCACCTCCACACCTCCACACCTCCAGCTCTCCACCACCACACTTCCAGCTATCCACCTCCACACCTCCAGCTATCCACCACCACACCTCCAGCTCTCCACCTCCATACCTCCAGCTCTCCACCTCCACACCTCCAGCTCTCCACCTCCACACCTCCAGCTCTCCACCTCCACACCTCCAGCTCTCCACCTCCACACCTCCAGCTCTCCACCTCCAACTCGCTCTCCATCTGCTCCATGCCTCCACCTCAACACCACCCAAATGTCAGCTCCGCATCGAGCTGTCCCTGTAGCCTTGGAGGGACTCGCCAGCATTAGAGATAGCAAGCGACAGAGAGAGGGAGAAACAGATGCAATGTGAGAGAGAAACAGGGAGTGAGAGAGACAGACTGATGGGAGAGAGAGAGTCAGGGAGCTCCCGGTGGATAAATCCACGAGACAATCTCATCCTAAACGACAGCTGCTCCCAGACGTCACACAGAGTTCAAGTTGGACATCGTTAGACGGATGAGGGGATGACAGAGTGAGAGCGAGAGTGAGCGAGCGAGAGTGAGCGAGAGAGAGAGAGAGAGAGAGAGAGAGAGAGAAAGAGAGAGAGAGCGAGAGAGAGAGAGCGAGAGGGGGGGCATCAGTCAATCAAATGGGCGGCCAGCCAGTCAATCAGTTAGAGGGTTAATTTGTCACCTGGTCAGGAAGGGGTGGCCATACCCTTGGAGCCAAGCCACCATCTGCATTACCTGATGCCCAATCTAACCTGAGAGGTAGAGAGGTAGAGACAGAGCGAGAGAGTGATGAGACACAGGGAGAAAGAGAGGAGGGATAGAGAGAGGTAGAGAAAGAGATAGAGAGAGTGATGAGACAGGGAGATAGAGAGGTAGAGAAAGAGATAGAGAGAGTGATGAGACAGGGAGATAGAGAGGTAGAGAGAGAGAGAGAGAGAGAGAGAGAGAGGGGGAGATGGAGGGGGGTAGAGAGAAGATAGAGAGGTGGAGTTAGAGGTATAGACATTCACTCACTTCATTTATTTTGCATTCTCCAACTTTCTCTCTCTTCTGTACTAACACTTACTCATTCACTCCCTCCCCTCTCTCTCTCTCCTCCCTTCTCTCCCTCTGCCTCCCTAACGCTCTCTTCGGCACTAACACTCACTCATTCACTCCCCCCCCCTCTCCCCCTCTCCCCCTCTCTCTCCTCCCTCCTATCCCTCTCTCCTCCATCCCTCCTCCCTATCTCTCTCTTCTGCACTAACACTCACTCATTTAATCCCCCCCCCTCTCCTCCCTCCCTCCCTCCCCTCTCCTCTCATCAGTGAGTGTGTGGTAGTTGTGGTGATTGATGTGTGTTAGTGATACATTCATCTCATGGCAGGGTAGCTTGTCGTTGGGGGCGACCGCCATCTTGAGATTCCCACATGATGGAGTGACGCGCAGCGGCCAGCACCGACGCTGCGCAGCGCGTTAGCAATATAGGTATAGGGTAGCGAGAAAGAGAGGGGTAGATTCAGGTAGAGAGAGAGGGAGGGAGGTAGCGAGAGAGAGAAGTGTAGATACAGGTAAAGAGGTTGAGCTAGAGAGCTAGAGAGAGATAAAGAGAGAGTGACACATACTGTTAGTTTATGTGTGTGCGTGTGTGGTTGTGTAACGTTGTGTTAACTTAAGTATGTGTGTTAATTACACTATATGTGTGTGTGTGTGTGTGTGGACTATTCGACTATTTCTCATGTATGTTGTATGTGGCATGAGCAGATAGCATATCAGTCATGTAGATGAGAAACACGTTGTACGTAGGCACACGCACATGCATGCATGCATGCACACACACACACACACACACACACACACACACACACACACACACACACACACACCAGCCTGTTGTGGTCCTGGATACAACATCCTTCCATTCCATCATCGAGGCGTCATGTACTGATGAATCCATCCCGCTCGCTCACACAAATGTAATTACTTCATCTCTCAACGTCTAGAGGGCCGGCCCCGGGGCCCGGAAAATATCAGGAGCCTCGTTGCTATCTGCTCCACGCATAGATAAAACATGGAGAGGGAGGCTGTTCCCTCTACTTTATATATCTATAGAGGACAGGAGGAGAGGAGAAGAGAAGAGAAGAGAAGAGAGGAGAGGAGAGGAGAGGGGGAGGGGAGGGGAGGGGAGGGGAGGGGAGAGGAAGGGTGCATAGAGATTAGGAGATAGAGATTCTCCCTCTACTTTATATATCTAAAGATTGAAGAGGAGGAGAGGAGAGGCGCAAGGGGACGGAGGAGAGGAGAGAGAGAAGGAGAAGAGGAGTGGGGCGAGGAGGAGGAGAAATGGAGAGAGTAGAGAGGAACAAGAGAGTACAAATGGTTAATATAAAACACTGTGAGTCAGCTCTTCCTCACTGCTAGATGAGGAGGGTGGTGGTGATAATGGCAGTGATGGTGGTGGTAATAGGGGTGGCATTAGGGGACGTTTTATTATTAGAAGTGGGGATGGTAGAGATGTTGGTGAAGGAGGTAGTGGTCATGGAAGTAGTGACAATGTTGGTGGTGATGGTGGGGATGATGGTGGTGGTATGGAGGGAGATGGTAGGGATAATGCTGGTCATGAAGGTATTATTAGAAGTGGGGGTGGTAGTGATGGGGTGGTGGGGGAAGTGGTGGAGGTGGTGATGGTGTTATTATTAGGGCCGGGACTCGATTAAAAAAATTAAGCGAATTAATTAGAGGCTTTGTAATTAATTAATCGAAATTAATCGCATTTTAATCGCATATAAATATTTGACCTGAGAACAGTGAGAAGTAATTTTTTTCACATGGATTTTTAGTATACCATTGAATAATGACTGAATACATAAGCTTAAGCAACAAAAATATTGTTTATTTTTGTTCAAGTCCAACAGACCAGTGCAATTTTTGCCATTACAGTAAGTGTAGCAATAGCATATTTAGAAATATAGTACAGTTCAGAAATTCAGGTAGCCTATAGGTAGGTAGACCTTCTGTAAACTATAATACTTTGTTTTTTGTTTTTTTTTTAAACACAATACTTTCACGTACATTCAGAACATTGGAAACCCTGACTATTAGAAAACATCTCTCTGTTGCTTCAGAGGCCATAACAGACTTTGTTGATTTACCAACAGCTGGTTTAAAAAAAAATAAAATTAATTTCAGTCCAACTCTCTCAATAACCTTGGCCAAAACAATAAAGAGTTCAACATAAAGTGCCAGTTGCACCAACAACATAATACATAGTTCAACATAAAGTGTACCATTTAAAATAAAATTTAAAAAAAGTGCCTTTTTACTTAGTTACCCTCGTCCTCAAACCAGTCAACTGGTGGAGTGTGGGTTGGGTGTGGGTCCTTGTACTCGGAGTCGGGCTAACGTCCACGCTAGCTACCACACTAGCGTCCATGCTAGCTGCTATATGTTTTTAGGGTGACCATTTATGAGATGTTGAAAAGGAGGACACCACAACCATGCTCTTATCGACGCTTCCATCCGTTCGTTTTTTGTAACACAATGTCCCATCCACGTGGCCAACCAAAGCGGTCTCATCAGCTACTTCGTTCATTCACTGTGGTTTGTTGTTGTCTGAACTCATGAACGCTAGTTGGTGCTCCAGTATAATCGGTCCGCCTGAAACTCATCCAGTGAGAAACGTTCCGCGGTGCAAAAATAAGTGCGATTAAAATGCGTCATTTTTTTTACGCGTTAATTATTGTGTCATTAATTAATCTTAATTAACGCGTTAAAGTCCCGGCCCTAGTTATTATTAGAAGTGGTGGTGGGGGGTGAGGCTGACATGGCTGTTCCTGGTGTTGGAGGAAACAAGGGATCAGGCTACAGTGGTGCTTTTTCTTCTAATCCCCAAACTACACGAGGAGACAGATGTAGGAAACTAATGAAAGCAATCCTCTGGCGGTGAAGCTACAGTACTTCTTAGTATTCAGTACCAGGGACTGAATACAGCAACAGGGCTGTTTGTGTTACGCGCTGCGAGCCACAGACACACACTGTTGAAGGTAAATAAACAAGAGGTCCACACGCTTAGCACATACATGTTCCTCTTCTCTTTCAAACGTGGTATATTCAGTCCAGGGATTGATATATATTTGATTTTTTAAACATTTTTTATACACACACACACACACACACTGAAACACACTGAAACACACTCTCATTTCTCTTCACATGCTTAATATGCTAATTAATAAGCAACAGTGAAAGGGAGAGAGCGGGGGAGAGATAAATAGATAAAGAGAGCTAAAGAGAGAGAGAGAGGGGAAGAGTACGAGCAAGAGAGAGAGAGAGAGAGAGAGAGAGAGGGGTGGGGGGGAGGACGAGTTAGAAAGAGTCAGATGTGGAAAGCTGAAGATGAAATTCAGATAAAGAGAGGGATAGAGAGAGCTAGAGGGATTCAGAGATATAGAGGGTTATATGTATAGAAAGAGAGATGGATAGATACATAAATAGAGCTAGAGAGGTATAGAGCGAGAGAGAGGGATAGCAGACAGACAGATAACATTCTTCCTGTTGTGTTGTCGTCCTAACGAGGTCACCCTGCATCGCCACATAAACCACAAGAGCAGATTCTGAGGCTCGAGACAGGAAAGGACTGCAGTGGAAAAGCCTTTAGTCCAAACTGAAATATTGTCATGTATTTGAGTACTTTTACTCAAATCTACTACTACTTATACTTAATACTATACTACTAAAATACAACATTTTACTTTGGAATATTTTAGCTTTTGAATTCATTTATTTGACTTTGCATTTTTACTAAAAGGCTTTTACCTCCAAGTAATACTCTTTGGTAATAGGTACATTTTTCAGTTCCATATAGCTATGAGATGAAACCATTAGGCCACCAACATTAGACCAATTTATGTATTAAGGTCACGATGACGGAAAAGTATGTTTCATCTTGATATATGTGTGTAATTTACCATCACGTACTGATTTATACTTCGGTAGAATATTTAATGGAGGGCTATTACCGTTGACAAGTACGGTTCCCTGAGAAGTATTTGAGTACTTGATAAAAAAATCTAAAAACCTGCAGTAACAGACCATAGTTTTCTAGACTAGAGGGATTTTGGGGGTTGTTAGTTTCCTCTTTACCTTTAATAGGTAAACACATGCACACATGCACTCACGCACACACACACACACACACACACACACACACACACACACACACACACACACACACACACACACACACACACACACACACTCACGCACACACACACACACACACACACACACACACACACACACACACACACACACACACTCGCTTAATCACATGGACGATCTAAGGGAACACTAAGTTCTATTCCCAAGAGACGACTCGCTACTCAGGGGAGAGAGAGAGATAAGATGTGAAGTCTCTCTCTCTCTCTCTCTCTCTCTCTCTCTCTCTCACTTTCCTCTGTATGTCTGTCTATCTCTCTCTCTCTCTCTCTGTCTCTCACTTTCCTCTGTCCGTCTCTCTCTCTCTCTCTCTCTCTTTCTAATCTAATACATAAATTACTAGGCAGAGGGCTGCATTTATTAAAGGCGGGAGTGGTCAGATTTATGTCCCTGGTTTAACTGTATGGTGAAATAGCACATTACGCAGATGATATCACGCTGCATATGAAATGATTCTCTGCGCTTAAAGACATTAAAGAAAAAGAATAAGTGTGGCAGGAAATAGCAGGTCCGAGGGGCGGGCCTAATGTGATGTAATAAGGGGTTATAGGTCATATGAACACAGGCTCCCCTTCTCCTCCTACTGATCCTCTCTTCCTGCGAGGAAGAGCTGACTGTGTTTTTATGCTGTCTCCTCTTCCTCTCTCCTCCCTCTTTCTCTACTCATTCTCCTCCTTTTCCAGCTGGAAACAGCTGACTGTGACCTCCTCTCCCCTCTTCCTCTCTCTTGTTCCTCTCTCCTACCCTCTCTTCTTCTTCTACTTTACTCCTAATCACTACTTCTCCTTGCTCTTCCTCTCCTCCTCCTCCTCCTTCTCCTCCTCTCCACCACATCCTTGCATTTTAAAAAGCCTCCTTTGTAAAATATATACTTAGCTTTCATCAATTTATTCTTCCATTCATCCATCCATCGTAAGTAAGTGTGTTTGTTTGTGTATGTGTGTTAAGTGTCTTGTTCTGAGGGAAAGAAAGCTGTAGTCCCACGCCAACCTTGTCTTTGTAAACTCTAAAAACCTTTCTATATTCTGATTGGCTCAAAAATGCACACACACACACACACCCATGTGTGTGTGTGTGTGTAAACAGTGAGACTAGTCAAGCAGCACACAGACACAATATCAAACAGCCAAAAAAGTACATTAAGAGGACACACACACACACACACACATAACTCATTCATCCTGGTACTGAACAGCCTGTACTCTACTACACGCTGTACTTCACAGAAAATATAACGTTTCTAAAGAACTAAAGAAGGTGTTTCTCTCCTGACTGCAGTGGCTGTAGCTCAGGGCCTCATGCAAGTTGTAAAAGATACAGGCCAGTCGGAGACTTGAACAGCAGACTCTTGTTTGCGGTTCGTTAAGTAATCGGTGATCATTTTCAGTGGTGTTTTAATCAGGATCCTCTGTAATTCAGCTTGACATATTTTTTTAAGGAACAGCTTCACTTCATCCATTTTTGTAAGTTATACACTTTGCCTTTTCTTTACAAAACTGCCACACAAATATACCCACCATTTACCATTTCATCATTTAGACGAAAGTGTGATTTAGGGGTTAGGGGGCATTTTGCTCAAGGATGCCTACAGGCAGACTGCTGACATCAGACATTATAGACATACACAGTTATTGGGTTTAGCTAATTAGTTCTTAATGTAATGTACTAGTCAGATGCCAATATGGCTAGGCCAGGAGTTCGTTGGTCACACAGGGAGGACGAATAACTTACTTACAAACAGCCAGCAGATAGCTTCAGTGCCGTGGTGTTTGGCACTGCAGGGGGGGACCAGATCCAACACGGCAACCGGTTGCATCATGAAAAGAGAGAGAGAAAGAAACAAGAAGGAGCTGGCTAGGAGTGTCCCTGTTGGATCTCCTGATGTCTCGCTGAGCTCTGCCCTGCTGCTCTCTCTAGAGAGTGTCTAAAACACTCACACACACACACACACACACACACACACACACACACACACACACACACAGACACACATACACACACACACACACACACACACACACACACACACACACACACACACACACAGGCATACACACACAACACACAGACCCCCACACACATACTTTCACACAGGCATACACATACATACACATGCCCACACTCACACACACACACACACACACACACACACACACACACACACACACTCATGCCCATAATACACACACATGCCCAAATGCACATACAGTACACAGGTGTGTACACATACTGACACACACATACAAAGACACAGATGTGCCCATAAACACAAATGTGCACACATGCACACTCACACGAACAGACACACGCGCACACACACACACACACTATGGGGTGAAATCGAAGTCAAAACACTTGGACAGATGCGCAGCAACGTGTGTGTGCACGCATGGTTACTTTGTTATGCGTGCGTGTGTGCGTGCGTTGTTACGCGCAGATTGTATTTCACGCGTAACAAGAAGCTGCGTACGTATGAAGCAGCGCGCGCACGTCTGCCTGTCACTGTTTGACAAATGTTGTTACGCGTTCACACAGACGTGCGGTCGCAGATTCTGATGCTGCGCGACCGGAAGTTGATCTGCACGGCGCGCACACTACGCGTCACATGAACGTGTAGTGTAGTTGACCTTTTCATTTTAGTCAACCAGGGGAGGCAGCACTGAGCCATACTTTGCCTGCCGGACCGGAAATTCAAAAGAAGAAGAAGAAGAAGAAGAAGGAGAAGGAGGAAGGTGACTGGGAAAGATAAGTTTAAAAGTAGAGTCTGGAGTTATGGCCGTTTCTCAATACCAAGTACGCCAAGTTCGGACTTGGTAAGTTCGACTCGGGAGTACAAACTCCCGAGGACGGGAGGACGCAGTTCGGGTCATTCTGCAGTTGGAACAGCAGCGGACTTGATGACGTCACCATCTCAGCTCGTCTTGACTGTACATCTACTCCGGTTATGTTCACTGTAATGTATATTTACAATAAAACGAAATATGATATAAAATACAACCCTGCCTCTTTTCATTTTAAAAATATTAATATGTATAAATATTTATATTGTTCTGTAGCCTACATATCTGCCTGCCCTACATATAAAAAGCTAGTGGCGGGGAAAAATGATGTTTATGTTGATGTGGACGTCGGTGAATTAATGAATGAAAGGAGCAGCTGGTCGGTGGGCGAAATGCATTCTGGGATACTTGGCTGCCCAAGTCCACACAAGTCACCACCCGATGCATCCTGGATAAAATGGGCGGAGCGAGAACACATCCGGGCATTTGGACTGTACTTGGCTAGATGCGGACTTATTGGAACAGTACTTGGGCTGCGACTGATGACGTTTCACAAGTCCACAAGAACACAAGTACGGACAATAGTCAGCTGGGAAGGCGGTGTTTGTGGCGGATGCTAACCGGAGCAGCTGTAGTCATTTGTAATAAAATTGACAGCAATCATAGCAATGGTAACAGTACTTTGTTGTTGGGCAGACTTATGACATGAGTACCAATAAAAATACTGATTGAAGAGTAAGGATGAGTGTGATGATTCTATAATTATTATGGCAATGTTATTGTTATAATAATCAATAACCCCCCCCCCCCCCATGGCATGGCACTGAGCTGTCCCTTGGTTTAGTTAAACCCGCCAAGAGAGGGTTAATGCTGTGGGAGGAGAACGTCAGAACTACCTCAGGACATAATTAAAGAAGAGACCTCAGATCAGACTGGAGGACAGCAGTTTTTAATAATGTTACTCATTGCTGAAAATGTAAATGCAAATGTAAAAACGACATTTAGCATAACCTGAAACTTTGGGACATCAGGCTGTCCCAAAGGTTGGAGATTGAAGTATCCCTGACAACATGTGACTGCTGAAGTCTTCATAATTCCCATGCAGAGGCAACCTCAATACCAGGGCACATGTGTTTGCCTCTGGAAACACACGCTTGTTGTTGTTTACAAAATCATGAAGGAAGTCCAAAGTCGGGTTTGGATCGAATCCCAGAGGAGGAATTCTTTCTGCACCAGTTGCAAAGGCAAGTACAACTTCCAGAGTCAACTTCACTGGTTCCTGCCCGTCAACATGCAGGACTGCTTCTCCTTCTGTAAAGATGAAGACAAGAAGCTTTTAGACACTGGCCAGACTTTTATTTATTTTTTGCAGTAACTAAAGTTTGACACATACCCTCAATGTCGACCAACCAGTCCCGCCAAAAGGCAACTGCTCTCTCCTCAGCCGAGCGGCGAGAGCTGCCTGCAACTGAATATATTACTCCGAAGAGGTCTTTGACTTGTGAAGACGTCAAAGGTGCTGGGGGGCCTCCAACAAATAAGTTCTGCAAGTCCGGGCTGTCTTTCAGGGCCTGCAGAACACCCAGTTGCTCCATTCCATCGCATAGCCTTAAGACGTAATCAGGGACAAAATACGTTAAATGAAACGGTCCCCCGAAAGGGAAATATTCCTTAATGACAATAATGTGTTATATGTTGACATTGAACATATCTGGGATACGTTTCAACCAAACATAATCCTATAGGTAAGTAAATGGCAAAAAATAGGCTGAGAACGAACGTATTTGCGATACGTTCAATGAAACGTAATCACGGACAAAATACGTTTTCAGACAAACGTAATTGAGAATGCCGAATAGTTCCCTGGGAACGTAATTTTGATGAGACAGGGTTGCACCATCCTTGCAAAACTGCCATGTCACGTCGTCCACCATCTCGCATTGGATGGATTGCGCCATCTACTGGATGGAAATGGAACACAGAACAACTACACTACACGTTCATGTGACGCGTAGTGTGCGCGCCGTGCAGATCAACTTCCGGTCGCGCAGCATCGGAATCTGCGACCGCACGTCTGTGTGAACGCGTAACAACATTTGTCAAACAGTGACAGGCAGACGTGCGCGCGCTGCTTCATACGTACGCAGCTTCTTGTTACGCGTGACAGAGTGTGCGCACGTCGTTTCCGCGTGCGTGTGAGCGCCTGACAAAAATGTTCAATTATCTTCATGCGAGCGTTAATGCGTGCGTTCGCCAAAAAACGCATGAATGTTACACGTAGTCACGACGCGTAGTGTGACTACCGGCGTGCAGCAATCATCACGCGTGAACGTGCGCGTGAACAGGGGACTATTATAAGTCAATGAGGAAACTACATTACACGTCAGGCGCTGTCTGCTGCGCAGGCGTCAAAGCACGCGGGTGTGACACGTTCAGTTGATTTGTTCGCACGTAATATGAAACGATCCTGACGGCATACACACACACACACACACACACACACAAGCCAGGGATGGACTGTACGGTCAGATGGGACTCTTGGAAGCATGCATATATGCATTAACTAAGATGAAAGCAGGTCGGTGCATGCACAAACAACCACACACACCCCACCCCCCCAAACACACACACATACTCACACACAAACACACACACATACTCACACACACAAACACACACGCACACTCCAAACACCACCACCCCTCCCCTGCTACAAACAAGCCAAACTCCTTAAAAGCTGTGGAGGAGTGGCGCGCCCACGCAGCCAGCATCAAACATGGATCCCACAGAAGCCGATCGCTGCAGTCCCCTGGGCGCGTGTGGGTGGCGTGCATAGGAGGCTGTTCAAAGCCCAAGGCCCGCTAAGACACCGGATTGTGTCGAGTCGTCTGTTAAACAATGGCCGCTCCGCAGAGCTCTCATCCCTCTAGGTGTGTGTGTGTGTATGTATTTGTGCGTGTGTGTGTGTATGTGTGTGTGTGTGGGAGTGTGTGTGCGTGTGTTTGAAAGCAAGTTTTTACCACGGGTCGGAACAAAGGACCTATCGCGCGTCAGACACGGAGGGCTTCATTACCACTGCAAAGAAAAAAGTGAAATATATTTAGAGTTCAATGTTTAAGAACAACAAAAGGTAAGAGTTCAGCGTGCTCAGCGAGCGCTTGGTAAGCCTCGGAGAAGGAGGAGGAGGAGTGTGATGTCGAGGTGTTTGATTTCAGACCCGACGTGAAACTCAATGGGAGAGACGACTAGCTTGTGTCTCTGGTCTCTGTCTCCATTTTGTGGCGCTGAAGAGAGTAGGAGTGTGGAACACAGCTTTTGCATGGATGTTACTGTCTGGCTGTGATGTCACCGATGTGGAAAACACATTTCATACGGCTTGATACGTTGCCAGGTTATTTTACGTTGCCAGGTTCTCTGTTGGAAGCACAGGGAGACGGCGCAAAAGCAATGCCAGTTGTGACATAACACCTTATAATTACACAAATGCTACTGTTTATTCAAACAATAAAACAATACGTAAAACAAGTAATAATACTAATACTAACACTAATACTATTAATACTATTAGTAAGAAGAAGAAGAAGAAGAAGAAGAAGAAGAAGAAGAAGAATTATAAAGGCCTCTAAGATTAAAACATTAGACGCAAAAGCAGCCAAAGCAGACTGCTAACTGTTGTAGAGTACTTGCAAGTGCAGACTGCTAGCTGAAGTATACAGTAAGCTAATGCGATAGTTAGCCTAAATGGACTGTTAACCAAGTGTTGTGTGAAGTGTTTACTGAAACGTAATGCTAGCTCAAGCAGATTAGTTGCTAGCGTGATAATGAGCTGAAGCTTGTAGCTTGTTAGGGGTCAGTAGCCCACATTATTCTCTTGCCTAACACAAATCCTCATGGAGTTGCCTATGGCAACTCAAATGAGAGCACTATAGATAAAGTATGTATGGTTGTGTGGTTGGCCTGTGCTATTAGCATATAACTTCACATCAGACAAACTGGTTGTCAAGTTTACACACCAATGGCAAAGGCCAATCAGTATTTGAAACACTATATTCAAGCCACTGTTTCTACCGTGAGAGAATTCGTTAGGTGTGAAATTTGGTTGCAGAGAACAGTCACACACACTTGTTAGTGAACTTGTTAGCAAACTTGTCGGGGGACTTGTTAGCACACTTGTTATTTTGAAAACAAGAATATGCGGACACAACATGAACTGCATTGACAAGCGTCCGCTAACTGTCTGCTTGGGATCGCCTACGACGTACGCTCAAGTTAGGTGCGGCGCTAGCGACCAACCAGTCAACAGGCGGACTACAAATTGGTCTTATGTAGTCTCTCTCCATCTCCATCTCTGCCATGCTCACTTCCCTCTGTTTTTGAATACTTAAGAGGCCGCTGTAGGGTCAAAGGCAGTGCTGTAAGAGTGTATTTTTTACACCGCTCTCCTTGGGACCAAACCAGTCTCTGACAATTGTGTCTAGTCATGCCACTGAAAAGCAGGCCGTAATTGCCGCGGCGAACACCGGCTACTGTCAAAGGCCCGTATTCACATGAATTCAAACCGACGGGAAATCTGCGCGGAGTCTAATTAGTGAATTCCCGTCGCCTTCTTCTTTTTTTGAAACCAAGAACCATGCCAACCATTTACTGGTTTCTATCTTTCCGCTCAACCTCCCTGTCTCATTCACACTCTTCCCCTCTCTCTCTCTCTCTCTCTCTCCCCCTCTCTGTCTCTCTTAGACACCCTCTCTCTTTCCGCCACCTCTCCTCTCCTCTCTCTGTTTCATGTGCATTCCCGTGTTGTGTCTCTCCACCTCCTCAACGAAGGAGGCCAATAACAGTTTAGAGGAGAAAAGAGAGAAAATTGGAATGCAGAGGGGGAGGAGATGCAAGAGGAGAGGGGAAGAAAGAGGAGATAAGGGGGGGGGAGAGTAAAGAAGGGGAAAAGAGAAAAGGGGGAGAGTGGAGAGGAGCGAGAGAAAGAGGAGGGATCGTTTGATGGTTTTTCCTCGAGACAGTGTGTGCTTTGCATGTCGATGAAGTCGGAGGAACGGAAATAGATTGTGAATAAAAACGACTCCCTAGTGAGCGTTGGGCAGTAAAACACGGTATTAATTAACAACAACCCCACACAGTATTCAAATTATACTGTTGTACTGTGCACTGAAAGCTCACTCTCTGCTTTTTGTGTTCACTGTTGTGACAGACTGCATGCTGAACTAAATGTCAAACTGACACTGTCAATTTAACTGTTTTACTGACTATTTTATTTTAACAGACTAACTGATTATGTTAACAGTACTTTAATACTTTAACTGACTGTTTGACTTACTGTTTAACTGGATGATTTACAGATTTTTTTTTACTAATTGTTGTTTATTTTAACTGACAATTTAACTGATTCTTTTGACCGACTGTTTTGACTGACTATTTTAACTGACTGCTTAAATTTAACTGACTATTTGAATCACAGCAGAAGAAGTGACTGCTTGAATGTGTGGAAAAGGATATTTAGATTGTTTTTGAAGAAACCTTTTTCAGTCTATTTGCCTTACCGTCTGGTAGGTTTAGTATTTCACTCTCCAGCGAGTTTAGTTCATACTTTAAACCGAGTGAATAATTCCCCGTCGAGTCTTTTGAAATCTCTAGAATCACATTACCCACAATATTTTTCTGTATATAAAAAGGAATTCCACCAATTTCCCTATGAAATAGAGAAGAAAGTGTTATTTAAATAAAAATAAAACACCACACTTTAAAATAACATAAAAAAACGTTCCTTTTGCTTACACTATCTTCTCCATGCTTCCTTTCCTTTGAGTGGTAAACATTTTGCAGTCTGACAAGTTACTTAAGAGAAGGCGTTCGAGCGAAGAGGAGGAGAGGAGGAGGAGGGAGGCCAAGAGGAGAGACTCCAAGTCCAGATCAATGTTCTTTGTGATCAGTCGAGCTTGATGTGATAAAAGTGTTTTCAAATCTTTTCAACGGAAGGACCTCTTGGCTTTTCTATCTTTTCTTTTTACCGTAAGCTCTGAGAAAGATCACCGCTCTCTCTCTCTTTCTCTCGTCTCGGCTTGTGCTAAAGTTCTCAGGGAGTTTGTCAGAAGACTGCAATACACCATGGATGCTAAAGCGCTGTTGAAGTGCTACCTGTCTATGTAGGTCTACTGCCCGTCAACA
>JAOPHQ010003429.1:0-10000 GCA_030340625.1 Merluccius polli
TGGCCCAAGGATTCCAATGATACCTTGTTTGTGAATATTGGATGAATGGGTCAAAAGTTATAAACATGAATGCATGTCCAACTTTGACCTGTTGGTGGCGCTAGAGCTCATGGGCTAGCGACCTCACATTTGCTGTGAGGGCTTATGGGACTGTCCTGAATCAGTGTGCCAAATTTCACAACTCTTAACCATGGGGTTGAATGGGCTGCCATAGATTCCCATGGCAGGATAATAATAATAATAGGAAACAATACAAAAACAATGGGTGCTTCGCAGCTTCGCTGCTAGGCCCCCAATAATAGGAAACAATACAAAAACAATGGGTGCTTCGCAGCTTCGCTGCTAGGCCCCCAATAATAATAAATATAGCTGCATGCAGCGATGTGGGGGTCAAGCTTAATGGGACTCTATAAACTAATTTTGGTGGACAAACGTAATCGACTAGGTGGCTACATGATGACCATAGCCATTATGAAGAGTAGACAGCGCATTTGGTCAGGCAGGCGATGGGTCGGCAACAGGCGGGTAGTCCGGCAGGCAGGGGTCGGCAACAGGCGGGTAGTCCGGCAGGCAGGGGTCGGCAACAGGGTTCAGTAACAGGCAGGCAGGGTTCGGCAACAGGGTTCAGCAACAGGCGGGTAGTCAGGCAGGCAGGGTTCGGCAACAGGGTTCAGCAACAGGCGGGTAGTCAGGCAGGCAGGGTTCGGCAACAGGGTTCAGCAACAGGCGGGTAGTCAGGCAGGCAGGCAGGGTTCGGCAACAGGCAGGTAGTCAGGCAGGCAGGCAGGGTTCGGCAACAGGCGGGTAATCGGATCACTGGACCGAGGTTGGGGAAAGCAAAGCACGAACTGGCATCGGCTGGTTGGAGATCCCCGGCTTAAGTAGGGCATGGTGATTGCCGATTGCAAACAGGTGTGTTGGGGGGAATGCTCATCAGTAGCGACAATCGGCCACTAGATGGGAGTGTTGGACTGTGTAGCAGGACGTGGCGTAACAGAAGTACAGTAGTGTTCTGATTGTATGCTGTATGTCAGATTGACATAATGATTGAATATTTTTGATATGTTATTAGTTTTATTTAACACACTGTCATGAGTCTATATACCAAGTTTGGCTATGATATGTTAAAGAGTTGCTGAGAAACAGGCTGACTTCGTATTTGACGGCTTCGCTGTCTTGTTGATTGGCTGTCACGGCCAAACGGTTTTGAATTTGAAAAAGCTGTTTAACACATGTGTTCAGCTTGGTCTGAAGATCATATATGGCAAGTTTCATGATGATTCGACAGAATTTGTGGCCTGTGGATAGGTACTATTGATTTTGACATCTTTCAACATGGTGGCCAAATTCTGATGTTTCCATGAAAAATAATTAATTAGCTATATGGGGAGGTCTGACAGTATCACCAGACATTGAACATTTGTTTGAAATATACTCATATGAAGAGAGAGAAGGTAAAACACATATTGGTTAATAACAGCACCCGCTAGAGGTCAAAGGTCACCAAATTCATTGAGCGTCCCCATGATGATGTCATGGGTCTATGTACCAAGTTTGGTTATGATATGTCAAAGGGCTGTTGAGAAATTGGCTTACTTCCTGTTTGGCGGCTTCGTGGTCAAATTTGATTGGCTGTTGCGGCCAAACGGTTTTGAATTTGAAAAATCTGTTCGATAGCTTTTGTGAGGCATGGTCTGATCAACATATGTGCCAAGTTTGGAGATTATTAGACAAAATTTGTGATGTGTGAAACATTTTGAAGGTTTTTAACATAAACCAAGATGGTGGAAAATCCATCATGGCGCAAAATGACGTCATAGGGTGCGTTGAACTCGGCTTGGCCCAAGGATTCCAATGATACCTTGTTTGTGAATATTGGATGAATGGGTCAAAAGTTATAAACATGAATGCATGTCCAACTTTGACCTGTTGGTGGCGCTAGAGCTCATGGGCTAGCGACCTCAAATTTGCTGTGAGGGCTTATGGGACTGTCCTGAATCAGTGTGCCACATTTCACAACTCTAAACCATGGGGTTCTATGGGTTGCCATAGACTCCAATGGCAGGATAATAATACTAATAATAATAATAGGAAACGGTACGAAAACAATGGGTGTCTGCAGCTTCGCTGCTTGACCCCCAATAATAATAGGAAACAATACAAAAACAATGGGTGCTTCGCAGCTTCGCTGCTAGGCCCCCAATAATAGGAAACAATACAAAAACAATGGGTGCTTCGCAGCTTCGCTGCTAGGCCCCCAATTAAATGCTATTGAACATGTCATTATTATCATTTAAAAAATTAAAGTGACCGGTAAAAATAGATTATGACCCTGTCAGTCAAAATGACGGACAACGAAAAAGTCTAGCGCAACCTCTGGTAGGTGGCGATAAAACTTTATGTTAAACACCACAGAAGAACATTGGGAACATGCGCATTGATGGGCTTCTAACAGTACTAGCCACACATAAATACACCCGTATTCTGCAATAGTCCATAGGTGTCTGGTGCATGCTCAATGTGTAAAACAACAATTGCCATGTGAAAATCAAGGTCATGAAGTCATCATGCAAGGTTTTCATTTTGCAAAACCTCTGCTTTCCCTGTCTACACGTCAACACTGAATATGGAGTTTCTAAATATCTTACCCCGGAAAAGAGTTTTCCAAAAGGTTTGTTTTCAGTGACCTAAAACAGTGGTTCTTAAACTTTTTGTCTGGCGACCCCACTTTCCCCAGAGCCATTCTAAGTCCTTACTCAAAATACCCCATCAAACGTTAACAACTAAATCAAGCAAAAACTAGTAAGCAAAGTAATTAGTTGTATTTATTCCATATGAACAAGAACCGAGAAAACCAAACAATCACGATTAAACAAGTGTAGGCTGCCGCTATATCAGATCAGAACGCTATGTGCGCACGCACACACAAACACACACACACACACACACACACACACACACACACACACACACACACACACATACAGCATTAGGCCTACAACATACAGCATTAGGCGATAACATATTTATTATTTCCCTTTTCTGGTTTACTATCTTAACAATTTCAATGGGAAGGGTGGGCCTGCTTCCGTGAACATAGCAAGTTAATTCTAGGAGGAATGCTGCATACGGCGACACGGAGATTTTCCTCCACGGTGCTGAGCCAACATCTGTATTTTTTTATATATACCAGGGACGAAAATGTCTTCTCGCACAGATAGGTCGACCCGAAAGGCGTTAGAATGTCCACGGCAGCCTTGGACATTCCGAGGTAGACAGCCAGAATTCATCCAGTGTTTTTGAGGCAAATGATGTCTGTATGGTTCGGTCACTGGATAGCTCAAGCAGCGCATCTTTGAGCTCAGATGACAGATCGTTTGAAGAGCAGCTGGTGAATGGTTGTCGTATCCAATCTAGGGTTGTGCCGATGATCGTGATGGCTGACTGACATCACGAT
The DNA here is from genome assembly GCA_030340625.1 of Merluccius polli. Taxonomy (NCBI): domain Eukaryota; kingdom Metazoa; phylum Chordata; class Actinopteri; order Gadiformes; family Merlucciidae; genus Merluccius; species Merluccius polli. Next base: position 3,458 of record JAOPHQ010003429.1, read on the forward strand.
GGAGAGCCACCATTGTGATGCCACGCCCCCCTCGTCCGACACACACTAATCCTATAGTCTCTTCTATAGTTATTAGGGCTGAACGATTAATTGCATTTGCGATAAAATCGCGATATGACAAAACGCGATTTTCAAACCGCAAAGGCTGCGATTTGATTGGTCACGTGACTTGCGAGTGAGCCGAGCGGAGCAAAGCAGAGCAGGCAGGGAGAGACGCTGCGCTTTAACCTGCTGCACAATGGCCTCAGGCTCGTCAGAAGAGCGCACAGCTGAAAGTTGTTTTTGTTTTTTTAAATGTATTTTATTTATTAATCCGCACTTCCAGACCGTCACCGGGGCTTCAGAGTAATGTGTCCAATGAGAGTAGCCCTCTCCCGGACACACGCTAGCTTTTACCGCTGTTTTTTTTGTTTTTTGTTTTTTTTAAATCCGCACTTCCAGACCATCACCGGGGCTTCAGAGTAATGTGTCCGAGGAGAGTAACCCTCTCCCGGACACACGCTAGCTTTTACCGCTGTTTTATTTTCAACTTTCAGCTTTATTTTTTTTATATTTATATCTGACTGTATATTTTATTCATTTATTTATAGACTGTCCTGTTAAGTTCAGACAGTGTTTAAGAAGTGCAGTCCACGTTTACATATCATGTTTCATGAAACGTGAAAAGTTAGACATGTTGAAGAGGTAAAGCCACAGATTTGTTTGCTTTATTGTTGTAATCTGCACTTTAAATAAATCTTATATTGTTTATTATGAAACATTGATTTATTGCTTGTGTTCGTTGAAAAATACACGAGAAGAGGACCTTGAAAAAATAAACGCATATTAAATCGCAATCGCAATATTGAGGGGAAAAAAATCACAATTAGATTATTTTCCAAAATCGTTCAGCCCTAATAGTTATTACCTAAAAACTTTACAGGGATTGCTCTGTAAATAAATTGAAAATATAACTAATGGTCCATATAAAGTGCTGTAATTTAGCTAGGGCTGCTGCCTTATAGTCGGCTTAGTCAATCGACGGAGGCTTAGTCGAATACGTTTTCATTAGTCGAGCAAAAAGTAAAACATAAAAATAAGAAGGCATGAGCATCGCAAACCGAATACATCCGTGGTCGCAACAAGCCCTGATTTAACTCATCGCTGCAGAAATACTGACGAATACACCTGGGCAGGTAGACACCTAGGCAGGTAGACACCTAACCATGTAGACACCGCTAGACATGCGGAACTCTGTTAGGGGAGCGATAGCTGCTGGACCCAAGAGCAGAACACAGACAGTACAGGAGTGGAGTGAAGATGAACAGGTTTATTGGATGTAATCAGGAGTGAGGCAGGGGGCAGGTTGGAGAGTGGGACGCATTGGCTGGAGGTGTAGGTCCACGAACTATAAACAAAGACAATAAAGGTGAGGCACGAGAATTCAACAAGAGAACTACTAGAAAGTGTATACACTGGAGCCAGGTACGAATAACTACCACGGTGTCTAGTAGTACGATCTGGCGACGACCGCAGGGAAACCAGGTGTATTTGAAGGGGAGTTGATGAGCTGATGCGGGCCAGGTGTGAGTAGTTGATAGTGGCAGGCAAAGCACAGCTACAAACGGGGTGTGGCCGAAACAGGGGGAGAACACACAGCACCACAACTGTGGCCATGACAGGACTCATACCGGTGATCTCGGCTTTAGTTCCCCATGTTTGATGGCTGTAATTCGGAGCGTGAATATCTGTTGAATATCTAATATCTTTCTAACTTAAAAAAACACTTTAGTATTTTTTAAAACGATAGTTGCACATCCCTAGTAACTACGCCGTGAAGGTGAACCCTCCCGGACTCCGCTATTAACATGAACCGCTCCGCCGAAGGAGCCGCACATCCACACGCACCGGACACCAAAATACAAACAAACATGTTTTCCATTTGATTGCTTTTAAATAAAGTTGTGTGCAGTTATATGGTTAAATATGATTATTAAAAGTGTTCATGTCTCCTTCCTGGTCCAGAACCGCTTGGTCCATGCCGTTAATAGGCGGCCCGCTTCGTGCGTGTGCTTGTAAAAATGAAACATGACTGTAATTAATTGATCGCAAGTAACGCGATAATTTGACCAAAAAAAAATATCATCGTCACCATCACGATGTTTTACTGTAAACATCGTCAACTGCCAATTTAAGGGACATCGCCCAACCCTAATCCAATCATAATTCTCCACATTTTCCGTCAGAAAATATTGATGGAATTTTTCGAGGAGGCTTTGGAGATGAACGTTGATGGAGGCTTTCAATGAATTGACATTCACGTCATCCTCCTCCAAAAAGTCATGCATCTCCGAAAACATCTAAAAATCCCCACTCTCCGCACGTACTGCCCAGCTGCAACTTTTTGGTGAAAGCATTCACTTTGTCCGAGAGGGTCAAGATGTTAGTTTTGAGGCCTTGTAGTGACAGGTTGAGCGTGTTTAATTTGTCGAATATGCATGACAAATAAGCAAGACGGGCTATCCATTCCGAGTCAGTGAGATGGTGTGCAAAAGCGGAGTTCGCGTCTGAGAGGAAGGTGCGCACCTCGCTTCGCAGATCTCATTGAAAGATGAAAACATATTTTCTCTCTCTTCTCTTAACTGCGTGTAAATACCTGGCATAATAATAATTTCAGACTGAATACAGAAAATAATTGGCGACCCCACGGACGTTTTTGGCGACCCCTAGTTTAAGAATCACTGACCTAAAACACAGTTTGCGTGTGGATGAAAGGCCAAAACGCATAGAAAAATCTTCATTTTCAGAAATACCCGTGTACGTGTGGACTAGGCCACAGACACACTGGCACTCCTTCACTGGTATCCACTGTTTCTCCCCAGGACTATGTGGATGCTCCGTTGACAATCCCCACTCGCTTTACTCAGAACTTGAACATTGACTGGAGCGAATACCAGGTGAATCTGTAGACACATGCACGCGCGTGCGCACACACACACACACACCCATATAGGGCTTTCAATCGATTAAAATATTTAGTTACGATTAATTACATGATTGTCCATAGTTAATCGCAAATTAATCTCACAATTTTTATCTGTTCAAAATGTACCGTAAAGGGCATTTTTCAAGTTTTTAATACTCTTATCAACATGGGAGTGGGCAAAATATGCTTGCTTTATGCAAATGTATGTATATACAATATAGTGTGTCCAACCTTTTTTCCAGCATTAACACAAAACAACAGACTGAAACAATCCAGGGACCCACACAGGTCAAGCATTTACCAATATGCTCAAATCACAACTCATGGCAAACTCGAGCTCAAGCAATGATGCATCTCAAAAAATAGACAAAAAAATAAAATAAAAATGCAAAAAAATAGAAGTGTAGCCTAACTGCTGTATCCAAAGAAATGGAAGTGTAGCCTAACTGCAGTATCTAAGAGTGCTATTTCTGTAATATTCTTTCTTATACTCGACTGTTTACTACTCACTTTATTACCTAATTGTTTTGATGCATTAATGCAGGTACTGGCCTTTTTAGAAGGGCGCGATGCCCGTCGGCTACACATTCATTTTCAATGAGAGATGAGTGTCGTGGCGCGGAGGAGCAGTACCTTGTTGTCGGATTGCTAGTTGCCATCCGTCTCTCATTGAAAATGAATGTCTAGCGATGCTAGACATTTAGACGGGTGCACAACGCGCCCTTCTAAAAAGTTAATGCGTCAAAAAAATGAGTGGCATTAAAACAAATTCAAATCAACGCCATTATTATCGTGTTTATTGCCCAGCCCTAATATATTTATATATATATATATATATATATATATATATATATATATATATATATATATAGTTATGCAGCTTATCACAGAAATATCCAAGAGAAATATATATCTATCCGAGAAAGAACATTTCTGTATGTGTTCTTTTTGCAAAACCAACTATGTAATACTTGGCATTAAATAGGAAATTACCTTGACAAAAATGTCAAGATGTATATATTAAAAGACATTATTATCATCACTGATCTGCTCTCCTTGTTATATTTGTTTGTCCGGGACCAGTCATGGGACCTGGTGGTGCAGACCCAAAATTACCTGAAGTTGCTGCTCCACATCATCAACAGTGATGGTATGTACACGCATGCACGTGCGTATGTTGTTGTCTCCAAAATGTCTGTATTTGTGTTTCTGTATATGAATGTATTTTTATGTTCTGTTTTTTTTTCTTTTGTTTTTTTTTAGTAGTATCGGAAGTATCATTGCTACCGCTGCCAATGTGTGTGTGTGTGTGTGTGTATATATATATATATATATGTATATATGTATATATGTATATATGTATATATATATATATGTATATATATATATGTGTGTATGTATATATATATATATGTGTGTGTATATATATATATATATATATATATATATATATATATACATATATCATATATACATATATCACATGGCAGCAACTCAATGCATTTAGGCATGTAGACATGGTCAGGACGATCTGCTGCAGTTCAAACCGAGCATCAGAATGGGGAAGAAAGGTGATTTAAGTGACTTTGAACGTGGCATGGTTGTTGGTGCCAGACGGGCTGGTCTGAGTATTTCAGAGACTGCTGATCTACTGGGATTTTCACGCACAACCATCTCTAGGGTTTACAGAGAATGGTCCGAAAAAGAGAAAATATATCCAGTGAGCGGCAGTTCTGTGGGCGCAAATGCCTTGTTGATGCTAGAGGTCAGAGGAGAATGGCCAGACTGGTTCGAGCTGATAGAAAGGCAACTGTAACTCAAATAACCACTCGTTACAACAGAGGTATGCAGAAGAGCATCTCTGAACGCACAACACGTCGAACCTTGAGGCGGATGGGCTACAGCAGCAGAAGACCACACCGGGTGCCACTCCTGTCAGCTAAGAACAGGAAACTGAGGCTACAATTCGCACAGGCTCACCAAAATTGGACAATCGAAGATTGGAAAAACGTTGCCTGGTCTGATGAGTCTCGATTTCTGCTGCGACATTCGGATGGTAGGGTCAGAATTTGGCGTCAACAACATGAAAGCATGGATCCATCCTGCCTTGTATCAACGGTTCAGGCTGGTGGTGGTGGTGTAATGGTGTGGGGGATATTTTCCTGGCACACTTTGGGCTTATTAGTACCAATTGAGCATCGTGTCAAAGCCACAGACTACCTGAGTATTGTTGCTGACCATGTCCATCCCTTTATGACCACAGTGTACCCATCTTCTGATGGCTACTTCCAGCAGGATAACGCGCCATGTCATAAAGCGCGAATCATCTCAGACTGGTTTCTTGAACATGACAATGAGTTCACTGTACTCAAATGGCCTCCACAGTCACCAGATCTCAATCCAGTAGAGCACCTTTGGGATGTGGTGGAACGGGAGATTCGCATCATGGATGTGCAGCCGACAAATCTGCAGCAACTGCGTGATGCTATCATGTCAATATGGACCAAACTCTCTGAGGAATGTTTCCAGTACCTTGTTGAATCTGTGCCACGAAGGATTAAGGCAGTTCTGAAGGCAAAAGGGGGTCCAACCCGGTACTAGCAAGGTGTACCTAATAAAGTGGCCGGTGAGTGTATGTATGTATGTATTAGGGGTGTCACGATTCTCCAAATCCTCGATTCGATTTGATTTTCGATTTTAGGGTCACGATTCGATTCGATTCTCGATTTTTTTCTTTTTCTTACAGCACAGATGCCTATGCCATTTTCAGACTAGTCTAGTCTACGATCATTGGTTTTATTCATCAAATTTTGTTCAAAAGTTGGGCTACATATAAGTGATGCAATTTCCATAATGTATCACATTAGGCACTAATGGTCAAATTTAAATTATTTATTTGCAATATAAAAGTAACAATCTTGTTTTCAACAACAAAAACAAACAACAATGAGAGGTCACAGAGGTGCCTGGCTGCCATCTAGTGACTCTTTTTTGGTTACAGCAAACTACTTTTAAAATGATAAAGGTGCAATAAAACAAAATAAATAAAAAATATAACAGTCATGTCCAAAGTCATGGACTAACGTCTTCATACATGGAGGGAACCACTTTTGTTGTAAGATGCGACCTGCTGGGCATACTGTAGCGTGGCTCAAGTACGCTAATTAAATGTTTAAATCCCGTGTTTTCCACCACCGAGTAAGGCTGCAGGTCTGCTGCTATAAATAGCCTTATAGCGCTAGTTATAGCTTTTGCGCGAGCTGAGGTCTGTGGAAGTTTTATTGCAAACGAGGATTGAATAGTTGACTGGACCAGTGATGGTGCTTTCCCAGCTGTCAAATCTACATCTTTGTGATGCCGGCGAATGTGTCCTGCCATGTTCGTAGTGTTTCCCGTGGCCGGGTATGGTACACGCGCATAGCATATCTTACACACTGTGGTCTTCTTGTCAACAACGCGAACGCCGTCGACATAACTCACCGGGAACGCAAAGTATTTCCATACATGTGATTTAAGAGAAGCAGGAGCTGCTTCAAGCTCCGGTGCCGCGTCTCCTCTTTCATCTGCACTCGCCATCG
>JAOPHQ010003429.1:15000-92500 GCA_030340625.1 Merluccius polli
TCAGCCAATCACATGGCAGCAACTCAATGCATTTAGGCATGTAGACATGGTCAGGACGATCTGCTGCAGTTCAAACCGAGCATCAGAATGGGGAAGAAAGGTGATTTAAGTGACTTTGAACGTGGCATGGTTGTTGGTGCCAGACGGGCTGGTCTGAGTATTTCAGAGACTGCTGATCTACTGGGATTTTCACGCACAACCATCTCTAGGGTTTACAGAGAATGGTCCGAAAAAGAGAAAATATCCAGTGAGCGGCAGTTCTGTGGGCGCAAATGCCTTGTTGATGCTAGAGGTCAGAGGAGAATGGCCAGACTGGTTCGAGCTGATAGAAAGGCAACTGTAACTCAAATAACCACTCGTTACAACAGAGGTATGCAGAAGAGCATCTCTGAACGCACAACACGTCGAACCTTGAGGCGGATGGGCTACAGCAGCAGAAGACCACACCGGGTGCCACTCCTGTCAGCTAAGAACAGGAAACTGAGGCTACAATTCGCACAGGCTCACCAAAATTGGACAATCGAAGATTGGAAAAACGTTGCCTGGTCTGATGAGTCTCGATTTCTGCTGCGACATTCGGATGGTAGGGTCAGAATTTGGCGTCAACAACATGAAAGCATGGATCCATCCTGCCTTGTATCAACGGTTCAGGCTGGTGGTGGTGGTGTAATGGTGTGGGGGATATTTTCCTGGCACACTTTGGGCTTATTAGTACCAATTGAGCATCGTGTCAAAGCCACAGACTACCTGAGTATTGTTGCTGACCATGTCCATCCCTTTATGACCACAGTGTACCCATCTTCTGATGGCTACTTCCAGCAGGATAACGCGCCATGTCATAAAGCGCGAATCATCTCAGACTGGTTTCTTGAACATGACAATGAGTTCACTGTACTCAAATGGCCTCCACAGTCACCAGATCTCAATCCAATAGAGCACCTTTGGGATGTGGTTGAACGGAAGATTCGCATCATGGATGTGCAGCCGACAAATCTGCAGCAACTGCGTGATGCTATCATGTCAATATGGACCAAACTCTCTGAGGAATGTTTCCAGTACCTTGTTGAATCTGTGCCACAAAGGATTAAGGCAGTTCTGAAGGCAAAAGGGGGTCCAACCCGGTACTAGCAAGGTGTACCTAATAAAGTGGCCGGTGAGTGTATATATATATGTATATGTGTATATACTGTATATGTGTATATACTGTATATATGTATATATATATATATATATATATATATATATATATATATATATATATATATATATATGTATATATATATATATGTATATATATATGTATATATATATATATGTATATCTGTATATACTGTATATGTGTATATACATGTATATGTGTATATACATGAATATGTGTATATGTGTATATACATGTATATGTGTATATACATATGTATATGTATGTATATGTGTATATGTGTATATACATGTATATGTGTATATACATATGTATATGTATATATGTATATGTATATACATATGTATATGTGTATATACATATGTATATGTATGTATGTGTATATGTGTATATACATGTATATGTGTATATACATATGTATATGTATATATGTATATGTATATACATATGTATATGTATATATATATATATATATATATATATATATATATAGATATATATACATATATATATGTATATATATATATATATATGTATATATATATATATATAGATATATATATACATACATATGTATATGTGTATATATATATGTTTAAAAAAAATGTCCTTGTGCTGTGATGTATCCTGTGTCCCTGCAGATGAGAGTGGCCTCCTAGTGCACTGCATATCAGGTTGGGACCGCACGCCGCTCTTTGTTTCCCTCCTCAGGCTCTCCCTGTGGGCGGTAAGTGTCCCCACCCCCCCACAACATATGCCTCCTCCTACTAGGCTGGCTGAACAATTGATCAAAATACTATTGAAATCACAATTTGGCCAGATGCAACATCCAAGTTGCAGGAGCTGCAATTTTTTGGTAAAGGTAAAATGTGTAAATGTAAATTTAGAACACCATTATAAATGAAGTACTGTAGTGCTGCAGAGATGCCCTGGCCTAGACATTTTTGTTCTTCAGATGTAAGAAAACATGTGTGTTTGATACAGACCCCAACAAATGTTACATCATGATTTTCATAGTTTTTTCAGTAAACATGAAAATTGTGATGCATATCATTCCCACTAATAGTGAATCATATTGCAATTGCAAAATAAATCGCAATATGATTTTTTTAGCATATCATTCAGCCCTACCACCTACCACTCCTTCTCTTCTTCACCCTACCTGCTGGGTCCCTCCTGGTGTTGTAGCATATCAAATGGTCATCTCACAACTACCTGCCTCTGTGATGACCACACTGCTTCACACATACTGTTTCAAGTATTAAAGGGACACTAAGTAGTTTTTTCCCCCCATCTAGTGGTCAAATTGTATTTTGCATTCAAACGAATTAATGCTCTCTAGCGCCTCGCGTTTTCGAACTACGGCAAGCGGTATTAGTCAAGATTCAAGAAGCTATGACAACATGATAACAACATGTCTTCAAACACCACTTCCTCGAGTTTTGTTTTGGATGATGCTCGAAGTGGAAAAAAATAAGTGCCGGTACGGTACTCCCTTATTCACATATAAGCGACGGGGGGGGGGGCGCGATATTAACCCACCCCGGACCTACGACCGACGGGGGAGGGGGGATATTAACCCACCCCAGACCTACGACCGACGGGGGGGGATATTAACCCACCCCGGACCTACGACCGACGGGGGGGGGGGGGGGGGGGGGGCGCGATCGTAACCCACCGCGGACCAACGACCGCAGCCTGTGACAAGTGCCGGTACACAAGAAAAAGTGCCGGTACGCTAAAGGGTAAAATGTAGAAGTGCCGGTACTGCGTACCGGTGCGTACCGGCCCACTTCGAGCACTGGGTACGTTATTTCAAACAAACTTCAAACTGCATTGAATCATTAGTGTGAGCATATATGAGTAATTACTCCTCGAGCAAGATAGTGAATTATGTTCTCATGTTTATATCGCTTTTTAAGTGACAAGCGCGTCTCGTTAAGCTCCTTCTCTGTTCCACAGTCACGCTGGCTCTGAGTGAAAACGCGTTTAGCCTTACCTGTACCACGTAGTGCTTTTTGTCCCTCTCGGCAGTTCATAGACCGGAAGGACATGGAAGCCTCCATAGAGCTTGCCCGTCCTATGTAAATTCTGATAAGTGATTCTTCGCTCAGGAGGATAAGTGAGATTGTTGACAGAGATAATTGTACACCAATGGGGACTTATTTATGAATGAAGACGTTGATTTGAGGTAATAAATTACTAAAAAAACTACTTAGTGTCCCTTTAACATCGCAAAACATGTTATTTATTCTGCTTAAGCCAAAGCATGTTGGTTTGGGAATGCTTGACATGTGATGCTGGACACATTTAAAGGACTAAAATGTTTCATATTCATGTATTTATTTTACACTTCCTTCACCCCAGGACGGTGCTGTTCACGCCAGCCTCCAACCAGCTGAAATCCTGTACCTGACTATCGCTTATGACTGGTTCCTCTTCGGGTAGATGCACACACACACATACCTCCATCTCCATGTTGCGCAGCTCACAAAGCTGCCAATGTACTTTCACAAGCATAAATAGTTTAGACGGCCTGATGAACAAACCCATGTTTGTCTGTGTGGGATGCATAATTGAGAAATGTTGGAGAAGGCGAGAACGAGTGAGAGAGAAGGCAAGAGCGAGTGAGTGAGGAGAGAGCGAGTGAGAGATGTACAGACAGAGCACTACTTGACTTCTCAGAGAGAGAGAGACCAACCAGCCCTCTCAGTTGATGTATTCCTCCTTCTAACACTCTCAATTCTTTTCCATCTATAAATCTTTTTGTCTCTCTTTGTCTCTCTCATCTCTGCCTCTGTCTCTGTCCGTGGTGAGTCCTTGGCCTCACCGTAGCTCCTCTTAAATAAATGTTACAGTTCAGTCTCTCGCCAGTTGCAGCTTGTCAGAAAGAGTAATTAAAAAGTAAAGGTCTCTCTGTCTGTCTTTCTCTCTCTCCCTCACCCTCGCTCCCTCCCTCCTGTCAGCTAGCCCATGTAATTACATCTCAGACCCTCCTGACCCACTGAGGCATGCAGGACGGGGGTGTGTGTGTGTGTGTGCGCGTGAATGTGTGTATGATTACCCTTGGTGTGCATACTCGGGGATGTGCAAGAGAGCGAGAGGTGTATATTTAACATGTAGTAATTGTTTTAAAGTGCAAACATAAGGAAAGTTGAGCCACACCTTGATTTCTTTATTGTACGCTCGTAATGAAGTAGACAGTATTAATAATAATAATTATTATTATTAATTCATCAATAATAATTAAGTACCAACATATACAAATCATAATTAATAAATAATACATTGTATATCTATATAGTAGTCGACAACTACTCCCTAAATGTGGGGTACCCCAGGTCTCATCCTACCGTCACTGATGGTCATGCGATCAAATGTATGAAAGTTTGGCTTGTGTAATCAGTAATCTATACAGAGAACGAGAACACTACGCGACGAAAGGATAAAACACAATGGCTCCACTCACCTTCCCATCTGGCTGCGAGGCCTGTGCCCGTCTAGGCTCAGAAGATTGTTGAACTGGAACAGAGAATGTCCACACTGTATAAGATTCAGGAAGCGGAGAGGCTAATAGTAGTTCTTGGATCTGCACAAGCTAACGCTGTGTCTACTGGAGAGTTGGACTCCACCGACCCCTGCTCTGTTTCTGCTGCTCCTGCCGTTGTTGCCACCACTGCTGCTCCTGCCACTGTCGCCAGTGAGGACCACTGGATTCAACTTGGGGCCAAACCCAAAGCCCCTGTTAGCTCCACTCCGCTACATCCTTAAACTGGACCGGGGTCGGCGCCGGCAAAAAGTGTCGGAGGGAGGAGTGGAGTTCCCTCTCTCGTCCCTTCTGGTATACACCGCTTACCTGTGACATCCCACTGGATGTCCCGCTAGATTCAGTGTCTTCGATCTCTGTGATTTCCCTCCACGGGCTGGCGACCCCCGACTTCTTCGTCCACCTGCGCTGATGTCTGTGTCCCCGCCGTCTGCACTGCCTCGGGTCCTCCAGTCAAGTAAGCCAGGCAAGCATGCCCAATCCACTGTTCCCAAAACTCGCCGCTCCAAGTCGTACATTTGTCCGGTGCCGCGGAGTAAACCTACTCACTTCACGACCCGTCATCTCCCGTTCGTTCCCTCGCCCTGGCCCCACACTCAACCAGTCCTTCTTCCAACCACATTGTTATTGGGGATTCAATTGTGAGGAATATTAAGAGAAGATCTACAAAGGCCCACTGTTTCCCAGGCGCAAAGATTGCAGACATTCTGGAGTTCATTCCCGGCCTCTTAGCCAAACACTTCTATGTCCGGAATGTAATTATCCATGCTGGGTGTAATGACATTCCCAACCAGATGTCTTTTTTAAAGCACGATTTTAGCAGGCTCTTAGAATTTCCTAATAACACTGTCAAGTGGGTTTTCATCTCCGGCCCCATTGCTCCCTTCAAGAAGGGCATTGGTTGTTTTAGCAGGACCCTTAGCCTTCACACTTGGCTTCAATCTGTATGCTCAGTTTATAATGCGGTTTTCATAGATAATTTTAACCTGTTTTGGAGTTATGCGTCCTTTTTCAGGAAGGACGGCATCCACCCTAGTGGCCTAAGTGCACGCAATTTAACGGACAACTTTTACACAGTTGCAAACATTTCCTTGAACTGACTGTCCCCTGCCCTATGCCTTAACACAAAAACAGCCACTTCCAGTCACCGATCCCTGCTCTACGGAACCCAATTAAAGACAAACAGAACCCTGCATTGATTAAACACTGTGCACTAACACCTAGAAAATGAAAAACACCTGTTGCATCCCAAGGAAAGATCTCCAAATATTTGAAAATGAGCTAAAGGAAATAAACTGGGATTGTATATTATCTGGTCAGGCTGTTGAAAATAACCGTAAGAAATGTCCTACCATTCAAAATACTTACAATAAATATGCCAAGCAGATGCAGAGTAAACCAAAAAATAAACATCTTCCCTGGTTTGATGACTCTTTATGACAGCTAATGAAAAAGAGAGATGCTGCCCTGAAGAAATCTTTAAAAACAGGCCTTGAAACGGATAATCTAGCTTTCAAAGGACTGTGAAATAAAGTAACTGTGCATCTCAGGAAAGCCAAAGCCAACTTGTTTTTAACTATTATTAATGAAGCTAAAGGCAATTGCAAGCTCATTTGGAAAAATATGAATACGCTAACAGGAAAGGCTCATGCCAAATCAAGGGACCTGCAATTGATGGTGAACGGAACGCCGCTAGATAATAACTAATATTGCAACTACCTTTAATGACTATTTTATCGATTCTCAGAACTAGGTCATCCTGGAAACCATCAAATCCAAGTTAGACAAAGGGGGTATTGTGGGTGCGGTCTTTCTTGATCTCCGCAAAGCATTTGACTCTGTCAACCATAATATTTTACTCCAAACTTTCTGATTTGAACTTTTCTTCAAATGCCGTAAGTGGATGAAGTCATATTTCTCAGACAGAAGCCAATGTGTACAGATTAATAATGTTCTGTCATCTCTAAGAATTAACACAATGGGTGTCCCGCAGGGATCAATTCTTCTTACTCTTCAGTCTCTACATCAATGACCACCCCTCTGTATGTCATGGAGTAAATGTACAAATGTATGCACTTACACTTTTATCATACACTTTTATCTATACTCATGGAAAAAATGCAGAGGAAGTCGCAAATACACTTACATCAGTAATAGGGAAAGTAGCAGAATAGCTTGATCATTCCTGCCTCACTATAAATCTGGAAAAAAATGTTGCTATGTTTTTTTCCATCACAAAATATCCAATCCTATCCTAAAGTTCACATTCTGGGAGTTACTCTAGATCCGAATTTAACTAAAAAACATATCAAAAAGATGTCTAACACACTAAAAATAAGCATTGCAAACTTTGATCACATCAGACATTACCTTTCCCTAGAAGCTGCTCAGATTCTTCTACACTCCATGATCTTCGAGCCTAGACAACCTCATTTTCTTCTGGTGGTTAGCTAATAAAATCACTCATGTCTTAGCCCCACCCCCTTTAAAGTATTACACAATGCTCTGCTCTGACCACTAGCAGAATCACAAGGACCTCAACTAGGGGTGAATGTCATCCCCTTATATGGAAGTAAATCTGTGCCATCGGGTTTTGAAAATAAAAACCCATTGAATTATAAGCACTGAATATTTATGCATTGAAATAACATATCTGAATTTTTTGCCTCTGAAATTAATTCTTAACATTTTCAATAAATCATTTTCACCTTTATTTTTCAATGTTAAAAAATTCTACGTTAAAAAATTCAACGTTAAAAAATTCAACGTTAAAAAATTCAACTCAAATATTTTCAACGTCCCAAAATTCAACCTGCCAAAGTCAGCCTCAAAATTCAATGTATGAAATTCAGTGTTAACATCCGGGGACCCAAGGAAGAGCAATCGATCCTAGATGCTAGATCACGGTCAAGCAAGGAGAGCGAGTGGGCGACGTCTACGAGTGTGTGTTGATAGATGGTTTATCAAGGTTTATTTATTAAGTGCCATGATTGCTCATGCACCACAGGTGTGCAGCCTCACCCTGCCCCAGAGTCCAATCAGTCTGACTCAGGCCAGGTGAGGCTGTAAGGCAGCTAACAACAACACACACACTCCACATGGTCTCTGTCAAATAAATAATTAGTCAATTAATCGCGGGAGATCATATTGTTTTCACCCAATAACAATCTCATCGATCAATTCTCATCAAAATCAAATACAACCAGTAAAAGGTTAACTGCCCCTTTTCCACTGCATGGTATCGTCTTGGCTCAACTCGACTCTCCTTGGTTTCAATTAGCAAAAGTTGTGTATAGCACCTGGTACTTTTTTTGGTATCACCATGATAGAGCCTCGTTTCCACCAAGCAGTCCTGTTCAGTTTGTTACACATTCAAACTGTTATTTTTGCGTTTCCATTGTCAAAAGTTGTGGATGGTACGAATAGAACCATTCCGTCCTAATCGTCCCAAGTGCCGCCGAAAAGGCGCTTTTTTCTTTTCTTTTCTTTTCCTTTTGCTCCGGAGACGACTATATTCCTGTTGACGCGCCGCAGCGCGACGCTTCCTATGTGTGCTAGGGGCAGCACTTGTGTCATAGACACGCCGTGGCGCTGCGGCGGCAGTGTGTTTTGCACTTTATAATGCTTTATTCCATTTCTGTTTGTTGTATTGTGTCCTGACTGAGAGCAAAGAACCAGGTTCCTTGTGTGTGGAAACTAGGTCAACAATGCGATTCTGATTCCAATTATGCTACCATGCACAAAATAGACAGCATTTTTTGTACGTATTGTTTGAAAATATTATTTTGATTACTAAATAATAAACAGGGGAAACGTGGAAATTGTTATTTGAACATGCTTGTCACGCCGGCCTGCCGAATAGCTCTACTACAAATTTGATATTGCAATGGGCGCAACCGAACTTGCTTGAAGCCCCGCCCCCCTGGCGACGGCAGCGAGGAGCCAGCGGCCACAGCGCCCCCTGCTGCTCATGTCGCGACCCATCGGTGAAGTGTAATCACTGCATTATCCTATTATTTTAGCGAGGACTCATAAATAACTACATATAACTAATGTTAGGGAAATCTGTTTATGTTTTGTTACTTGTTTCTGGAATTTATTTTTTAAATATATATATCGGCCGATATATCGAAATTTTTAAATCACCAAAAATTTGTATCGGTATCGGCCTTAAAAATCCCATATCGGTCGGGCTCTAGTTCAAACCACCTATTTGCTTTGTGATAATTGGAAGTAGGCCTACTCTCATACCATGGAAGCTGTGTGTCTTTGGAAACTTAGGCTACATTGAAGCTCGGACTCGGATCAATTAGTGGATCGGAAAGCGACTGACATTTTAACCGCCTCTGGAATGAAAAGGAAAAACAGTTGATTAAAAACGCGATAGTCTAGGGAGTCTTTCCTTCTCTAAATACCTTAAGTTCTGTTTGTTTAACATGGCATAACAGAGAAAACTAGAAAATTCCCTTGGGGGAAATTTTGAAAGGGCCACGGGAGTGTGTACAGTATGATGAGATTCTTCAGAGATTTCAAACAATTAATACTAGTAACATGATATTATATACAAGGAGCACACCTTTTTAAGTATTTATTTATACAGCAACCTATGCCCTTTCAACCTCAAATATTATGTGGGAAACAAAGTTACAAAAAAAATGATGAAAAGGGTTGCAGGCAGAGTAGAGTTACCAGGAGGACAGTGATGATCTTCCATGTTGTCTGCAAATACACACACACACACAAAACATCTGTAAGACACCAACATGAATCAAGTAAAGTTAAAGTAATCAAGATACAGTACAGTTTTATGGAGGACTAAAAGTGCCAAAATTAAATAAATAAATACACCATTAAATAATTACTTAAATGTCATTAATTTATTAAAATTGGAATTAAATACTTAAATGTGTCATTAATTCATTAAAATACCGATTAATTTTATTTAAAAACAACAACATATATAATCATTTCACTACTTAATTATTTGATTTGCCTTGACTTAATGCGCAGGGTAACCAATCAGGCATTAGGATCCGCCTACCAACTTTGATGGGCGAGTTTGACAGTTTGACAATTTATGAAGCACTGCAACACAGGATCATGAAATGTAAATCATGAAATGTAAATGTAAATTAATTAAATAGTGAAATTAATATATGTTTGTTTTTTTTTACATAAAATGAAGCTGGATTTTAATGAATTAATGACACATTTATGTATTTAATTCCAATTTTAATTAATTAATGACACATTTAAGTAATTATTTAATGGTGTATTTATTTATTTAATTTTGGCACTTTTAAACCTCCATACAGTTTTGTAATCATGGGTAAATGTCTCCTACTTTTCTTCTGCTGACTTGCTGTCTTGATATTTGGTCCTCGTCTTCCAAGATCTGTTGTCATCCTCCCTAAAATATTTAACACATTGTTCAGTAACAGTTATCAAAGTGTTTAAGCATTTATTCACAGAGATACACAGGACACTGGCGTGAAGTTTAGCGGGCGGGCGCCTGCCGCCGCCGGTGTGGGGGTTGTACATAGAAAATAATAGGGGCGGCTGTTTTGACGCGCGCTGTTCGGCGGCGGTGTGTTTTGGACTTAAGGCGTTGAATGCGGCGGAAAACATAGATTGGGAGTCATCGCAAAGTAAATACGGCGACATATTGGAGCGGTACTGAGAGCATTATCCATCGCCGTGCCCCCAGCCATGGCAATGGGAAAGGAGTACCCACACAAGATGCATTAAATGACAAAGGGTATATATGACTAATAAGACCCAATCAATTTGATAAATACAGCGTGTCCTCCCGTGTTTCAGCCGGGTCGATATACTGCGGGGCTATTGGGTTTTAACACACCACTGTGGACCTGTAGCATGCTGACTGGTGTAAAAGTGTATAAACAAATGATCCATTTGAGATTCAAAACGTAGTGTGTTTGTAGCCTAAGCACGGCGACCAAGCTTTGATAAATACAGCATGTCCTCCCGTGTTTCAGCCGAGTCATATACTGCGGGGCTATTGGAAAAAAACGCGTGTGTGCTTGTGTACGGTGGGTTTTAACACCACTGTGGACCTATAGCATATTTGCTGACTGGTGTAAAAGTGTATAAACAAATTATCCATTTGAGATTCAAAACATAGTAATGTAACACTCCAGTGGGGACTAGTGTAAATGGGATTTGTTTATGGAGTTGCCATGGTGATTGGCGGGTGATGTGTGTGTGGTTTCCGGTGAGGAGGTAATGTTGTTCTAGCGAGGAGTGATTATGCGCCATTAAACGGAGAATTTTAGTCTCATCCAAAGAGTATTACTTCTCATTGTGTGTTCTTAAGAAAGCCCTAACTCGGACGCTACAGTAGTGTGGCTGTAGCCTAAGCACGGCGACCAAGCTTTGATAAATATAGCGTGTCCTCCCGTGTTTCAGCCGAGTCATATACTGCGGGGCTATTGGAAAAAAAACGTGTGTGCGTGTGTACGGCGGGTTTTAACACACCACTGTGGACCTGTAGCATATTTGCTGACTGGTGTAAGAGTGTATTAACAAATGATCCATTTGAGATTCAAAACGGCGGATTTTACTGGAAGCAGTTCCCGTGTACCGCCGCCGTCGTCTTAAATCACTGTTTTCCGTGTACCGCCGACATCTTAAATGGAGTCGGGCCGTGTATGTGTTTCAGAAGATTATAGCCAAAACACGACAGAGTAACAAAGTCAAACCTAATCTCACTATTGTGTACAACTGGTGTGTTGTAAAGACAAAGCATATTTCTTACCTCTGATACGAAACGGGGAAGAGCAAATCCGCGGAGGGGGTTTTTCCATGACCCACCTGGCCAAACAACAAAATCACGCAAGTGACCAATAGGATTCCTCTTGTATCCGCCGTCCAATCAGATGAGAGATATCTGTAGGGTTTGCCTGACAACAGCCCGAGAAAATTCGCGCCAGTTAAACTGACCAATAGGAGTCCTCTTGTATCAACTGTCAATAGATGACGTCATCAACCATCATTAGATCACGCGCACCACGTGCGCGAGATAGCCCCCCCCAGGCTGAGGCAGACAAAAACGTTGAGACCATCATCACTGTAAGGACTTCCTGAACGATTTGGTGTTTCTACAGTGTTTCTACAGTAAATATTGTGGACACACTTGCAAGTTTAAAACGGGTCCGTTCTGCTTCTCTCAGAAAATATTTGTATTGGAGTCAATGAGGAGCAGAGACAGACTGGCCGCACTTAGAGGCTGCTAATTCAAATTCTGTAAGTCTGTCTGATTTTTTTGAGCACATTGTGAGAAACAGAACAAGTATGTCTACAAATTTGGAAAAAAGCATGTGTGTAGAGTGTAAATTGTGTCCAGGAGCAGTGTGGAAAGAGAAAAAATCGGGATTAATTTTGGGCTCTCTCCCACTCTAACCGATGATTTCATGCACTCTGACACGAACATTCCTCGCAATACACACCCATTATAATCTCATAATTTCTCCACAAATGATCATGGTCATTGATCAGTGATTGATTAAAAACTATATGACCTATCAAAACGTGGAATAATACACCAAATACACAAGACTTGTGTCTACTGTTTAAAGTTCAAATGGAGTCTCTAGGTGAAATTATGCCGGAGCAGCAGACAGCAGTAGGCAGTACAAAAGTCTTCGTTTTTTTACCTCCTCCCATTCATTCTCTATGGGAAATATTTCGCAGTTTGTCAATAGCACACCGATCCCGATGAAGACGCACATTTTGATATATCATTTGTAGCACTAGTAGCGAATCGAAATGTGTCCGGAAGAGGAATAATAATAAGAAAAAAATCCACACAATAACAGTAGTGCTCAGGGCTTCGCCCTCGGGGCCAGTGCTTAGGGCAAAGCCCAGAGCACTGGTCCCTTCAGCTTTAGCTGTAGGGGCCAGTGCTCGGTTCGATTGCCCCGTGGCCCTAATTATTAGTCAAACAAATCTATGTTAAACAACAAAAAATAAACGATAAGTCTGCACACAGCATCGACTTGTGGTTTTGATTGTGTGTGGGTGTGTGTGAGAAAATATTTAAAAAACCTGCGTGTGTATACAGTATATTTCTTTTATATTAGTATTTTATTTCTTTAGGTTTTAAGGCATGCTCAGGGGGGTAGGTTATTGTAGTTATGTGTTATTTGTCTGGGTCTCTTCTAACCTGGTTCTCCACCCCATTTTCCGGCTCCTGTTTCTCTGTAGCCACATGCTGCCTGATCGACTCTCCAAGGGGGAGGAGGTGAGTGCACCTGTACCCCAAGCTCTCCATCTATCTATCTATCTATCTATCTATCTATCTATCTATCTATCTATCTATCTATCACCTTTTTATAACCAGAATAAATAAATCTGTTGCATAGTCTCCAAAAGTCTCCAAAATCCACACATACGATCAGCAGGTTCCTTGTAAAAACCTTTGCATCATGATATGGATTACTCATGATAGGGATGAGTAATGGAAAATGATATCATCCATTGTGTGTGTGTACTACATTCATTTTAGGTTTCCAAAAAGTACTATTTTAATTATGCAACCCGCTACAAGCCACTAGCCCCAGTTTCTTGCATTCTACAGTACTGACATATTCAACAGAACATCTGTGAATCTTTCAGAATGCTATTGTCAAATATATTTTTCAAGATTGTGTCATTTAAACTGTTCATTAATATCTAGTTAGGATTAGTTGAACCTTTTTACCAAGTGATATTCACTGTGATTTTGGCTAGTGTGTCTAAGCTTTTTTTGATGATACGGATGATTTGTGATGTGTGTCACACTATAATAATATAATATAGAAATAATGTCTGAGGTCTAAGCTATGTTGGAGCAGAACATTGTAATGGTTTTAATGTCCTCATCTGTTCCACGTTTCTTTCCTGTTTGTCTTGTCCCACTTTAGATCTTCTTCTTTTGCTTCAATTTTTTGAAGCACATTGTTTCAGAGAAGTTCTCTGCCATTAGGAAGCCCAGGTATGTCCTCCTTCTCTGCTTGCTTCTCTCCATCTCCATTCTTCCTTCTTCCAACCTTCTTGCCTCTGCTAGATTATGGTGACTTGTTGTATACGAGTGCTTCTGGACAATGTTTGCGGTCGCTGGACGCTGTCACTGTGCCTTATGATTTGTCATTGGTTGTAAACATTGTACCCACCATTTTACTTTGCATGCAAAATCTGATGGGCCATCTCTGTTTGTACTTGGACTGGTCTCTACTTACTTGTGTACATATCTCCTTACGCCATTGCCATTATAGCCTGTGCTTGCAAGATGTTCTGCAGTTGTCTGTTCCGCGTGCTCGCATTGAGCTGGCTGGCTGCCCCCTTTGCCTGGAACACCCTCCAGAAAAACTTAAAATTGCCAGAACTGATTTCATATGATGCCTTTAATTCAATCTTAAAGGACTTAGAATGTGGAAGTATTGGAAATTGTCTCTGTATCTAATTCGTTATCCATGCAATCCCAAAACTGTCTTTTCAATTGTTTGATAATTGTATGTTTGTTTGTTTTAAAACCTAAATGTATTTGTTTTTGTTTATTTTATGTTGCCCTCTTGGTCAAGTTTCTCTTGAAATCTCAATGAGTACCTGGTTAAACAAAGGTTTACTAAACAGAAAAAGTGTTTTTACACAAAAGCCTGATAAATGACCTATATTTTTCACATTGCTAAAATGAAAAGAATGCATACTTAACAACACATGCTCTTTTCATAGTCTGTGAATGTCAGTAACAACAGTGAGAACAGAACAACAACAAGGTTTATGAAGTAAACAGTAGCATAGGTCTGGGAGAACACTAGTTGTCAAATAAGATGGTGCAATTGCATCTATGTTTCTGTTTCACTTGCGTTCAACCTCGTTCTCCCTCATACATATGCACAATGGTTTATTTCATCATTGTGCACGTGTGTGTGCGTGCGTGTGTGTGTGTGTGTGTCTCTGTAGAAGGAAGAACTCCCACTTCAAAGACAATGATTTCACTGTGGACGACCTCTGCCAGTTAAGTAAGTGGGTCTCTCAGTGGGGGGGCACAGAGATGAGGTGGAGTGGGGACTTCCCCAACTACTTAAATGTGGAAGACCTGCCTACCATGCAGATGACCTGCCCTGCTGTCGCTCATTCCAAGGAGGGGAGCAGACTTAGTAGGGCATAGTACCCTGATGGCGCTAATGAAGTATTGGGTGTGGGGGGGGGGGGGGGGGGGGGGGTGCAGTGACCATATTAGCAGAACACCTGGCTGGTTAAAACTAGAAACAAAATAAAAGTCTTGTGCAAAATGTTTAATGTTCCTGGACAATACACTCTTGCAAAAGCATTTTCCTTTTGTTGCTGCAGCCTCTTTTTTTTAACTTATTATTTTACAATCAGGCTGCTATAGCAAAGTATAGTACACAACATCTTTTTGTGTGTCCTTTATTTAAAAAAAACATCTGTATTTAGGCAGTGCTCTGATCTTGTTGGAGGAATGTGCAGCTTTTTCACCTCGTCTGGGATCAGCATTGATGCTTTCATCAGCGCATGTTGTGTGCACGTCATTGCGTCGCTAGGTCTTAACAGACAGAAACAGACACGGACAGATTAGATTAGATCTGAATCAATCAAGTGAGTCAATTGGTGTTACTTTTGATCATCAGAGTCATAGTTTTATTGCCCGGTAAGCTTTCACATTCAAGTAATTGGTATAATACTTGTACAATAAAGCTTGTGACGTTGAAATGTACATTTTTTTAGAGTTGTACTTTTTTAAATGTTAACTTTCATAACATTTTTCAATGTGGAAAGGTTGCAAAGGTTATAACCTGTTTGATGTATTTTTATTATATTTTGACTCGATACTTTTCTGAGCCCCCATGATACACAGATGCAGTAGCAGCAAATCTGCTCATCACCCTCATTACCATTCACTGTCATTCCTGTCTGAAATTAACTTTGTTTAAAGGTCCTATTGATAACATTTTTATGTAGATGAACAATTTAAAAAAAGGTTATATAAAAAAGGTTTTATAAAATGTTGCTGTGTCCAAATTGAATGTTTTGTTTATCTCTGTCTAAGATGGCTGAAGTTTGGTTCCCGCTTCTAACAAGGCTTGTGAGCCAATAGTATAAAGTATAACGACGTTGGTATCATGTGGTATCCCTTTTGTAAGCGAAGGTTGCCAGTTAGTGTGGAAAAATGGCTGAGTTTGATGGTAAGCTTCCGGCTTTACTCTGCACAAAGTAACCTAAATCTATAGCTAATGTGTAGTTACATGTTGCAAAATTAGTTAATTACTGAGTTTCACTCCACTCGACCACGAAATATGCAGGTTATGCAACAAACTGGCAACCACTGGGGAAGCGTGAGCTTCGAGTAACAGCTGGGTTGTGACGTGAATGCAATGGGAAGGGGGAAGGGGAGTGCTAAATCTAGTGGCTGAATGTTATCAATAGCACCTTTTAAAGATCAGTTTATCAATTGTTTCTTGATAGATCTCATAGAATTGAATAATAGCAGAGATTGTTGGAAAGTGGGGGCCCATGATATGCTAAGGCAGTGTGCTTTGTGATGGTGTACGCAGAGTCCAGGGACCGAGGCAGCGTCACCAGCCTGAGCAGTGACTTCTCCCTCATCACTGAGGAGACGGGAGGAGGGGGCGGGGCTGGGGGCGGAACCTCTGCCAATGACGTGGCGGACCTGCTTCCCAGCCAGCCCCAGGCCTCTAGCTGGTCAGAGAACACACACACACACCAAAATCTATTTCAGTTTTATTTTATTTATTTTTTTCTCCATTCAGTATTTTTCACATACATGCCCAGTCAAAAACACACACATGCACACAGTAAACGAGCTTCCCAGACCTACACTTCAACACTTAATGTCTCCCAGCTGCTCAGTCACCCACTGACTGAGCAGCCGAAAGACTGCTCAGTCACTGGGTGGTTGGCAAACAAAGTATACTTTTCTGTGCATTTAAGTTAGCTATTTGCGTTGACTATTTGCACATCTATTAGCCATTTATGTTCACTTTTATCATGTATTATTATTATAGTGTTTGACACCTAGCCAGACGCGTGGATGTTATTTAATCAAGCTGTTTGATGCCCCCCTCCCAGGAAGAAGGGCACGACATCATCGCCACAGACTGTGGTGTGGAGTAAGCCCCCCCACCTCGAGGAACTCCTCTACCACCCACTGGGCGAGGCTAGGTCCTCCAGCTCCTCCTCCTCCAACCAATCGGAGCAGGGCATCACACGTGCCGGAAGCAGCCCATTGGCCGTCCCGGGCAGAAGGTAAACCCTCAAGTTTTGAGATTGTCTGTGTTTATTTGTTTCGTTGTATTGTTTTCCATAAAAAAAAACTACTTTTTTTTGTTTTTGTTTTTTTAGTATACGTGCTAATGCCGACAGTTACAGTAGATGTCACAAAACAAACTGCTTACTAAATTCCACAACAATTTCTAAATGTCTAAAATTCCACAACAATGGTTACAGCTCGACAAAGCAGCATATGGACTTTACAGCATGAAATGCATAGGTAAAGGTTTTTTTAAATCTATTTAACCTTTTTTTAACTAGGTTGGTCTCATTGGGATTCAGCATCTCTTTTACAAGAGAGAGAGGGACCACAAGAAAGACCACATAGGAAACATTGTTTTACACATTTTGCATAGGCAGAGAAGACGCAAGACCTAGAAGGCCAGACAGTTGACCATTGAGTTATATTCTGTCAGGGTGTCCAGTGCCCTCAGTCTCAGCTTGCTTGATGAGGGGCCTGAAAACTGGATGTCTTTCTTGCCAAACTCTTTCATCAGCTTATGGTCAAAACATTACATTCATTAGACCGTAGTGCATAAGTGGCATTAGACTGTAGTCTAAAATCAGAGTATTAACAGTATAAAAATGTCTTGAATTCAAAAATGCATTAAAGGAATTAAAAATCTTACATATAATTTGCTTAGGTCTTAAATACTTTCATCAATACATTTGTATACTTATAAAACAATTCCCGGTTGAGGACTGTCATTTATCTATATGCCACTGGGTCGTGAAATCGCTATTACATTGAGCTTTAAGTGATATTATAAAGGTATTAAAAAGTCTTACATTGAACTGGTTGAAACCTGCATGTACCCTGCTGTAGTCTAAAAGGGTGCACGAGTAAAGAGGATACAGGAGGTAGGAGTAAAGGATGGTTTTGTGTGGCCAGGTTAGCGGCGGAATACTCCCGCTCCGGCTCCTCCCTCTCCGAGTACGGCAGCTGGCAGATCGTGTCAGGCTGCGGCAGCATCCACGACCACGCCCACTTCCTGCCTTCCGCCTCCGCCTCTTCCACCTCCTCTTCCTGTGCCGTGGCATCCGCCGCCACCGCCTACGACCTGCCGCTCCCCTTCAGCTTCCAGGACGAAGGCCCCAGCGGGCGCATGTGAGTGGGCCCCTGTTGTGCCGTCTAATGCCGTGTTCGCACTAAACGTGAAACGCTTTTTCGTCTCGCGGTACTCGCAGAAGTTTGGATCATTGTGTTTACCTGCGGCTTTTGTGGCGGGAATTTTCCGCTCAGGATGAATTTCATCTCGAGCAGACAATGTGCAAGTTCAATAACGTGAATTTTGCGCCATTTGCATTGTGTTCTTCTCATGTTTTGCATCGCCCGGCACAAATTCTATTTGTGTCTGCATTGACTTTGTAGGTAAACCAAGGTACACCCTGGTTTGGTGTATGCATGGCGCGATTACGGAGGATAGACTTCATATGGTGAAGCGTATGTGTTCATAAGTTGGAAAGTTTAAGCCAACATGCAAATACGCTACCCCTCTGGAATTATGGTTGATAGTCACAAGGACAGGTGGTGTTTACACCTCGCTAGTCGTGATGCAATCCTTCTGCAGGAGCTAAGGCAAACCTCAGTAGGTGTGTGTATTTTAACCACAACAGTGAGAGCGTTGGACCTGGCACGAAAGCAGTGCAAGTTTGGGTATTTTTATTTGGCTGAATAATTTATTGTGCAGCATCAAATAATATAATAATAAAATATAATAGACAAACGTTACTTTGTTTTGAAAGTGTAGCCTTAACTCTCACCCCAAAAACGGTGATGTGTAAAGTATTAATCTACAATCGACCACTTATAATAACACACCAAACCTAGAGAAACAAATTAAAACCAGACCTTAGTTAAAAAAGTCAATATTTCTATTCTTCGCGAGATCTCCAATCGTCTGTTATCGCAAGACTAGTTGGGTCTGTGTGACTTTAGTGTTCATATTTTTCAATATAAAGGTCTTTATTTAACATTTTTGCCTCTTGGACCCATAAGGTAGCCTGGTTCCGCCCGCCTCCGTACTTCCGCTCAATTTTCATTTCACTTCAGTACTAGGTCTGGGAGTGCTGTATGTTAGAACGATTTCTTTTCCCTCAAGTTTGTCCTTCCAATCAGCGAACAGGAGGCGCGGCCTGAGAACAATGACACAACCCTATGCTCACTGCATCTGCCGTTTGTATACAGTGTACTGCGCGCAACGTGGTTTCCGGCGCATGAAATACGTCACGACCAAACGTTAGCGATTGGTTAAGGCAGATCCAGAGTGGCACTGGGCAGAGCCAATACGTTTTAAACTTCAACAGCACCCGCCTTCAAGTGAGAAATCGTTTGTCTCTATAGCAGTTCTAGACCATGAGTATGAATGAAATGAGTACGAAGGTCTAGTTAGGACTAGGCTAACCATAAGGTCCGTCTGGCTAGATTTTTCTGTACAGTGAAACCTTTGGGAACACTTTAAAAAGCTTATTCTAGTAACCACCGGTCACATTTACACTAAATTGTGTGTCTGATTAAAAATCCTATTTGGAATTTTGATTTTATAAAAAAATGGCGTTATGTGCAAATCCAATTATTTACATTAGCGGACATTATTCTATCAATTACAGATCCACTTCAGAAGGTCACGTAGGCCTTTAAAGTTGGTATGCACATAGAGAACATCCCCCTTAACAAGTGTACCAAATTTGGTGTCAATCGCAAAAAAAAGTGACCTCTGGTTTCCATTTGAATAAATGCTTAACTAAGTGCTAGACACCACCTGCCCGCAGGACAAAAAGGAATACAGTGCTTACAAAGTGTTGATTCTTCCAGTCTGGGTTGTGCGTTTAATACAGAGACATGATGGAGAAGAGGCTTCAGGGCTCAGCTCATGTATCCTTCACAGCACCTGGTCTGCAGTTCAGTGTTCAGAGCCCTGCACAAACACCTAAATTATTAGTATTACTATATTATTAAAGCTGCTCTAGGCATGATTTGAGGGCTGCAAAAAGAGAGCTGAAGAGAGCAAGATTTTGAAAATAAACAACCCAAAAAAACACCCCTTCCCTCTCTGTTCCTTCCCTCCCTGCTCCCCTCCAAACACAACCTTTGGCATAGCTATGATAATGCCGTGTGCATGCATGTGATTGACAGGCAAGATGGATTCCCCGGAACAATCAGGGACGAGAGGCCCTGATGGGTCGGAAATGAGCTGGGGAGCAGTCTGAAATCTAAATTGTCTCATACAGTGGCACAGTCAACCAGACCATTTCACTCACTAATAGCTGACAGATGGCTATGGCATTTCTAACAAATTATACTCCGATCATAGCTCTTACATCTTACCTACAGCACCTTTAAATAGATAGACATATATTGCAGGTCTTGATAAGATAGGTCTTCAGACTTTTGGGATGAAACAATACTCAGTACGTTTACATGCACAGATTATTTCGATTAAAGCCATAGCTCGTCTATGCTCCGCAATTGGACAACTGCAATTGTCCGCGTATACATGGCGGCGAGTAAATCGATTCATTGGCCGAAGCGTGTCATGCCCCGGTACGATAGGTGGCGCTGTGCCCATTTCAACTAGTGGTAATAGAGCCACCGGTTGACCTCTTTACGTCACCAGCAACAACAAACTCATTCGAGAAATATGTTTTCAGTAGACAGCTGTCAGTTCACTTCGGGTCCATATAATTTCTCCGACGCTCCATTGTTCCTCTCGGTCGTATGCCGACTCCTCCGGCTGCTCTGCCGGCGGAGCGGTCCGCATACGACCGAGAGGAACAATGGAGCGTCGGAGAAATGATATGGACCCGAAGTGAACTGACAGCTGCTGAAACATCGCTTTCTCCTCCATGTCGCGTTTCAATCTGGACTCCAGAGAGTCAAAGCCAAAGTTAATTTCCCCCAATTCCTTTTCCCCATGGCCGAGATAAACCCGACTAGGAGTCTTTACTTGTTGTGGAAGTACCAGAGAGTCGGAGACCCCGACGCAGTCTGTAAGATTCACAATATCAGAGAATACCGCCGTCAGTTCGGCCGCGGCGCAATGAATGAATAAAGATCGTAGTTATTTTACAACCTCGTTGATGAGCAACATTTAGAAAAACATGGACTTTTAATTCAGCCTTAGGTTAAATCGAAGCGTAGTGTGTACTGAATGCATGTTGATGATGATACACTCCTTATAGGGGGTAACTACATTGGCACGAAACCGGCTTCCTCCATCTTCTGCGCCAGCTTTTTAAATACATCGCCGACCCAAAGTTAGTGTACAGCTGTCTGCTGAAAACATTTCTCCCACCAGAACCCCTCCGCCGCCCGTCCGTATACATTCCCCGCCGCGGCGCAATGAATGAATAAAAAACACGTCGGGAGAAAAAAACATTTATTTTGACAGATGTGCCCGAAGTTACTACTTTACAACCTCGTTGATGACCCACATTTAGCAGGAAGCGTAGTGTCCGTGTGCTTCCACCTTTAATGAATGCATGCCATGCGCGCTCCCGCGGCCGGGACACAATTCTTATAGGGGGTAACTACATTCACCGGCTTCCTCCATCTTCTGCGCCACCTTTTTAAATAAATCGCCGTTTCTCGTTATCCCTTATCCGACGGCGGCGACAACAACAACAACACGACTATCGTCTCTTTCTACTTCCGGCTCACGGCCCCGGGAAGAGATCTCGAGCATGCGCAGAACGCAATTCAACGCATAGTCCAATTCGATTGGCTACATGCACGCTTAGCTCGACTATGAATCGCATAATCTAGGGGTCTTAACTCGACAATGAGTAAGTCGATTCGAATCGATTATAGCTCGACTAAGGTGTACATGCATTTTAGTAATCCAATCATAGTTGGACTAAGCCAATATGTCGACTTTCTTGAGTGTCATGTAAACGTACTGACTGTAACTATATTTACCGCCTTCTCTTCTCTTCCCCCACATAGGTGTCGGTACCCGTCGGAGCGACAGGCGCGGCTGGAGGCGGTGCGGGAGCTCTTCCTGGCAGCCTACAGCTCCACCGTGGGCCTCAAGTCCTCCGCCCCCAGCCCCTCCGGTGCCATCTCGGGCCTCCTGGAGCAGTTTGCCCGTGGCGTGGGCCTCAGGGGCACCAACTCCATCGTCTGACAACAACCCCTTTCCCCCTCATCCAATCACACCTTCTGAGTCCATCCATCTGTCCATCCTATCCGTATGTTCGTCCATCCATCCATCTGTGGTTTTTCCCCTGAACCTCAGCTGATGTGCGATGGCTACGTCTGGACCTTTCGCATTAAAGTGCCAAAATGATTTATTCTGTTCTGGGGTTGAAATGTTTTTTATTATGAATATTGTTTTTTTTTAAAAACCTTTTAATTACATTTTAAAAGGCTCTTTCTTATTATATTTTGTGTCTGCGACCTGTCTGCTGCCTTTTTTAAATATCCCTCTGTCTGTGTTGTGTTCAGTGTTTGTTGATATTCAGGGAATGTTTGTAAATGTTTACTATGGGCTTACTGCCACGGTATCAAAATAAAAGGGACGGACTAATCACTGACACGTACAGGGCTGAGAACACAGATCTCCATGCGATAGGATGTGACCCCTTCCTTGATGGGAAACAGAGCTTCCTCTCTTTATTCCGTTCTTCCTTCTCTTATTCTCTTATTCTTCTTACTTCTTCTTTCTTCTTATTTTTGTTTCTGTGTTTCTGTAAAAGAAGTCTCTTCCGTCACTCTCTCGTGGTCGTGCTGCTATTCTTCACAGATCTGTACGGTCGATCGGACGATTGAGCCGATCGATTGATTGAGGTTGAGATTAATGGCACTTAATGTGTTCATGATAGACATGCCTAGGTGCAGAAAAGGACTTAAAATAAGAAAACTTTTGAAGTTATGTTTAGTAACTGCTTTAATTTAAGGTTTAGTTTATTGCAAGCGGGCATGTTTGTGAACGTTTGATTTTATTGTTGCCTAACCAGAGTCGGATCAAGCCGAGATTAATTCTGCTGTTGTGATTTTGTCGTTGACATTTTCACCTTGTTCAGGGAGCTCCCCATTCCCCAATTGACCTCATTGAACACCATTTTCCTTGATCTTAAAGTATTACGGTTCAGACAAACATCCAGAGGTTATTTTCTCCTTGTAGCCAGTCAGATGTCACTCTCAGCGTATTGTCGTTTAGTCATAGCCACGCCAGATGGCCAATGGAAAGAGTGTGTGTGTGTGTGTGTGTGTGTGTGTGTGTGTGTGTGTGTGTGTGTGTGTGTGTGTGTGTGTGTGTGTGTGTGTGTGTGTGTGTGTGTGTGTGTGTGTGTGTGAGAGAGAGAGAGAGTGATGGGAAGAACACAGTTCAAGTTCTTTTTGAGGTCAGCTGTTTCTTCATTTCTTCAATTATAACATGACATTATGATATTATAACATTACTTTCTAAGAGGACTTCATGACTATATTAGTTCATTATTAATATGCGTTTGCTAATTGTTTCAATGCATTGTTTTGACATCGGCAACACCTCAGGATTTTTGTGCCTTTCTTTTAATCATCAAAGCAAGGTCCGGACATAGTAAACAAGGTCCTGTATCGGACACAGTAAACAACGTCCTGTATCGGACACAGTAAACAACGTCCTGTATCTGACAGTTTTGCTGTTTCAAATGGTTGTGTACATGTGCTCTTGCTGTACATTCAAGTGTATCCACTGTGAATTCATGTCAAGTCTTTACCATCAGCAGCTTTGACGGACAGGCTATTTGCCAAGCCCATTTCTTTAAAAAAAAACAATCATACATTGGCAATAAGGTATAATTATCCTATTACTGATGTGGCTACAGATTGTTATGTTTCCTAATCATCGGACTAATATGGCTGTTGGCTGAGGGGTTTTTAAAGAAATTGGCTAGCAAGTCAATAATAGCGAAAGTCTGATTTAGGAAAAACCTGCATCCTTCCATGTTGGTTTTTAAGCTGTAGTTGTGTGTGTTTTTTTAACTATAGCTGTTATAGTTTTCAACTATAGCTGTAGTTGTGGTTTTTAACTATAGCTGTTACGGTTTTCAACTATAGCTGCAGTTGTGTTTTTTAACTATAGCTGTAGTTGTGGTTTTTAACTATAGTTGTAGTTGTGGTTTTTAACTACAGCTTTACATAACACAAGGACTCTCTTCAACCGCAGCTTTGAAAGATAAATTCATGAGTGAATCTTTCACCCTCTTAAATTTCTCTTTTGAGGGTGGTTTCTAGTGGACAAACATGCAAGGCATGTTTTTGAGCATTAATCCGGACATCATGCTACTTTAATACTTTAAAACTCTTTAAAATATGAAAGCCACTGCTGTTTTTACACATATGCTTATCATCTGGCAACACCATTTTTTTAATACCATTTTTTTTTTTAAATCTCTGTCTTTTTGACAAAGTTCTCTGTTTTAATAGAAATGCTCTGTCAAAAGAAGAGATTATCTTTGGAGATGTATCTGGTCCATATTAATGTATGCAGGATGACCAAAAAAATGGTAGCCTAGGCTATGATCATCCACATCCTCTATTGGTTATACAAACATACATATAGTTTATTTTGGATGGCATCATTCTAACATGGTTGTTGAGGCAATTTTGGTTTAAAACAATTTTTACCACCGATTTTTAAATTATATTTTTCTTTTGTGATTCGTTGTCTTTCAGATGTTTTTTTAAATGTTGCACTTATTGCCATTGTGTCTCTTGGTACATTTTAAATAATCTTGACATTTTGTTATTACATGGCTCTTAATTGATTGCAGAAAACCAAGGCTACATTCAAAAGTGAGCTGAGAAGTAGGAGGTAATTCTTAATAAAGAAGTGAACACAAACATTGCTTTTGAATATCATTCATGTAGGCCTATAATAAGTCCGCTTCATTTTAGATTTTTTAGATTTATATAATTCATTACCCAAGGCGAGACCTGACATGCTTCAGGCTATTAGACATGTATCTACCATTTAAATGGTTATTTTATGCAGAACTAAATCATGTATTTTATTTGTGGAGTACGCTACCCCTGCCATGTAGGGGAAAGGATCGAGGAGAACGCCCCAAGTAGGCTCCCCACCCTCGCACCTGTCCTGTTCTCTACTGCCACCTGCCGGCGGACAAGAGGAACTGCCAAATGGGGAAGCCGTTGGTTCGCTGTTTGAGTGTCGCGAGTCTCTCTTTTAGCCATGAATGAAATCCGCTTCCACCACAACTCGCTGCGTGGAGCGCCTCTTGCTTCGTCCTCCGGTATGCTCCGTCAACAACTCTCCTAACCAGGCGTTTTAACTGCCCTCAACATAAGTGGATGAAACAATTTGTCAAACAAATCACGGCTGGAAAATAGTGCTTGTAACTTCGACAATTGAACTGATTTGAAAACTGGCCATGGCGACAATAGGGGATTTCGACCCACTCAACTCCACCGTACCTGCGACCAAGATTGAAATCACCGTTTCTTGCAGGTAGGAACCAACATGTCTCGTCTTTGTTATTTATTATGTTTGTCTTTGTTTCATTGAGGCCTACGTCCACAATTGAGAATTTAAGATCTTGAAATGAAACAGTTATTAGGCCTATTAGTCACGAAGCCTTAGCGAATGTTTATGTAGGCTATTGTTATCATTGATACCTTGCCTAAGCACTACTGAAGCATATTAAGTGTTAGTTTGTCTTTACATCTATAGACTCTTTTGTAACGGAGCATTTGCATGAACAGTGGGTGTACAAGTGCGTGGGGCACGGGAACCAACACAAGGAATGTGGAGTGCCTTCAAGTGCACTAACGCGCGCAACTGTCAAGATCACATGGAGGATGCATGGGTATACTGCTATTTCCTATCAAGCACGTTGAATCAAAGCATTTAGGCTACTCTGCACAGTCCCTATTCCACCAAACGGATGATAATATTTTCATTATCAGATAAGGGGGGGGGGGAGGCCGACCGCCCCCCCTGGTGTCCCCATGGTTAAAAAAATATCGCGAAAGTGCCCTCTAGAGTGGCGAAAACGGAAGAAGGTCCCCTATTGGCCGTCCTTCACATGGGACAAAATGATTGAGTGCCCTCTAAGGTGCCCCTCCATGCAATTAATTATGATGATGTGCCCTCTAGAGCAAGTACATTCGATATTATGTCTTAATGAGTGCCCTTCTAGTAGAGAAAATGTGATGCAATGCCCTATAAAGTGCCCTTCCAATGGTTCAAACTTGATGTTCCCTATGGGTGCCCTTCCATGCCGCCCCTACGTGACAGTGTCCCAAAGGGTGCCCTTTCCAGTAGGGAAAATGGGATGCAGTGCTGTGAGAAAACATGATGAATCCCCAATTAGGTGTCCCTCTAATGGAGAAGTGCCCCTCCAGTGGATAAAATGTGATGCAGTGCTGTAAAGGGTGTCCCTACATGCGTGAAAATGTGGGGAAGTTTCCTAATGGATGACCCTCCAGTGGAGAAAATGTGATGTGGTGCCATATAGGTGCCCTTACAATGGGATAAACTTGAGGTTCCCTACAGGTGCCTTTTATGATGAAAAAATCTCATGAAGTGCCCTCTTAGTCCCAGTGAAGACAATTAGGTGCAGTGCCCTCCAGTCTCCCCTACAATGTGCCTTCTAGGGCAGGCTTTCCAACAGTGGCCTTCAGTCTCCCCTACAACATGCCTTCTAGGGTAGGCTTTCCCACAGTGCCCTCCAGTCTCCCCTACAACGTGCCCTCTAGGGTAGGCTTTCCCACAGTGCCCTCCAGTCTCCCCTACAACATGCCCTCTAGGGCAGGCTTTTCCACGGCGGCCTCCAGTCACCCCTACAATGTGCCCTCTAGGGTAGGCTTTCAGAGAGAGAGAGAGAGAGAGAGAGAGAGAGAGAGAGAGAGAGAGAGAGAGAGAGAGAGAGAGAGAGAGAGAGAGAGAGAGAGAGAGAGAGAGAGAGAGAGAGAGAGAGAGAGAGAGAGAGAGAGAGAGAGAGAGAGAGAGTACTGTTAAGGCTTGAGAGTTGTGAAATAAACATTTTAAAGGTTTATAGTTCCTTGTGTTTTTATCATAGAGGTGTGGTTATACTTTTAATCTGTAAAGCCTAATAACATATTGTTAATCTTAATTAAGGACGAATACTATTTCATCATACATGATGCTTAACCTTGACAAGACTGAGCTCCTCTTCGTGCCGGGGAAAGACTGCCCTCACATGGACTTACTGGTCACTGTCGAGGACATTGCGGTATGTCCTTCACCAACCGTGAGAAACCTCTGCATTGTACTGGACAGTCAGCTATGCTGCATGGCCAACATCACCGTGGTGGTTAGGGTTGTGCCGGCTGACTGACATCACGATGGAGAGCCACCATCATGATGCCACGCCCCCCTCGTCCGACACACACTAATCCTATAGTCTCTTCTATAGTTATTACCTAAAAACTTTGCAGGGATTGCTCTGTAAATAAATTGAAAATATAACTAATGGTCCATATAAAGTGCTGTAAGTTAACTAGGGCTGCCCCCTAATAGTCGGCTTAGCCGATCGATGGAGGCTTAGGCAAATACGTTTTCATTAGTCGAGCAAAAAGTAAAACAAACATAAGAAGGCATGAGCATCGCAAACCGAATACATCCGTGGTCACAAGCCCTGATTTAACTCATCGCTGCAGGCATACTGACCAATACACCTGGGCAGGTAGACACCTAGGCAGGTAGACACCGCTAGACACACGGGACTGATCGCGGCTGTCTGATCGCTGTCATTCGGAGCGTGAATATCGGTTGAATATCTAATATCTTTCTAACTTTAAAAAACACTTTAGTATTTTTTAAAACGATAGTCGCACATCCCTAGTAACTACGCCGTGAAGGTGAACCCTCCCGGACTTCGCTATTAACATGAACCGCTCCGCCAAAGGAGCCGCACATCCACACTGCACCGGACACCAAAATACAAACAAACATGTTTTCCATTTGATTGCTTTTAAATAAAGTTATGTGCAGTTATACGGTAAATACGATTATTAAAAGTGTTCATGTCTCCTTCCTGGTCCAGAACCGCTTGGTCCATGCCGTTAATAGGCGGCCCGCTTCGTGGGCCGCCCCCCCCCCCCCCTTCCTCACAAGGGAAGCAGCACAGCTCTTGGTCCAAGCGCTCGTCATCTCCCGCCTCAACTACTACAACTCGCTCCTAGCTGGACTCCCTGCCTCCGCTATCGAACCTTTGCAGCGTATCCAGAACGCTGCAGCACGCCTCGTGTTCAACCTACCAAAATTCTTCCATGTGACCCCCCTCTTCTGTGATCTCCACTCCCTGTTTAAGACAATGGTACTGGCCTACAAGGCTGTCAATGGAACTACCCCTACCTTCCTCCAAGCGTTAGTTACAAATGTAGGCTACTTATTGTAAGTCGCTTTACACAGTCGCAGCACTTGGCTACTTCATGCGATTTGGATATTGCACTCGCTATATTACGATTTTGATAATATTTCAATTAATAGTTCAGCCCTACCCTTGGCCTGTGCCAGCCAAAAAACAACAACCAAAACCTCCCCACCCAAAAAAAAAGAAGCTGTGTCCAGCCCTAATGTGTAGTGGACAGAATACAATTGTTCACAGAAACAGAAATAATGTGTGTCCTTAATTCATAGTGTTTCCAGGCCAAGGTAAAAATGCTAATAAGCTGGAAGCCAGGGATATTCTGACAGCTCTATTTCTAGCTCCCCCCCTCCCCTCCTCCCCACACACATCCCTGTACATCGGGTGTAGACATGGCCAATCTGGCCAGTATTAGAAGAGGAGCTGTCTCCCATCCCTGACACTCACTGACAGAATTGGGTTGGCTCAATTCCCCCAGGGGAGGGAGGGAGAGAGGGAGGGAGAGAGAGAGAGAGAGAGAGGGGGAGAGGGAGGTCTAGGTAAACATCACCTGTGTGTGTGTGTGTGTGTGTGTGTGTGTGTGTGTGTGTGTGTGTGTGTGTGTGTGTGTGTGTGTGTGTGTGTGTGTGTGTGTGTGTGTGTGTGTGTGTGTGTGTGTGTGTGTGTGTGTGTGTGTGGCTATGAAATAAGGGAGGGAGAGTCAGGTAGACTGAGTGGTCCTTTACTTTATAAGAAACATCATGTTCAGAGTTAAACGTTGGCCTTGAAAATCCACTTCTAATTTGTTGATGAAAATACGACATTCCAGATATTGATAGACAGCCAGAGTGACTTGTCTTTGTCTTGTATGTAAGTGGCTCCCCTGCCTTGCCTGTGAGCCAGTGTGTGCGCTCCTTTAAGATCATATTAGACTGAGCTTGACAGCCACCCCTTTAGAAAGGCCTCTAATTACTGTAGGAACACAATTGTTTAAATGAAGCGATGGGAAAAAAATTACCTCCGATGGCCTGGCTTCCCTGTCCAACACTTCCATTAACCCCCTCTGCCGTATTCGCGTGTGTGCACACACACACACACACAGACACCACACACACACTCTCAGAAAATCATGTAATTTATTAAGTACAAATACCAAACATTTGCTCCTTGATGCTTGAGAAATGCTTGACAAATTACATGTTTGGTTCATGGATCATTATAAAATTAATACTTTAGTTTTTCTT
Organism: Merluccius polli; assembly: GCA_030340625.1. NCBI lineage: Eukaryota > Metazoa > Chordata > Actinopteri > Gadiformes > Merlucciidae > Merluccius > Merluccius polli. The sequence goes on from JAOPHQ010003429.1 coordinate 44,579, forward strand.
GGCGGTGATGAAATGATTAATCGATTAATCGGGAAAAATTATCATTGGATAATAGACTAGATATTAGACTATGGAAATAATCGTTAGTTGCTAGCCCTAGAATTGGTGCTCTCCACTACTCTACGATCAGGAACTATGCACATACTTGGTTTTTTGAACAGTGCTTTCTTCAAGGTAAGAGTGCCCCAATGCTAGCAGAAGAGATTGTAATCATTGGCATTTTATAAGAGAGATGCTGGGGGGGGGGGGGGCAGGCAATCACTCTGGGACTGAGAGTAAAGATGTATCTATTTCAGTTTGGTTGGCACGGCGACCAAGCGTCCAGCCCAATCCCAGTCAACAAGCCATGCCTCAGTGTAGCCCTGAAGAGACACACGGCACCACATCCCCTGAGAGTCAGCTGCCACTCCCTGTAGATCTGTCTAGCAGCCGCCGGCAGGCACACACACACACACACACACACACACGCACACGCACACACAGGGGCACACACACACACACACATGGGGCCCACATGCGGGCACACGCACGTAGACAGGCACATACACACACACACACACACACACACAGGGCCCACATACGGGCACACGCAGGCAGGCACACACAGACACACACACACACCCACACACAGGGGCCAAGCAGGCGAACATGCGGACACACACTGACACTCAGGCCCATGCAGACACACAGACACATACGCACTCAATAGGAAATATTACACACACACAAGGAAATGTCCATCCTAGCCACCATTTCATATTTTTGGAAGACGTAGGAGCCATTAGTACAGGGTAATTGAGGGAACCACAGGCTGCATTTTACAATCACACTGTACTGACAGACCCATTCAAACTGCTGTCACACAAGTGGATACTTCCCCATAACAAGGCTCTTGATTGCACCACATCCGCTGTGACTGAACGCTTTAGTTAGTCGGTGTTATGACCTTTTTCTCTGTTGTCTATCTTTCCTCAAACCCTGGGAGCTTACTGACGTCCGGGAAACAAAGTGAGCGGAGATAGTGGGTACTGTTTGAAATCACAATGCTTCTGGTTTATCCAAGTCGTTGGATATTTATACAGTATCAACAACAGGTTGTATGCGGCCCGTCAAGGCCCTGTCCAGAATTACGTGTTCAGCACCCCCAAGACGACAGTGTCTGAGTATTTGAAGAAGCAGAACAATGTCGCTGAGTAATGGGTGAAGCAGGTACAATGCCTACACAAGAGGTACAAGTTTATACAATAGTTCACATTTACTGTGTGGGGGAAGAGACATTGCACCTTGGGCTGGAGAAACCTTATAGGCGTCTGAAGGATAACAGATAAGGTGGTCACTCTGCCCTTGCACATTTAGTCTAAACATGAAGAATAGTTACACAGTGAAGTGGACAGTTACCAACACACAAATATAATAAAGAATAATACAAAAGTGAAAAGTGTGTGTCTCTCAAGTGGGTCGCAGTCGCACACCAGCAGAGAAGCGCAGCGCCACATAAACGGAGAGGACTGCACACAGGAAGCAGCCATGATTCTGTCTTCCTATTGGGGCATTGAGCGTACCAGCGCGTTGTCCAGTGCTATAGAGATATATTATTTAGTGCATGGTTGAATCCGTCAGCCAACTATGATTCAGTGTTTTGTCATGAAACCACCATGGAGTATTTCTCTTCCCACTTCCCACTTGTACTGAAGTGGCAGTTGTGTCAAGTGTATCTGTATTGATGTGGATAGAAGACATATGTATGCATGTTTCCCAATTCCCATGCCTTTGTCCCATAATGTAAAAAGGATAATGTTTTGGCTGCTGGGTGATATCAAGCTATTTTAACGTGTTTCCAAGTTGGTTTCATGTGCTTCCAGGAATTCAGGTTGTGTAGCCACATTACACACTCATACTTCTCATGCCAGTTGGCTGATGTGTGTGTGTGGGCTTCTCTTGTACTCAGCTTAGGCTTTTGGAGATCTAGCAAAGACTGCCAAGCGGTGCATTGTTTATTAAAAATGCATAGGCATTACTGTTTTTTATTTTTTATATGAAAAACATGAAATAGAGTGGTGACTTGGTGGCTCTTATGCTTGTAGCGACCCAGATTTGATTTCCTTCCTGCGGTCCTTTGTCGTTTGCTTATCCGACAACAAAATATATTTAGAAAAGCTTTCAACGTGTTTAATGCAATATTATGTGTCTCATAATATCTTCCATGAAACCAACCCACCACAGCTTATCGCTGAAGCCACTTTTAAAGGATTTTAGTAGATAGGTTCCGCTTTTTGAATAGTAGATTAGACATTCGGATCTAAAGGTTTGGTTTCATTGGCTTGTTAACAAATGTTTTTGCATACATGTGTCTTCTATCCACATCAATACAGATACACTTGACACAACTGCCACTTCAGCACAAGTGAATGGAGAAGCTGTGGGCTGTAAACAGGTGGAGACTATAGGAGGGATGCTGAGTATTATGGGATAGCATCTGGTCAGCTCTGATCCCTGCTACTACCGAAATGCAATTTCCGAACTCTTACTTTACCATGCTTACCCCATGTCAAGTCAAGTCGACTTTATTTACATGGCACATTTCATACGACAGTGTTTATACATGACTGTGGAGTGTGTGTAGTGGATAGCTGATTTACAGCCTCACCTGGCCTGAATCAGACTGATTAGAATCTGGGGCTGGGTGGTACATGAGCAATCATGGTACCCAGGATAAACCAGCTATCACCACAGAGAGAGAGCCACTGTCAAGACAGTGTTACATCTGCTCGGCTTGCACCATCTTGCCATTTCCAATAAATGGATATATTCTTCAACAACCTGTGGCTTGTGTCGCAGGGGCCCAGAAGAAGCCTCTTAGGTGGCGTGTGACAGAGGAAGAACTGCTACACTGGCACCCAAAGTGGGGCTTGCCCGACCGGGAAGGGACATGGACTGCCCGGACACTCACTGGAGTGACCAGCCGCGCTCATGGACAGCCACCTCCCAGCACCAGCCCTTTCCCGGCAGCAGTGATGGCCAGTGAAGGAGAGGGGAGGCAGTGCAGCAATGGCCACGGGCAACCGTCTGCGGCTAGCCTCCCCCGGATCCAGCCCGAAACAGCCCAGGTCCAGCTGCACCTCTGCCAGTCAGCACAGCAGCCCAAGGCCTCATGCTCCATGAGGGAGATGGGGATCGTGCCTCATTGCCCTGGTGGAGGGGGGCCCTCAGAAGAGCTACCTCCGCAGCCCAAAAGGCCTCTCTGAGCCCATCCAGCCAGCTCCTGCAACGACCAGCCAAGAGACACCTCCGCCAGCCAAGGCAGCATCCCCAGGCATTTTTTTTTGTTTTGCTTGGATGGGGAAGTAGGCTCCAGCCTCAATTTGGTGTTGGGGGTATGTGGAGGCTGTGTGGTTGATAGCTGGTTTACAGCCTCACCTGGCCCCGAGTCAGACTGATGGGTGAGGCTGCACACCTGTGGTGCATGAACAATCATGGCACCCAGGAAAAACCAGCTGGACACACACTCAGGAGAGAGCCACTGTTATGACAGTGTTACATCTGCTTGCCATTTCCAATAAATCGATATATTCTCCCAAAAACAACCTGTGTCTTGTGTCGGAGGGGCCCAGCAAAAGCCACTTAGGTGGTGTGTAGCAGAGGAACAACTGCTACAATGACAAAAATGTATAAGATAAAAACATATAAAATAAGAAGGTATTGCATATAGATAGGATACAAACATATAAAAGGCTTTTAAAAGATGACAATGTTGTAGCAGACCTTAGTTCATGTGGTAGATAATTCCATAGACTTACCCTTAAAACTACATGATCTAACTGTGTGTTTCTCTCCTTCCTTTTCAGGAACCTGCTGGACATGGATACCTTCTCCAAGTCAGACCCAGGTAACCCTCAGTTCCATTCTCTCAAGTAAAACTCCAAGTGTCAAGTCCCCTGCACATAAGGGTTTGCCCTTGATCACAGTTAGTCTCCACATTAGAAGTCAACCCATAACCATAAAACCTTTTAAAGGACAAGGACAAACCAAACCAACGGTCAATAAATGACGAAAGGCCAGTTAACCAGTTATCTCAGTTAGCAGATGAATGTAAAAATCGAAACATGTTTGGGTAGTTAATAAAACACTTTTCTCTGGGTTTTGGAAAAGTTATCCAAAGAAACATGTTTTAGTATTGCAGCAGTCCTTTGCACACAGCATGCTGACTGAACTACTGCAGTCTACATTTGTTTGCAAAATATTGTGGGCTCAGCTGCTGTGAGAAAAACAAAAACAAGAAATATTCAAGATGCTCAAACTCTGGGGAAACAGGTTTTGTGCTGGAAATTAATCTAGTATTTCTTTTCATTCAAGAGGATTACTCAATCTTCTAATGATATATCATACATGTCAACTCTGTTTGACAAAAACATCTGTACTTTTGACATTTATTAGCCGAATACTGCTTCTTGGAGTGCAGATTTAGCCTCCACTATAGATTGTACAAAATGGTATTGCTTCTGGCTGAACAGCCATTTCAGCGAAAAGACGCAAGCATGCACATACCTTAAAGGCATGCAATTTAAATATTAATCATAAAGGACACAGTAAGAGATTTGTGTTTTTCATTGTCATCAATAGCCAAACTATTCAGTTTACATTAGTAGGCAGACAACAGCATCGGAGGAGCAATAAATGAAACTGACTGAACAAGACGGTCTGGAACAGTGTCTGCAGCCAGACATCACAGTCTTGAGAAGCAGAAAAGCCCAGCCCCTGTTAGTCAAAGCATTGAACTTTGAAATACATTTTAGGTGCAACGTGTAAGATTAAAAAAATCAACTACAATTATCAACAGAATGTGAAGAAATAACAGTTTTTACATTTTGATGTCAAAGATGGTTATGTATTGTGTTGCAGAGGTATTTACTTAAGGTAACAGCTATCCCAGCTAGCACCGACCCGTACCTTCTCGTAATACCACTTTGTACTTCAAGAGGTGATTGCCGTCACTGCAGCATCCAGTCTGCCCTCAGTCCAACATGAGAGGATGAAGAAGTAGTGCTGCCCAGAGGGCGTATTCTAACCTCTTGTCAATCTTGTTGGAGGTACCACCCCCGTTTAGAACTACTAGCCAACAGAGCACTGATAACGCACTATTGATTCGGCGCTAACATAGAAACATTACAATTGTCGATTAGTAAGATGTCAACTTGCTAGCTTGCGACACAAAATAATACAGTAATATACAATAATAATTAACAGGATAACTTGAAGGAGAAAAACTTGAAGACACCAAACACAGATTCACTGTAAAAAGCAAGCTTTGTGTAGTAATGTGTTTGGGGGGATGTGGAAGGGGGGGTGAGTAAAGAAGTATTTATTAGTATTCTTAAAACTAGACCCCACTCAAAGTATATACTGTTGTGTTGTGTCCTCTCTGGTAGCAATTAAGGGGCTGGGATTAGCATTTAAATAGCCTTTCTTTCATGTAAGAGTCAAACAATAGACCACTGACCAACTAGTCACTGTGCTAATCTCACCCAGGTATCACATCCTGCCTGTTGTTAGAGAGAGCGTGACCAGTTTGTGATTGGCTTGTTCAAATAACGGTAACCAAATAGGAAATACGGGGGATCCACCTTTATGTATTGTATACATACAATACACGACTCCGTGGCCTGTTTGAAAGGACTCTGTAGACCTGGAAACTGCACCTTGATTTTTGAGAATCTTCATTATTTGGCGAGCTAGTCCATTCAGCTAGACAACTTGTGAGTGCCCAGAAAGACCCGGTGGACAGCGATTGACCAACTAAAGGCCGCAGTATGCTTGCCGTTCCCAAGCTGTCGCGTGACAATGTGACATCAAAATGACGTAGATCTCGCCGGCGTGACAGGATTTTGGCGCCGTGTCGCGCACCACTCTTTTTTTTTTCAGCTGAGCACGACAAAGCGGAAACAGGAAACTGGACGAGTTCGAAGGCACATTTTAATGCACCTTATTGCTAAGGCTTCTTTCTTTATATTTTCTATTTTATTGTGTGGTGTATATTTTTTCGCTAATAAACCGTGATTTTACGTGCTGTCTACTATTGTTGTGGTCAAAGACGAGTGAAATTACATGGCTGAAAAACTATCTCAAAACAGCATTAAGTTATAAAATAAAATTATATAAAATAATCATTAAGTTATTAAGATAGATGCTTACAAACACTATTCATATGAGAACTGCTGCCATACACTGGACTGTTGATGGCTGACCAGGTGTGGCAGTGATGCAGAATAATAGCAATGTAAAGTAATAGACATAATGCTGTATAGTGAGAGACATCCTGGTGAACTAAACCTTAACTGAATGTCTAATGATGTGTAAGAAATTAAAGACACAGGGGTACCAGCATAGACGATGTCTATGGGTACCAGTATTAGTATATCTCTTCTTCTACTGCGTAGAAATAGAAAAGTCGGTAGCCTTTCCTCAGTGGCGCCACCTCTGTTCAGGAGAAGACTGCAACTACTGTCGCGGCCACCAGTGCGAGTAAATAGTTACGGCACTCCTGTGAAGTCACATTGTCGCGCGACAGCTTGGGAACGGCGAGCATACGCCAGCCTAAAGGCCGCAGTATACTCGCCGTTCCCAAGCAAAAGATTTTGGCCCGTTCGCGCCGTGTCGCGCACCTCTCTTTTTTTTCAGCGGCGCGCAACAAATCGGAAACAAACACGGACGAGTTCGAAGGCACATTTTAATGCGCCTTATTGCTAAGGCTTCTTTCTTTATATGTTCTATTTTATTGTGTGGTGTAGGCCTAGCCTAGAACTCTAGACACCCCCTAGCGGCAGCAAATTTATTTGGCAGCTAGGTAGGTCTAGCACGGCTCCGTCGGCTTTTTGGTGCTGGGAACACCAAGTATGTCTGACCAATCACAGCGTGAGGGGCGGAGTCGAAAGCCGGGCTACCATGACAACAGAGTTGCGACGGTTCCGTGTTAGAGGTAAACAATGGCTGCTGCTGCTGGCGAACGGCTGTCTTTCCACTCGGCTTTGGCCGCGACTCTTCAAGACTTGAAGTTAACATTTTATTTGAGAAAAGAACGGCACTATAGTCTTTCATCGAAAAATAAATATGTATTCTGAGTTTTGATTAATTACGTAGTCAGAGCGACGGCTCTGACTACGTCACCTTCTTCGTTGCTCTGATTGGTTGTAGCGCTATCCTATTGCGTGCAGAGGGAACTTGAAAGACAACCGTTTATCCCGCCCACACTGCCAATGGAGCTGAGCCAGACCTTACATCTTTCTGATGTGGGTCTGGCTTGCCAGGCTAGTGTAGGCCTATATTCTTTCGCTAATAAACCGTGGTTTTACGTAAGTGCCGTCTACTGTTGTTGTGGTCAAAGACGAGTGGAATTACGTGGCTGAAAAACTATCTCAAAGCGGCATTAAGTTATAAAATAAAAGTATATAAGATAATCACTAAGTTATTAAGATGGATGCTTACAAACACTATTCATATGAGAACTGCTGCCATACACTGGACTGTTGATGGCTGACCAGGTGTGGCAGTGATGTAGAATAATAGCAATGTAAAGTAATAGACATAATGCTGTATAGTGAGCAGTGTTGGGAGTAACGAGTTACAAAAGTAATGCATTACTGTAACGCATTACTTTTTGCTGTAACGTGGTAATGTAAGGCATTACAAAAATATAATTGGTAATATTTTACTCGGTACAAATCTCAGTAACGCACGTTACAATGCATTTTAAACCCGAAATTAAGTGGTGTGTTGTTTTTATACAAACACCGCGAGATTAGCAGAGGAGAAAAAAATCCGCGCAAATGTTTACTTCCTGTTAGACTTCTACTAGAGAACTATCGATCGAGGACAAGATGACTGCAGCAGCGGAGTTGGACTCTACATTCGGGAGATGGCCATACAATCATTATTTTCAGTTTGTCAGAGACAAGGATACAAAAAACATTACAGTTAAGTGCACTTTGTGTGCGAAACCAAAAGATCTATCTACCTCACGATCTAAAGGATTACTTTGTTTGACCTGTGTTTGGTTTTTTTTCTCCTGTGTTTTTTTTATTTTATCACTTGAGGCCAAGGAGTAATTTATTTTTTATTTTTGATGAAGCATAAACCATGTCATTATGCTGTGAATTAATACAAAGTTAATAAAGGGAGAGAAATGTAAAACGGGTTGTGCATCTTGTCATGTCTTTAGGTGTTAGGTTAAAATATACAGTAGTAGGCTCTAGCTCTATTGATTTCAATATGAAGTTGCCTAAAGTTACAGTATATCTATCCCAATATGTATTGTGCCATGAGCCATAACTGCAGCCATTATATTGTACTGTGGTTAGCCTTAAGCCTAGCTCACTCATTATGCCATACCACATCACCTCCTACTGGATGTCTTAATGAGCTGCATTGAACGCAATAAGATCTATTGAGAACGCCAAATCCATATTTCCAGTTATTTTGATGAAAGTAATGTAAAAGTAATGCAAAAGTAGTGTAATGCCTTACAATTCAAAGACAGTAATATTGTAATGTAACGAATTACTTTGAAATGACAGTAATAAGTAATACGTAATGAATTACTTTGAAATGACAGTAATAAGTAATACGTAATGAATTACATATTTGAAGTAACTTGCCCAACACTGATAGTGAGAGACATCCCGGTGAACTAAACCTTAACTCCATGTGCCAGTATTAGCATATCTCTTCTTCTACTGCGTAGAAATAGCAGAGTTGGTCGCCTTTCCTCAGTGGCGCCACCTCTGTTCAGGAGAAGACTGCAACTACTGTCGCGGCCACCAGCGCGAGTATAAATAGTTACCGTGCTCCCGTGACGTCACATTGTCGCGCGACAGCTTGGGAACGGCGAGTATACTGCGGCCTTTAAGTGTGCATAAGCGACTGCAAGGTGCTAAGTTCCTGCCGAAGACACTGGGACACCGCGGGCCAAGCGCTGAGAACTACCGGTACTATTGGTGAAGATTCCAGATTAGCGCTATAAGGCTACGTTATGAGAGAGTCTGATTGTATGCTAAGCTACCATCTGTCAGAACCATAAGCTGGAATGCCTGTTTGTGCTTCCGTTGTATATGTGAGTGTCTGCATATGAAGAGTTCAGATGCAAAAGCCTCTAAACGGCACCTCCGTCAAAAATGAGATAAATATATTGAGTGACTGCTCTCCGCACGTAGTATATGTTAATCAAATCATTTTGTGTCAAAACCCGCTAAATACCACTCTTTTCTTGGTCTGAAATCTCGATTTGTAGGCAAAAACCTCTAAACACCACTTCCCTTTGTCAGCAAAAGCCTCTATGTTCCGAGAACCAATCACAACGCAACACGGAATCATGTGACTTCACCCAGTTTCAACATGGTGGCGTGCTGAGGAGCCAGCTTTTTTATTTATATTATAATTTAATATATTTTTGTTTACTTCAGGTATTTTGAATGTATTTAACTTCTGTTCTGTTATTGTTAAAATAAATGTGTTGGCATTTTGTTCCATTGTAGTTATACGTTGTGACCGTTTCATTATTATTATTATTATTATTATTATTATTATTATTATTATTATTATTATTATATTAGGGCCTTTTGCCTTTGTTTATTGACTGCAGAGAAATGGGGTGAGACTAGAACATGACTGCAGGTTTCATCCGAAAATTGGTATGGAACACGGATATCGATAATATGGATGTTCTACACGACCCCCCCCCCCCCCTCCCCCATCTCACACACACACACCAAACCCCCTTAGAAATTTTTTATTTCTTATTGATTGTGTTAGCTTTAACCATTTTCAGTGTTTTGTGATGCATCTTAAGTGATTTTACTACCTTTTTCTATGTATTGTCCAAATATGTGGATTTAGAGTTTTTTGCCAAAAAAGTACCGGTGGATTTAGCTGGTTTTAACGCAAAAGAAAATTTTATTTGGTAAAAATACTAAAGTGACATTTTTGAAAAAAAAATATTGTATTCATTAACTAATAACCATATCATTGCCATTAAAATAAAATGACTGAACTTGAACATAGAAGCCTGATAAAAAATGGTAATTTAGAAGAAAAGTGGTCAAACGGATTTAGAGGCTTTTGCATCTAAACTCTTCATATAGACTACGCTAAATCTAATTGTCTGCCTGTAACGATAGTGTTAATGCCTGCTGTGCATTGTGTCGCACTAGAAGATAATAAGTATATAATAAGTATATAAAATAAGTACTCAATATTGTTGTTATACAGAAAAACCTAGGGTCTGCTTTATTACAAACATTATTATGATGGTGTAAAAGGAAAGTTGAGCATGGTGGTCATAGTTACTAATTATTTGAATTAATAATTTAGTTGGAAGCACCTCCATATTTTACTTTTACAAGTTAATCAGATGTTATTACATTGTTGTTTTATACCCTAACTCTTGCGTGGTTATAATTCCTGGTGTTTCGTATACTATTGCATTGCTCATAGTTGCAAATTAGTTTGAGTGTATACCCTTAGTGTACGCAGGCTATTTAGCAATCAATGTTTAAAGGAGGCCAAAAGATAACAAAAAGCTCTACCTACTAATAATAACAGGTTGGTAATTTATTAAACATGAGCAGAAAAGGTAGCAATGTTTTTTCCTTTTATGGCGATCCATCACCCACAAGTGCCTGTGTTATTTTCTGAAGTAGGTCTACTCTCATACTGTGTGTCTTCAGAAACTTAGGATACATTAAAGAGTCGGACTTGGACCAATTAGTAGAATGCCACTTCCATCCTATGTGATATTGTAGTTTTGCTTTTTGCATTATTAAAATGATAGTGTAGAAATTAAAAGGAAAAACAGTTGATAAAAACACGATTCTGCAGAATCGTTTCGGAAAACCTAATCGAAGCTTGAAATTATGTATTCGGGCCAGCCCTACTCAGATTCTGTGTCTCGTATATTCTAGTGGGTAATACTGCTTCAGATGGTAGAACAGGTTTGTTGTGTTCCTGGTATTAGTGGGCATCACTCTCTGACACATGTTGCACCTCAGAGAAAGCTGGAGTTCGACAAGTTTTACATTAATGACCACTGCCAGGAACACCCCAACATCAAAACTGAAAATTAGAAAGATATTCAACAGATACATGCTCCAAAATACAGTGCTTTGACACGGGCACAAGACGCAGTGGAAGCGCTTTATATTAATGTCCTTGTAATAAGCATTAGTTAATAGGTAATATGGGTAATAGGCCCTTAACAATAATTAGTTAATAGGTAATGCGGCCCTTAATAAGCATTAGTTAAGGGGTAATAGGACCCTTAATAAGCATTAGTTAATAGGTAAGGCCCTTATAAGTCCTTATAATATGCTTATTAGTGCCACGGGGCAATCGCACCGAGCACTGGCCCCTACAGCTAAAGCTGAAAGGACCAGTGTTCACTATTGTTATACTGTGGATTTTTTTCTTATTAGTGCCACAGGGCAATCGCACCGAGCACTGGTCAATTTAACCTTTAAACAGTAGACACAAGTCTTGTGTATTTGGTGTATTATTCCACGTTTTGATACGTCATTTCGTTTTTAATCAATCACTGATCAATGACCATGATCATTTTGGGAGAAATTATGAGATTATAATGGGTGTGTATTGCGAGGAATGTTCGCGTCAGAGTGCAGTTAGAGTGGGAGAGAGCTCAAAATAAATCCAGATTTTTTCTCTTTCCATGCTGCTCCTGGCCACAATTTACACTGTACACACATGATTTTTTCCACATTTGTAGACACACTTCTTCTGTCTCTCACAATGTGCTCAAAAATCAGAGAGACTTACAGAATTTGAATTAGCAGCCTCTAAGTGCGGCCAGTCTGTCTCTTCTCCTCATTAACTCCAATACAAATATTTTCTGAGAGAAGCAGAACGGACCCCTGTTTTAAACTTGCAAGTGTGTCCACAATATTTACTGTAGAAACACTGTAGAAACACCAAATCGTTCAGGAAGTCCTTACAATGATGATGGTCTCGTTTATTTTTCTGATACGTGCTACCGTTTTGTCAGAATAATCAGTGAAATGGTAAATACATGCTGTCTTTGTATTTTCTGTGTCATGCCAGATTAATAAAATATTTGAATGTCTCGTCAATCTGTCTCGTTCTTTCATGCTTCCTTCTCACGCACGCAACCCGGCCGGGACCCCCACCTTGGTGGATCTTGGTCTTGAGTGGGGGTGGCCAATGGCCATCTTCACAATAGTAAATAAAATATGCCCAGAATAAACACAACTGTACATCATTAACTTTAAAACTCATCATTGCTAAATCAAGTCTATTATCTTGCTGATATACATCCAATAATCTACTACGCCCCCCCCCCCACACACACACACACACACACACATCCCGCTGCGTTTGGTTTGTCTAACTTTACGTTGAATTGGGGGAACGGGGCATTTTGATCCTGACATGTCATTATGCATACATTAAATAAATCTGTTAAATACATACATCAAATTAAATACATATGTTAACATATTCAACCAGACACAATGTTGTATTTGCTATTAACACATTTATTAACACCATCAATGTGAACGAGGAGGAGCCGAGTCTGACCGACTCGGCTGGCATTCGCCGAGCCCTCTGGCCGAGTCGTTCGCGATTCGCGAATTGAGAACGAGGGAGGAGCTAAGTGAACGACTGAACGACTGAACGAGTCAGTGAATGATTCAGCGCTACCGGAAACACGAACGAACAAACGACTCTCTGTGGCGAACTGAACGACAAACGACTCATGAAATCCATCACTAGTGTTAACTTAAAACCAAGGGCGTCACCAGCTTTTTGAAAGTGGGGGGGTCATATTTTGATGGGGGGTTCTGGGGGTCGTCCCCCAGAAAAAATTGAAAGAAATAGATGCAATTTCCCGCATTCTGGTGCATTTTACCATGTTTTTAGATTTAAAATGATCTCCCTCTTTCATTGATTTTCCTTGGAGCTGGCATGGTCTGCAATTACTGAGTACTATTATGTTCTGGTGTAATACACAGTAGTGTTGCACGGTGCACCGATACTTCAAAAGTACCGCGATTCTCGGGGGGGGTGGGCGCACGATCGTAACACACCCCGGACCGACGGCGGGGGGGGGGGCGATCATAACACACCGCCTCCGGTCAGGACGAATGACTTGAAGAAAAAAAAAAAAGTATTATGACAGTCCTGGGCCGGCCCAAAGATGTGCCCTGGCTGCGGCCAGTGTGTTTTGCACTTCACACTGCCGCCGCAGCGCCACGGAAAAGCACAACAATGTTATTCAAGAGTGTTTCTCCTTGTCCAGGAAAAGTATCGAAAAAGTATCGAATCGCAATTCTCAACTTGGTATCGGTATCGAAGCGATAATTTTGGTATCGACAACACTACACAGTCTGTGTTTCTGAAGTCTATCGCTGTTGTTGATCCGACTGTCAACATAGGCTTGCTTTGGTGCGTGATGCTGCTTTGTGTGTTAAAAAAACAGGAAAACGCGGAGTGGATTTCTATTTATATGGGTAGTCCCCCTACTGATAAAGTGGAACGGATTTGATTGTGAAGCAATGGAAAGAACGCTGGACTAGTAGACCAGTCATGCACTAATATTTTTGATGGCAAATGTGGGGGGGTCCAAACGACTTTTTGCAAGGGTGGGGGGGACGTGCCCCCCCCCCCCCCCCCCCCCCCAATGATATTATGGTGACGCCCATGGTTAAAACCCCGCTGTATGTCGACCCGGCTGAAACACGGGAGGACACGCTGTTTTTATCAAATTGATTGGCTCTTATTAGTCATATATACCTTTTGTCATTTAATCCTTCTTGTGTGGGTACTCCTTTCCCATTGCCATAGCTTGCTCCGCGACGGATAATGCTCTCGGTACCGCTCCAATCAGTGGCGGTTTTAGGGGGGGGCCAGCGGGGGCCAGTGCCCCCGTAACTCTGAGTCCGGACCCCCCTGTGGCCCCCCCCGAACGAGGAGTCTGCATCAATAATAAAATGACGGTGTGCCCCTCTAACCCCCCTCTAATGACACATTTAAGTAATTATTTAATGGTGTATTTATTTATTTTTGGCACTTTTAGTCCTCCATAAAACTGTACTGTATCTTGATTACTTGACTTGATTCATGTTGGTGTCTTATGCTACCCATACATCAGAAGACTTTGAAAAGATTTGGAAAAGACTCTTGGAAAACTATCAGCTCACACCTGCTCACATCTAAAGACAAGTGTTTTAGAGTTTTTAGTCACAGCCGAGTCTCAGACTGAGATTTTACAACAGACTGTGAATCTTGCAGGGTCACTATTTACAAGACTACAACTAGATTATGTTATTATTTTTTCCCACCATGCAATTTTTTCCCATCATGCCCTTGGTAGAAACTAGGGATGGGCATTTTAAGAAATTTCCTTGATCGATCATCGCTAGAAATATCGATCAATTATCGATTAATCGTTATTTTTCTATAGGCTATATTAAAATTCCCGTTGGTAGAAAATACAAAATGCAGCATGTTTTTATCAATGAAATCTTTATTCCAACAATAATGTATAGGCCAACAATAATACAAGACAGTTAACTTGAAGACCTACAACTGTTAAAAATAATAAATACAGGCATTATAGGTTGTAGGCCTATGCGGCGCTCGTAAAAGCCGAACAATGCGCCTACAAGCGCTCTTAAAGGTTTGGAAACGATTCAAGACTAAATCTGTATTCCAATTACAATAAGTAGCCTACTTATCGGCCAACAATAATCAAACAAGGCAGTAAAAGTGGGCATTAAACTGTATAACTGTTTTGAAAAAAAAGGGAAAAAAAGGCCGACATATGCCTATACAATATGCAGCCGGTGCTGGGAAAAGGCTTGCAACAAAAAGATGAGCCACACATTTAGAAACAATTGCATGATCTATCTAAAAGAAATACCTTTTAGTCAGAAAACATATGAGGCTGAACTTTTTGGTAAAATGTCACAGTTATGGAAATATTGAAAATGTTGGAGCGGCTGGCTTGACCACGCGAAACCGAGAGACGTCTGTCTTGACCGCAGTACGCAATCGGTCATTAATCAATAATCATATTTAACCGTATAACTGCACACAACTTTATTTAAAAGCAATCAAATGGAAAACATGTGTGTTTGTATTCTGGTGTCCGGTGCGTGTGGATGTGTGGCTCCTCCGGCGGAGCGGTTCATGTTAATAGCGGAGTCCGGGAGGGTTCACCTTCACGGCGTAGTTACGAGGGATGTGCGACTATCGTCTTAAAAAATACTAAAGTGTTTTTTAAAGTTAGAAAGATATTAGATATTCAACCGATATTCACGCTCCGAATTACAGCAATCAGACACGGCGAACTAAAGCCGCGATCACCGGGCACCGCTTCAAGACTCACAGTATGCAACACAACGTCCTTTTGATCGATAACAATATAAATTGATCGACACATTTCTTAACGATCAATGATCGATCATCGATTAATTATGCCCAACCCTAGTAGAAACTGTCAGGTTTCCTTTTTCCGCTTTTGTCAGAGCTCATCTATTGGTTGTTGATTGTGTTACGTCACTGCGACTTGCGATAATATCAAACACGTTTGATATTATCGCAAGCCCAAGACTAGGAAAAGACTGATCTGAAACAGCGCAGATTACTACCTTAAACTTAACGATCGAGACGACGGGAGCACGCTGTGACTCCAGTAAAACTCTGAGATTTACTAAAGACTTTCAGTTTTTAGTCTGGGACTGTGAAAATCTTTTGGTGTAAGCCCAGCATTACAGATGGTGTGTGTGTGTGTGTGTGTGTGTGTGTGTGTGTGTATTTGCAGACAACATGGAAGATCATCACTGCCCTCTCGCTTAACTCTACTCTGCCTGCAACCCTTTTCATCATTTTTTTTTGTAACTTTGTTTCCCACATAATATGAGGTTGAAAGGGCATAGGTTGCTGTATAAATAAATACTTCAAAAAGGAACGTTTGTTGTAGGTGTGCTCCTTGTATATAATATCATAATGTTACTACATATTACATAATGTACACACTCGGGCAGTAGCCCTGTGGCACTTTCAAAATTTCCCCCGAGGGAATTTTCTAGTTAACATTATTATATACACTCACCGGCCACTTTATTAGGTACACCTTGCTAGTACCGGGTTGGACCCCCTTTTGCCTTCAGAACTGCCTTAATCCTTCGTGGCACAGATTCAACAAGGTACTGGAAACATTCCTCAGAGAGTTTGGTCCATATTGACATGATAGCATCACGCAGTTGCTGCAGATTTGTCGGCTGCACATCCATGATGCGAATCTCCCGTTCCACCACATCCCAAAGGTGCTCTATTTGATTGAGATCTGGTGACTGTGGAGGCCATTTGAGTACAGTGAACTCATTGTCATGTTCAAGAAACCAGTCTGAGATGATTCGCGCTTTATGACATGGCGCGTTATCCTGCTGGAAGTAGCCATCAGAAGATGGGTACACTGTGGTCATAAAGGGATGGACATGGTCAGCAACAATACTCAGGTAGTCTGTGGCTTTGACACGATGCTCAATTGGTACTAATAAGCCCAAAGTGTGCCAGGAAAATATCCCCCACACCATTACACCACCACCACCAGCCTGAACCGTTGATACAAGGCAGGATGGATCCATGCTTTCATGTTGTTGACGCCAAATTCTGACCCTACCATCCGAATGTCGCAGCAGAAATCGAGACTCATCAGACCAGGCAACGTTTTTCCAATCTTCGATTGTCCAATTTTGGTGAGCCTGTGCGAATTGTAGCCTCAGTTTCCTGTTCTTAGCTGACAGGAGTGGCACCCGGTGTGGTCTTCTGCTGCTGTAGCCCATCCGCCTCAAGGTTCGACGTGTTGTGCGTTCAGAGATGCTCTTCTGCATACCTCTGTTGTAACGAGTGGTTATTTGAGTTACAGTTGCCTTTCTATCAGCTCGAACCAGTCTGGCCATTCTCCTCTGACCTCTAGCATCAACAAGGCATTTGCGCCCACAGAACTGCCGCTCACTGGATATTTTCTCTTTTTCGGACCATTCTCTGTAAACCCTAGAGATGGTTGTGCGTGAAAATCCCAGTAGATCAGCAGTCTCTGAAATACTCAGACCAGCCCGTCTGGCACCAACAACCATGCCACGTTCAAAGTCACTTAAATCACCTTTCTTCCCCATTCTGATGCTCGGTTTGAACTGCAGCAGATCGTCCTGACCATGTCTACATGCCTAAATGCATTGAGTTGCTGCCATGTGATTGGCTGATTAGAAATTTGCGTTAACGAGCAGTTGGACAGGTGTACCTAATAAAGTGGCCGGTGAGTGTATATTTATTGAGTAACTAATACAGACTTTATTTAGACTTTATTTCAGACGTTTATTAGCAGTTAACTATGCACTTATTAACAGTTAACGATGCTTTGTGCAGCTACTGGATCTAAAGCGAGAACAATGCCTTATTAAAGGCCGTGGTGCAGGTTTAATTTTCTAACGAATTTGAACATTTGCTTGTTGGTAATAAACATTTAAACTGTTATTAATTGTATTTGATGTTGTTGGGTATCACAAAACGTAATATAATACGAAAAAGTAGCTACTATTTTAGCAGTTTGGGATTGATTCTCATTTCCCCCACAATGCATTGCATGACGTCACATCGGGGAGACGACAGACCAAAGCCCGCCTTGAGACCATTGAGAGAGACGAGTAGAGAAAGACTAGTAAGAGATTGTTCAGCAGATTATACAGATAAATAGATAAATACTAGTGATGGGCCGATAACGGTGTTATCGGCTGCGATAACGCGAGATTTTTATCGGCGATAATATTTTTATCGCCGTTATTATCGCGAACCGAAATCCTCCGGTAGCACCCCCCCCGCCCCCCCCGCTCAACAATTCGGCAACTGAAGGCTCCGGTAGCACCTCCCGTTCAACAAAAAGCTCCGGTAGCATATAGTATTTATCTATCAATCTATCAACAGTATTTGCAGTAGTTGATGTACTAGTCGCATTGCTGCTCGAAGGTGTACCGCCCCGTAAAGCGGTGCCGGCGTCTGTCTCACTGTCAGCGTCACCCGTGCTGCTTTGTTGTCTTCCGCTATCTTCTCCGTGAGCGACAGTACCTCGACCAATGGGATGAGCGTATTCTGTATCGTCATACTCGTGTGTGAATATGCTGTCAGCTCATTGGTCACAGAACAGGACAGGGCCCGGGAACAACTTTACCATACATGTCCATATAACGTGCCCTGTTATTCATTTTCCATTGGCATTTTACTATATGACTATTTTTTGACTCTCACAGTAATACGGGACAAAGTGCATCCCTGTTCAGCTCAATACGGGACGGCTGCTTTTGTTTCTAAATACGGGACAAGTCCGTGTTTCAAGGGACGGTTGCACTGCACTATGCACTGCTGTTCATAGACCGCTCCAGCGCTTGTTGCTGCATTTCTAAATGGTAGCTAGCAACTCACCAGGACACTTCACCAACATTGTGGGTCTTGCCACAATTAAAGAGAAATAAGAAATAAAGCCTTCGCTGTAGGTTTGTTTCGCCAATGTTTAGTAGCCGGCCCGGGGGGGGGGGGGGGGGGGGAGAGAGAGTTACCCCACGTTCAATGTGTTAAACAATAATGTCCGCCTGCCAGGGACGTCCCGACATCAAAACTGAAAATTACATTTATAGCAGCATAGCGCTACTGTGGTGGTGTATTAAAATAATTTCAATAGCAGATGTATTTTGATAGTGTTTTTTAAGTTAAAGGCCGTGGTGCAGGTTTAATTTTCTAACGAAGACGCCATAGTTCTAGTACAAGGCTGAGGCTTCCTTCCACATGTCTCCCTCATGTGACGTCATCGCCGAATTGTGTTAAAAAGAACCGTTGCTACCAAAAACGACAAAAACTAGACTTTAACACCATTTTGGAGACATTTATAACTTTATACATATCTTGAGTGCTTTATGTACCCATTAATCGAAAGTGGTGTTTAACCTGCACCACGGCCTTTAAGGTTAATAAATGTTCACTGAGGACGTAAAGTGAAATTGTCATTTTATATTGAATTTGGGAACAGGCAAAATCTATTGTAATGATGTGCATTGCATAGTAATACATAGTTTAAGATTGCTTCGCACAAACAAGTATCGGCAGCAGGGGTTGGCGTCGGGGTGGAGTTTATTCGTTAATTTAGTCTATAATGGAGACATGAAAGCAGATACAAATTCTTTAGTATGTGTTGAGAAAAGCAAACTGGGTTTGTAGCCTGACTGGTTTGCTGGCGACATGAGGTTTACTCAGGTAGTATACTCAATGCAACTAAAACATAGCGTACGCAGATATAATTAGTGTCATCAGATTTGTTTTACTTCGGTTGTTCCACCGCCCACCATTTCCACTACTGGGGATTGCTAGGAAAGCTACCGATAGCTACTAGGGTAAACAAAAGCGCTATCCCTCCTGGTTTGGTTGCACACGCAATAGTTGACACACTTCCTTTGTGCCGTAAATGGAGCCTTCATTTTTCCTGGGCGATCGTACCTGATGACAGAATTGCATAGTGAAAGCGAGGCTTATAGGGAAGCTAAGTAAACCCATCTAAATGCCGATAGTGTCATTATTCTGTATCCATTACACTGTGCAATCAACATTTACTTCATATTGATAAGTTAAAGCAAAAACGTTTACTGTCTACTGTCACTTTAATGGGACAGCAAACCCCAAAATGAGAAAAAAAGTCTTAGGCTCTATTCTTCACTATGCCTAAGCTATTCAGCTTCAGCTATTTAATGTTGTCTTGCACAGGAATAACTAGCACTCCTCTTCTACAGCAGCATGCTATCTCTTCTGGTTTAGGAAGCGTTGGAAACTGAACATGCATCAAAGCTGTGACAAGCCAATTTAGAATCTGACCCTGACCCTAACCCAAGAGAAAGAGTGGCTGACTTGCATCAATGCATTTCCTTCAATAGTTACGAGACACCAGTGCATATTGGACAATTTAAGAAGGAAAAAACATACTTTAAGTTTCATAAATGACTGCTCTTGGATAATTTTGAAAAAGTGCTGAAAGTTCTGCTTTCTCAAACAACTGTTAACCCAAATAGTACAACAATAAGGTATGTCATTATTAAAAGAAGCGCAAGGAGGAAAAAAAGGGTAGACGTTTACCATTTTCACACATACACACCATCCCACACGCGCACAGACAGACCCTCCCACACATGCACAAACACACCCTCCCACATGCAAACAATCAGTTCAATGTGGCCGATGGATTACCGGCTTAAACTCTTTCTTCCTGGCATGGGTGGAGGCCTAGAGGGCAAAAGAGACCAGATAATGATCAGATGTCAGAGGGGACCTGAACTTCAAACCCCTTCAAGCCAAGCCAGGTTTGGAAAAAAAAGAAGGGTAAAAGGCGGGGCTTCTCTGAATGGTCAGGGTTTCCTCCAGAGCTCTTTCATGTCCCCGGGGTCCGAGGCCCCCCCACCTCCTAACTCGAGAGGGAGGGTTGCCCACACAGGACAGGGTCAATACCCAGGATGAAATCAAACACGATTAAGGGCTACTGGTAAAGGATGGATTGAAACACATTCATCTGTGGCTATTATTCCCCCATTACTATGTGTTTGCTCAAGATTTGCCATGACGTATAAAAATGAAAGAAGGACAAAACAAATCAATTATATTAAACATTGACAGGAGACACTTAAGCCTTTTGATTTTTACGAGGTGGGGGGTTAAAACGGTTACCATAGGGATAACTGGCTTGTTAAGTGCGTGGTATATCAATGTCCCTTTTGGTTCCTCAATGTCTCCTCTTCCTATCAATGTGAAGCAGAATTCAGCTTTAGTTTTAAAGTCGGGGTCTTGGGGTTTAAAACAGGTAGCTATCCCTGCTACAGTTGCTCCCCACTGGGGTGTGTTGCCTTTCCAGCACCTGGTCAGAAGAGAGGCGTCCGCAGGGGAGATAACGAGATCCTGTAACCTGGGAGACGAAGTGAGCCGGCCCTAAGGCGATTCGTTATGGCATGCATGTGCGTCACAACCTATAGAAATACCACATGGACCATATACTGCTCAATCATCTGAGAAACTAGGGCCTCTTGGGCTGGGGAGGTCATGGTCAATGTGATAATGATGAAGTGCACCACCTTGGAAAAGCTGTCTGTGATGACCAAGATGGCTGTGTCTGTCCTTTATATGACAAGATATGTGTAAGGACCAGAGCATAGGGGATTGAAGAAGAATGTATTTACTTTAAAATGTATGCCTTAAAACTAGGCCCCACTCAAAGTATACTACTCTGTTGTGTCCTCTCTGGAAGCAATTGAGATGTTGAGAGTAGCATTAAATGGCCTCCTTTTCATTTATCAGTCAAACAAAAGATCCTCTACAGACCAGCTGGTATGTGTGCCTTTTAACTATTACTAATTCCTGCAAGTAAATGTGGTAAAAGTTCACCTTCATTCTGTTCTTTGCTTCAAACAGGCCACAGAGTCTTGATGTTCAAGCCTTTATTCATGGGCTCACACCCCAATACCCCAGGACACAACACAGTAGTATATACCTAGTTTTAAAGGGGCTGTAGACAACTTTTTTACTTTTCCCACCCTGGCGTTTCAAAGTGGTGTTATTTTTGCGCTGCTGTCGCAAAGACAAACTGGATCACTTTCTGTTTCCTCAAAGAAACGATCAACACTTTGTTAATAAGAAAGAAAAAAGCATGTTTACTGAGGAGGTAAAGTGAAATTGGCATCATTTTATTTGGGAACAGGCAAAAGCTATTGTAAGAATGTGCATTGCATAGTAATACCATAGTTGGAGTATTGCTATCGGCAGCAGGAGTTGGTGTCGGGGTGGAGGGGGGAGTAGAAGAAAACATTAGGAGGAAATCGTGAGTTTATTCATTCATTTAGTCTATAATGGAGACATGAAAGCAGATACAAATGATTTTGTACTTGTTGAGAAAAGCGAACTGGGTTGGTAGCCTGACTGAATCGCCTGGCGAGTTGCAACATGAGGTTTATTCAGGTAGTTTACTCAATGCAAAAACATAGTGTACGCAGATATAAATAGTGTCATCAGATTGGCTTTACTTCGGTTGTTCCACCGTCCGCCATTTCCACTACTGGGGATAGCTATTCAGGATAGCTAGTTGGGATAGCTACTGATAGCTACTGGGTAAACAAAAGTGCTATTCCTCCTGGTTTGGTTGCCGCGCAATGGTTGACGCATTTTCTTTGTGCTGTAAATGGAGCCTTCATTTTTCCCGGGAGGTCGTACCCGGTGGCAGACAGAATTGCATAGTGAAAGCGAGGCTTATAGGGAAGCTAAGGGAACCAATCTAAACGCCAATGGTGTCATTATTCTGTAGCCATTACACTGTGCAATCAACATTTACTCCATATTGATACATTAAAGCAAACAAGTTGTCTACAGGACCTTAAAGGCATATGATATTTTAAAGTAAATACATTCTTCTTTAGGATGCTGTTGGGGAAATAATTTCTGGGAGCACATGGAGGGAACGACCAGTTAATTTCCTGCTCTGACTGCCGTACATCTAGCCTGGGAAGCAGACGGATCTGCGAGCTCATGTTTTATTTGATCTGGCAGATACATCTGCCCCCCCAGATAGTTCAGATAGATTTCCATCCGACCAATCACAACTGTTTATCTAAGATGGAGCGGGTTTGATACAATGACTGTACAGAGGAGTGCCGTTGAGGCATTTTCGTAACCAAGATGGCTGCCGTTGATGTGGAACGGTCTGTTGAATCTGCGATTGACACAATATTAAATTAACCGGACAGTATATTTTCTCTAAAAGAAGAATAAACAACTGCACTGGAAGCTTTTGTTGATATGAAAGATGTGTTTGCCATTCTCCCAACAGGATTTGGTAAAAGTTGAATTTACGTCACACGTTTGATTGCTCTGATTAGTTGTAGGTCTATCCAATTGCATCTGCGCCGTTTGATTTCCCCTTGGAAATCAAAAATGAGCTGAGAGGTTCCAGACTAATATGCATTTGTGAATTGGTCTGGCGATGCAAGGCTAATCTGTAGGTGTTCGACCAGGTGTTCTGGCTTCCGGAAGGACATGAATTATTGTACCACCTTACTAGCCCGCTGTGGGATTTCCACTGAAGTGCTGGAGTAATTCCATTTAAGAAGACTACAATTTTACAACACTGCATTTGAGAGCAGATATTTTTCCACATTGATTCCTCATTTTTTTTAAATATATATGTATATTTATTATATATGTTTGTATAGTTTTCATACATCAAGTTGATCAGATTGATGTTCATTGCCATTGTATATTGAAATAAATACAAAATTATTTAAAAAAAAAACTTGGGTGGGGTCAGACAGGGTCAAGCATACCGAACATATAACAACACAACAATCATCACCACATGGGACAGGGTACAGATTTCACAAACATGGGTCACAAACATCTACAGCTGGCTTTTTGGCTTTTTCATACAAGCAATGCAGTCTCTTTGTAAAAAGTTATTTTGTGCTGCTGAGATTGTCCAACTATTGGACCATTACCAATTTTTTGAACTTGCGGTATCCAACAGGTT
Organism: Merluccius polli; assembly: GCA_030340625.1. Classification (NCBI taxonomy): domain Eukaryota; kingdom Metazoa; phylum Chordata; class Actinopteri; order Gadiformes; family Merlucciidae; genus Merluccius; species Merluccius polli. The sequence continues at coordinate 68,202 of JAOPHQ010003429.1, forward strand.
TATGTTATGTGGTACTTCTTTCATATCAAGTAATGCAATACTTGTGTACCATGATTTTTGCTTTGCTGATGGTATAACTGTCTGTGGTGCCAAACTGGCTGTACTTGCGAGGCCCATAGGCTCATTAGAATACAATGAAATTAGAGATGAAAATTCAACATAGTCATCCTCTCCATGAGTAGGAGTGAGGCCAGCTCTGTGTGTCAGTGCTACCAACTGTGTTGTCAGTTATTTCATTTTGCTCCAGATAGCGCCTGTTATACTCAGAGAAAAAGTTGCACTGTCTCAATTTGCGTACTTCCATACTTACACTTGCTATTTTGAGTGCATCAGTGCGTTCACACTGACAAGTATGGCAACATGCAGTGCACTACTACGAGTAGACGAGAAGAACATTCCTTTTTTATTGATTTTTAAAGGTCAAGTGAGAAAACGAGCTGGCAGGTATTTTGGAGGTCAAATGTTGGTGATAATGATCCGCCTGGTTGCAATTCACCAATACAAAGTGGCTTTGTTATCATTCACAACTTTAAATCTTCTGTGAAAATGACTTGTCTGCATGACGCTTGCATTGTCCTCCTCAAACATGCTATATTCATCTTTTTGCGTTCTGAGCAGAGAAGGCGGCATGTGCCTCACGTAGCCCCCCCCCCCCCCCCACACACACACACACTCAGCTATTTATTATATTATATATTATTATAAAACTGTGGCAAACCCAGAGACAAGTTTCCTATTGTGTAATAGTGCAGTGCCTGTGGTCTGAGCTCCACTGGGACATTAAGATGCTTGTCTTGCAGGATGGTAATGTAAGGGTTTATAAATCGCTCTGGCATAGAACCCAAGAATCACATGCATGGTTATGTATGTGATTAAGAGTATGAATCACATGCACGTGCACACGTATGCACACACACACAAACATTGGGCTATATAGTATGTGTGGCAGGGTTGATCCTAGCACACGCCACCGAAGTGGCTTTCTTTGGGGCCCTCCGACACAGGACACGGGTAGATGTTCGTTGCAAGATGTTTATTGGAGATAAAGGCAGGTGGTATTCGCCGAGCTGATGGTACAAACTGCCAGCTCCTCCTCGAGTGTGTGTGTTGATGGCTGGTTTATCCTGGGTGCCATGATTGCTCATGCACCCCAGGTGTGCAGCCCCACCCAGCCAGAGTCCAATCAGTCTGACTCAGGCCAGGTGAGGCTGTAAACCAGCCATCAACAACACACACTCCACGTACACCCTCCACACAGTATCGTTAACTCATTGGCTGCCAGCCATTTTCAGTGCAGAGAGCCCCGTACTGCCAAGCGTTTTACAGCATTTTGACTGATTTCCTAAGACCCACTTAACAGTGAGTTCTATGACTATGTAAACACCGAAACTATCAAAAGAAAGAGTAGACTCTCTTCTTTAATCAGGAACAAACCGTTTGTTTCTACCTTTTTCCGTTCTTTAGTAATCGGCAGTAGAACATACGTTGGTTTCACCAAAAACACCTGTTTTTGACCAAAAATGGAGAAAACAAGCTTTTTGTGTTACTCATCTCTCCCATCCTATTTGGCACGGGGCCCACCTAGTGGGTCAGTTCGGTAGTACATACTATGTTTACAAGCCTGATTTTTTGTGACAAGGTCCTCTAGATCGCTCCCCAGTCAGCCCCGTTGAAAAACATAATTGACGTCTATAGACGTCATTGGCAGTCAACGGTTGTATTTCAATTGACATCTATAGACGTCATTGGCAGCCAATGAGTTAACAGGGATTTCCTATGTTCAACATCCAACCTCCCTCTCCCCCCTCTCCCTCTCCCTCCTCTCCCTGCCTCCGTCCCATCATCCCATGACATGTGCTAGCATTCCCAGCCGGGGCTTTGAGGTGGCAGCAGAGGGGCTATGGTGGAGGAGGAGGAGGAGGAGGAGGAGGAGGAGGAGGAGGAGGAGGAGAAAAGAATAGGTGTTGGTGGATAGAAACAAGGAGGGAGAGAGAGGGTGTGTGTGTGGGGGGGGGGGGGGGGGGGGGGGGGGGGGGGGGGGGGGGGGGGGGGCCTGGATTGTAGGAATGGATATAAAATAGAAGGCGGAGAATAGAACACTATATGAGACGGAGATAGGAGGCGGGGGGTGGAGAGGAGGGGACACCAACAGAGGGGGGAGGGGGTATGGCGATATGGGACAACAACAGAAGGGGGGGTGAGGCAGAAGAGGATGGAGACCTTGGAGGAGGAGGAGGAGGCTTGATGGGGAGGGGGGCAGAGCAGAGAGAGGGGGGGTGGAAAATGAATTAAAGTGTGGGGAAGAGAGATGAGTTTGAGGGATGAAGGGGGAAAAAAAGGGAAAGTAGGTGGAGATTTTTAAGTGGAAAATGTTTCAGATAACGGATAGAAAAATAAATATTATAATGCCCTGAACATAGAGAATGAAAGCATGAGGAGAAGTATCCGTAACCTTGGGGTACAATGAAAGAACATATGTTGGATTATATATTTCACTCCCATTATAGCACTGTATCGATAGAAACACTGTCATGTTGCGAAGTCTAAATTCACTAAGGGGACAAGTCTTAAACACCATTGCCACATTAAGTTAGAAACATGACACAATGTTTACAGTTATAATGGTTTACAGGTACACTTTACTTAATATAAACTCAGGTCCTTGTTACCATTCTTGTCACGATTTTTACAACTGGCCGACTCCACTGTAGTATGAGGGATTTCATCTATATTCTGTGTGCCACAAATCAATCATTACATGAGTATTGATCAATATCTAATATCTTTGTATAATATAACTGGTACAAAACCTGTATTTTTAAGCATTGCCCAAATAACTCCATTAACTCTCCCCCCCCCCCCCCCCCCCCCCCCCCAGTTGTGGTGTTGTATGTGCAAGGCCTCGGGACCAAGGAGTGGAGAGAGGTGAGTTCAACTTTTCCCTTTTTCCGTCTCATAGAAAAAATGATCTGTTCATGTCAATAATGGCCAACTCTCTTCTTTATTTGACCATGGTTATTATATACTAATCTCATAGCTAGATCAGGATCAGAAAGAGCTTTATTACCAGGTAAGTTTTGCACAAACAATGATTTGATTTTTGATTTTTCTGATATGTTGCAAGCACAGTGATGATAGAATAATTCAAAAATACAAAAAACAACTGTAGATATAGATATAGGAATAGCTGAGTGTGACTTTTGAGTGATTAATGTGGAGATTGTGGAGAAGTTTAAGATTAAGAGCAACCTAGACATGACCACTGGTCAGTGTTGATGTTGTTGCAACAAGGTTGCTTGGCTGGTGGGTCACATGATTAACATGGAAAATTAGTTGGAATATTCAATTATTTTCAGCAACATCTGTGCAGATATTTTTAAATAAATGACTACAACAGATAAATATTGATTGAGAGAGAGTTGTAAAGAGAGAGAGCAAAACAGAAAAAAATTGAAAATAAACAGCCCCAAAAAAACCACTCCCTCCCTCTCTGCTCCCTCCGTCCCTACATTTCTCCGCCACTGAGAAGTGTTGCATTCACGCTAACATCTGCAGCATTGTGACTGACAAGCAAGATGGATTCCATCCCTGATGATGCCCTGATTGGTCAGAAATGAGCCAGGAGTGGTCTAAAATCTTAATTGTCTCAGACAGAGGCAGGCGCAGTCAACCAGAACAGTTATTCTCACATAGCGTTTCACTCATGGATGGCTATGTGGCTTAAATCTTACTTACAGCTCTTTTAATAAACCTTTTGTTGGAAGTATTGGTAGATGATTTTCCCAGTGTGGGTTGAAGAACTTTGTTAGACCTGTAGCAATACTTTTAATTATGCTAACTATTACTTACCACAGAACTGGGTCCTGCGATGGCAATTAGAGAGTGTGAGCTGAAAGAGAATCACATTTTAGCCTCACTGATGAGTGGTTGGATGACTATGCAACTGTGTAACCTTTTTCTATCCAAAAGAGTTATGAGAATGATGTAATTTATCTGTCTGCTTTCTGCATTGGATCTAAAGGGCCATTAACATTGTCCTGCAGTTACTTACAATCAGCTTTTACAAAAATATTGTTACATGTTATCTGGCTTATCTTAGCAGTCAGCTCATTGCGTGGGGCACAATTGAACCGCACACAAGTTCAGTTACTTTAACAAAGAAGTGGCCAGGAAAAAAACATTAAACAAAAGGAGAACAAAATAAGATTTTTTTTTTTTACAGCAATAGTTGTAATTATAAAAAATGTTCGGCTCCTAACAGAACAGGAAGGTTCTCTACATCAAAAGAGTTTTATCCACAGGTACAGACCACCTTGAAACTCATGATACATTTGTACACATTTAGTGTACTGTTTATTTATTTTACTTAATTATCACTTGAGAATCCTTCCTCTCTAAAAGTGAATGTGAACTAACCCACAGATACCCGTCACAGTTACTCTTCTCTCTCTTTGGACATCTATTGATCTCTCCTTTAGAGAGAGAAAGACACACACACACACAGCAATCTTACCATTTCCAAATTCAAGCAGAAATCACATATTGAGTAAACAAAAAAACAAGTGAAGGAAAGTGAATAGACATGACCCCAATTAGGATTTCCATGTTTACAGTCATCCCCCTCTCCCAATGCAATCAGCTGAAACAATGGTAGCTCCCAGGGGCCGTCGTCTTTGAACGCTGGGGTGATTTTACAAAGTACCCCGGGGCCCCGGCTCACAGCCAGCCCTTGATGTCAAAGCCTTCTTGTCTGTAACCGGGCTGCTAGCAGCACATTATCTCTTCTCCTCCTAAATGTATTGATCTTAAGAGCTGGGGATTTAGCTTTGTTATGTGTGTTCTGTTTACCAGGATACTGCATTGATTGCAGCCTCTTCTATACATAGAAATATACCCCACACACATGCACACTACATCTACATGCACACACACACACAGGAGTCCAGGATCGAGTGTACGGCTCGAACTGACTCCTGCTTTTTTCTGTTTTTTTTCCTCCTTCTGGAGGCTACTGTCTCCCCCAGGAGTTCCTTGTAAATGTCGTCATGTTTAACAAAGAAGAATCCAAGCGTGTGCTGAATAACATTACAGTAACATTACACATTACAGTCTACACTAGGGCTGCCCCCGAATAGTCGGAATAGTCAGCTTAGTTGATCGACAGAGGCTTAGTCGAATACGTTTTCATTAGTCGAGCAAAAAGTAAAACATAAAAATAACAAGGCATGAGCATCGCAAACCGAATACATCCGTGGTCGCAACAAGCCCTGATTTAACTCATCGCTGCAGAAATACTGACCAATACACCTGGGCAGGTATACACCTAGGTAGGTAGACACCGCTAGACACACGGGACTCGCGGCTTTAGTTCCCCGTGTCTGATCGCTGTAATTCGGAGCGTGAATATCTGTTGAATATCTAATATCTTTCCAACTTTAAAAAACACTTATGTATTTTTTAAGACAAGACGATAGTCGCACATCCCTCGTAACTACGCCCGTGAAGGTGAACCCTCCCGGACTCCGCTATTAACATGAACCGCTCCGCCCATCCACACGCACCGGACACCAAAATACAAACATGTTTTCCATTTGCTTGCTTTTAAATAAAGTTGTGTGCAGTTATACGGTTAAATACAATTATTATAAGTGTTCAATGTCTCCTTCCTGGTTGTTCCGACAACCTTCAGAACCGCTTGGTCCATGCTGATAATAGGCGGCCCGCTTTGTGCGTGTGCTTGTGAAAAATATATTTTAGGTTGGCTGATTATTACGGTGTTGTATTATCTGTAAAGTAGCACAAGGTTAACAGTGTTTCTGTTATAACCCTCTCGCCCTGGAACTCAAAACACTTTCTGATGCCCCAAAAATTAAATGGAAATAATGATGTTAAAAGTGCGACGATTAGTCGACTATCAGCTTGAAATGGCGACTAAGAGTCGACTAAGAAAATCTTTAGTCGGGGGCAGCCCTAGTCTACACACACGCACACACATGCACACACACAATCCTCTAATCCCCTGTCTGCATGTATTAGCTATAAATGTGTGTATGGGTCGGTAGCAATCATCACATCACCTGTTTATTTGTTTGTTTTGTTTGGCTTCATGGCTTTATATTACGGGCTCCCATCCTGCAGGGATTTCAATGTAAACCTTAAATGGCCAATACAGAGGAAGCAGGTATGCATGGTATGTTAACATTGAATTGATTTTTTCTAACACACATATACAAACACACATAGACAGACATGCATGCATGGACACAATACTTGTCCCAATCAGTACTGTTTCCCACACCTGCACACTCACACTAATGATAACATCCAGTTTGATGGACTAAGTTCTAACTCAGTGCTATGGATTGAATGTGTCAGCATGCAACTGTTTTATTTTTTCCAGTGAGAGAGTGCACACACATACTCCAGCTGTTGGCACGCGCAATTGAACCCCATCATGGTGTATGACGTCCAGACCACGAAAAAACTTCAATTCGACTTGCGATCCAGTTTCCATCCAATGTTCCTACCCACCCCCCCGAAGAGAGCTTTTAGAGAGCTTACACGCTTTATCTCTATCTCCCCATCTCCCACTCCCAAATCCCCCTCACAAAAGGAACGCACAGCCAACTTACTCTTCTGTCTCCACGAGAACCTACTATAGATGGTATTGTAAAGGGGAGGCGTTATTGACAAGCACAGATTATTGTAGCTACAGAGGGGGGAAATGGGCATTTGAAGAGGCGGCTCGATACCTGATCATCACCACTGCCTCCTGTGAGGAAAACTGGATGGGAGGAGAAGGGATTCAGGTGGAGATTGGAAAAGCAGTGGGCACTGCTCTACATGTAGGACCATGCACAACTTATGGAGCAAGTTTACCTGCTGCTATGTTGCTGTATATGTTATATATCATTATAGAATATAATAATGATATAGAATATATAATGTACATTTCATCAAACACAAAGCAATTTAACAGAAGCAGATTTCTCTCTCCAAACCTCATCATTAAAACAAATATTGTATCTTAAATAATGGAAACATGTGCACCGTACTCTAATGATAGGACATATTTAGTAACATATACTAATGCCAATAGATCTATTGGCATGTTTACATGCAGTTAACAATGCCAGGACTAAACACCCCCTCCAATGCATATTGTTCCTCTTCGTATTACTCTTCTTTACCCACAGCCGGGTTGTTTTGCTTGTTTAGAAATAGACGTTCTTGGTACTGCTTATGGTTGCTTCTTCTAAGAGCAAAATATATGTTGTGTTTCTGCGTTTTTTTAGTCACTGAAGAAGAAATAAACCTGATGCATATATGCCAAGTGCCAACAAATTCTAAAAAATAAACAATTGGACAAAAAGATAGCAATTGGGTTTCTATTAGTGATCACAGCCAGAACACAAATATTGGCACATCTATTTGTGTTATTGGACTACTGCCACCTGTAAACCTGTAAACCACACAATTTACACAAATTACACACTGTGTGCTAATTAAATAAATGATAGCATAGATAATTTTTGCAACAGTACAATTCCTTAATAACTATAATTTGAGTCAGAAACTGTCCTTGAGGATCAATCACATATAGACCACATTTTATGGAAAAATAATTGTATTTAGATGCCTCTTCCCTATTTATTAAGCAAATTAAATATACTACATATATATACATATATAAATATGCTAGAATATGCTTTCTTAAGATATTAATAGAAGATTCTCTATTTTGTGCTGCATTGCCATTTCTACTTTAGATGTCTTTAAAATCTTTTTTTAAGAACATAGGGGAAAAAATAATACTATGATGGCTTCTAAAGTCTCTTAATAATTAAACCTAATTTCTAGTCACCACGTGTGAAGTGCGTGAGGCAAAAACTAAACCGTGTGCGAGGGCCGTGATCACGTCATTTGTGGTGCAGTTGATGCACAGCGACTATAAATTAGCTGCTAGCTATTGCTAGGAGCAATTTTTGCTCTCCCCACTTTGATTTGAATAAATAGTTTTGAGTCTCATGGTTCTCATGCATTCTATAGACCCTTTTTTAGTCAACTTCATGATTACGTCACAGAGTTCACTGGAGGCAAAACAACGAGAATTATGTAGTTAAGTTAATGCTTAACAAACTCTTTCAAATATGAGATGAGCCAAGCACCAACCTTGGCGTCCTAACCTCATTAAGCCATAAAAATAAACACTTTCTAACTGGTAGGATAGAACACCGTCTCTAAGGAAAACAACCATGCTTTCAAATTCAAGTTTCATTGCTGGACATTATTCAGATGTCCGGTGTTTGCTACATGTTTAGGGAATTCTTCTGCCTTCACCGTAAGCCCTGCCCCCAAAACATTTTATTGTTTACGAACAGGAAAGGGTTAAAATGTGCGTGGTCCCGAAGAATGAGTGACATACATTTTCAGAGAAAGTCTGAAATATTTTCTTCAGCCGTTAAAAAAACAAGCCAACAAAACTTGCTACCCAGTGTTGACTAACGTGTTTAGGGAATTATTCTGCCTCCAACCACGCTCCGCCCACAAAAAAACATCATAATGTTTACTAACAGAAAAGGGGTCAATTGCAATGGCCAGGGGGGTATTGCACAAAACCAAGATAAGGGATTAAGCCGGGATATGTTTATGGTTTTAGGTTATCCTGGCTGAATTTAGCCTCAAGTCGGTTGCATGAAAGCAGCTCAAACTTAACCCAAACTTAACCCGGCCATGGTGATTTATTCTCTGCAGCTAGCCTGCTCCAGACCAGGCTAACAGCCAGGCTAAGATTAATCCTAGTGATTCACCTGTATTTCCAGCGTCAATCCTGTGAGGAATTAATGTGTTTTACAGCATGTCCATGGTCTTTCCAAGTATGTTGCATCATTTTAATTATCCTGAATTAAAATATTACATATATAGTCATTTCTCATTTCATTTAAATCTGTTGGCTGTTTTTTATATTGATTCAAGTGTTATTACTCAGGCCAAGTGTTATATTGCTATGCTAATGAAGACTGCTTGTCAAATTGCTGTCAGAGGTTTCATAAATATGTTTTATTGCAGTAATTGAGATTACAAAACACAGCTGATGAAGTTGCAAAGGTATTTTCAATGAAATCTGTGATGAGGGCAATATAGTTTATATAGGTCCAACTCCCATTCACCTGTTCCCTCTTCATAATGGCTTGCACTTTTTTGGAGGATGACCCGAGCCCGATACAGTTAAAGTCTATATTTCTTCATACTAATGACACATTTACGTTTGTGTTTATGAAAGTCCACCTTTATTACGCAACTGCAGCGCATTTGGAAATGTCAACAAACAGATGAGCGCAACATGCTTATGTCCTATTTATAAAATGTATTTTAATCACACAATCGAAACTTTGCAACATGTGAAACAGGCCCATTGGCTACCATGCATAATAAGCTGTTTTAAATTTCACATTTCAAATCGCTTAGACGTGACCAAGCCTGACCCGAACCCGAGCATAATTTCTAAATATCTGTCTGAACCCGTCGGGTCCCGTCGGGCTTGGGTCGGGTATCCAATAAGGAGCTGTTAAGCGGCCGTGATGTGTGAAACGCGACTTTTATCCATGTTCCGATCGGTGATTCTGTGAGCGATCGCAAGGTCTATTCAAGTATGCCGTGAACGCGCGCTTATCCCATCTTCATCTGGCTTAACATAGCCGCGCCTTTTTATCCTGGCTCGGCAAACGTGCAACCAATTAAGCCAGGATGCGCCGAGCAGACTAGTTCAAGCCGCGCTTGCTCAATTATCCTGGATTTCTTTATCCTAGTTTTGTGCAATACCCCCCAGTAGTCAGACCATGAGAACCATGAGACTCAATCAAAACACAATTTAATCACATCAAAGTGGGGCAGTGATTGCAGCTTTAAGCTAGTCTGATTGATGTAGAGACTATTTCAGTCAGTGTTAATGTTTAGATATAGATAGATAGATGGATAGATATACTTTATTGATCCCAAGCTGGGAAATTGCAGTGTAGCAGCAGCATTACCCACAGTAACAACAACAACACAAAGAATTAAAGAATAAAATGCAATATAAAAAATGTATAAATAAATTGTAGTGCAAAGTAAAAAATATTTAAAAATATATATATATGAGGTGCAGTGAACAAATTATGTACAAACATATAAAGTGCTTGGAGACTGTGTTGTTATGACCAGTTATTAGCCATTATTGTACAGTGTGATGGCATGTGGCAGGAAAGATTTCCTGTATCTGTCCCTTCGACAGCGGAGCTGGAGCAGCCTGTGAGAGAAGGTGCTCCGCTGTCTGACCACTGTGTGATGGAGAGGGTGCTGATCATTGTCAATGATGGATAAGTTTTTTCAGCGTTCTCCTCTCCACCACAGACTCCAAAGTCTCCAGCCTGAGACCTAGTACAGAGCCAGCCTTCTTGATGATTTTATCAAGTCTGTTGGTGTCGCTGGCTCTGATGCTGCTGCCCCAATACACAGCAGCAAAGAAAATGGTGCTAGCAACAACAGACTGGTAGAAGATCTCCAACATCTTACTGCACACGTTGAAAGATCTCAGCTTCCTCAGGAAATAGAGTCTGCTCATCCCCTTCTTCTACACAGCCTCGGTGTTAGATTTCCAGTCCAGTATGTTGTCGATCACCACTCCCAAGTATTTATAGTCCTTCACCTCCTCCACCACCTCCCCCCTGATCCGTAGTGGCTGTGAAGGCATCCTCTTCTTCCTCCCGAAGTCGATCACCATCTCTCTGGTCTTGTTGACATTCAGCCTCAGGTGATTTTGTTCGGACCACTCTACAAAGTTGTCTACCAGTGCCCTGTACTCACCCTCCCCTCCACCTCTTATACACCCGACAACAGCGTCGTCGTCAGAAAAGTTCTGCAGGTGACATGACTCAGACTTGTACTGAAAGTCAGTGGTGTACAAGGTGAAGAGGAAGGGCCGACAGCACAGTTCCCTGTGGAGCTCCTCTATCACTGACCACCACGTCAGACAGGACACTGCCCAGACGGACAAACTGTGGCCTGCCTGTCAAGTAGTCAGTAATCCAGGAGAGAGTTTAGTTGAGCTCCAAGAATTAACAGATATTTTCAAGTATCATGAACATTAGTCAACATACAGCTTTTAACAGCTTGACTTTCAACAACTAATGACTTAAAGAAGTGGGATAAAAGACTTAAACAAATAATGACTTACTACTGATCAATAAAAGACACTCCACCTCCATGATGTGTTGCTGTTGAGGAGTCAAGTTACATAAAAGCAATTAAAAGGCATCTATATAAAATGAAATAATCATATAGCATGTCTTTATGTATATCTAAATATGTCGGATACTTCTAGCACTGCCCAAACTTCTTCATCTGAATGCACAATCATGAAAAAGTTGGATGGGATTTGAATCTAAACCATTTCAATAGATTATTTTATGAGAAATTGACTATGTAAAATGTGTTTGTGATGGCCATAATCCAATGCAAAAACATGGTTTCCTAACTTCTTGTTGTTGACTTTCTTGTTTTATGTATGGACCTAGACTAAAACACATTTCTTTGTCTTTCTTGACATATTGGCAATAAAACCTTTGTGATTCTGGTTCTGAAACACTAATGTATCACTCAGATCCATCCCACAAACATTTGCAGAAGCAACATTTGCAGAACATAATATTGGATTTTATAGATATGAAATTCAAATATATTCACCACCCTGTATTTTGTTCCCAGATTGTAATCATAAACATCATTTCGATTTAGGAGAAAGAGGTTGCGCAAAATGTTAAACTATACTTGTTTAAATACTTGATACAATGATCATATTAATTTCTATTTGTTTGAATTTTGTATTTCCTTGAAATTTGAGAATACTTTTTAATCCTTATGTCAAATGTTTTGACTGCTGCCGCTGCATCCAATTTGTCCTCCCTTGACATTTACATCTGATCTTATTCGCTTTCCAAAATTGTAATCAATGAAATATGAATGAAAAAGAATGAATGTTATGATTTGAATGATGATGAATTCTTATCATGATTCTTCAGTGACTACAGTTGTCATCTCTTCTCTCTGTCCTCTTCCCAGTTTGGTCGTACTGAGGTGATCGACAACACGTTGAACCCAGACTTTGTGAGGAAGTTTGTGTTGGATTTCTTCTTTGAAGAGAAACAAAATCTACGCTTTGACGTGTAAGTAGAAATGTCTTTCATTTGAATATGCAAATGTACAAGGCCTTTTTTTTACAATGACGAGTACAAGCAGGGAAGCTAAATTTACACCACAGACTTAAGCGGGTAGCACACTTCAAAAGAAGTTGATTTATTTTCGTCTGGCCAAGACTGAAGTAGTTCTTTGCAGACAAACTTGTTTTAGAATCAATGTGGTTTCAGTTTGATGACTGAACATTCCATTAGTTAAGACCATTGGGGTCTTCATGTAGACAGGAAATCAAAAATCTGATTTTGAAAATAAATGCAAATATTTTGATTTTTCTGACTAATCACACACAATTTTCGAATTGCTGTCATTTGCTGGAATTTTGAGAAGTTACATTACTGAACACATGATTGTAAGCTTTTGTAGTAATCTATTTTTAGCCGATGGTAGCAACGTTCATGCTCATTTCAACCGATAGCGTTAGCTAATGTGTTAACTATCACAGGCTTGGCTGTCACCTGCCTCAATAAGGAATTGTTCTGTTAAATCTAGACACAGCAAAATATTTGTCAGTTCTGAATTAATACAGGAGGCGATTTGGTCTGTTTCCTTTATATATAATAAAATGGAATAACACAGAAATGTAATTAAAATTAACTGCTTGAGCACGTGAGAGAGAGAGGCGGGAATTGGCATACCTTTCAAAACTAAATGGCATATTCAAGTCCCCTGCTAACCTAAATGAATGGAAAAATATTGTTTGAAATAGGATAAAGAATCATCACAAACATAAAGCAAACTACCATGTGTCAAGGTGTTTACGTTAGTGCTGTCACAGTAACTTGAGTAACTATAATCATTTATTTTTTAGCTCTGAGCATACTTTTTTCCCCAAGAGCGCCTGGAATGGTAAATCAAACTACCGAAGAGAATGCTGCAATCAAACGAAGTCATTTGTTTTGTGTTCCTGCAGTCCAAGTCAATGTCCAAATCCACACCTCTTGTAGTTAGGACGAATATGAAATAATTTGCCTCACTGCCAGCTTTTTTCCATCTTTTATCACATTTCTGGGGATAATTACTGTGATGTAAACATGAAATGCCTGGTACGTAAATGTACCTGGATGCATAGTTTGGCGGGGGGTATATTGTTCTGTTATTGCAACAAATTGTATTTTACTATAATAATTTTGCTATGATATTCTAATGTGCTCTTCAAACGTGTTTGTTTTCGGGTGAATATATCGAGAAACTCATATGCTAGCCCCACTAGTGAATAAACTGGCATCTATTTATTGATAGAGGGACCCAGGAAAGGTTGTAATGGGGCACTCTTTTATTATTATTTATTTCCTAGCTCTCTCTGCTCCCCTCGCCAACCTTTTCATCTGTTTATGTGTGACCGCGATGGTGGCGAGGTGAGCCTTCCACTTTTTGGCACTTGGACTATATTTCAACGTCATCCATTTCGCGCATGCATTAAACAATGTCGCCACATTATGTTATCCATGCTTAAGTTTATCAGTGCGTTTAAAATGATAGACTTTCAAATAATTTATTACAAGTGCGCGTGCATGTATATGTGTGTGTCTTCTTTTGGGAATGGCAAAATACTCCATAGTGACAGCCAGTGGTGTAAATATGGGTAATGCAGACAGTGCAGTCGCATTGGCACCTCCAGTCCGAGGTGCACATGTTGGTGGGCCCCACTCTGCATGGTCCCGGGCCCAGTCAGGGCAAGTGCACACTTGTGTTGGCAGGGCCTGACACTTGAGCACTGATTGTCACTGAAATCCTCAAAGGCTAAAGTACTTTCGTTAACATTGCAAGCATTTTCATTGGCATATAAAGTACCCTTCCTGCATACTCATCTATATGCTGGTTATTTCCAGCTTTCACTTGATATCCCCAGTCCCCCGGACTGGGGATATTGTCGGGGGTAGCCGCAACTGACAGTTCATACAGAGAATAATGGACCTACGTGTGCACAGAAAGGTTATAGAAAATGTACTGGAAAATGATAAGCTAAAAAGAGTGGGATCTCTCTCTCTCTTTCTGTCTCTGAACAGCCAATAGTTGATAAAGAGAGATGGTCTTACCCTTACTTAATGGGAGGTATTGCTTGAAGCTGTCACCTCCAGTATTACTACTGAACTTCAATCAATTATCAATGCATGGGTGTGCGTGCGTGCGTGTGTGTATAGTCGAGTATAGGTATGAAGATCGGTTTGGATCGGGGGGGGGGGGGGGGTGCTGCCAAAGCAGTTAATGGCACCTTGGAGATTATATGCTATTTTCCAATTCAGGTGTTAAAATTTGTTTTTTGTCAAAAATCTATAGCAGTAGGAACGGTTGTAGAACAATATTAAACAGGGCAAAATGTTAAAAAATAATATGGATGCATATTCCTGACACTATGGGGAAAGGATACAGTATCTCTAGTATCTAGTGGGATACAGTATATCTAGTATCTAGTGGGATACAGTATATTTAGTGGAAGTACATTAAACCTGCACTCTATCACATTAGCTCTACCATTTAAGCTTCTTAGCTTCAACATTGAGTTTTATAATGCACTATACTATGTCGCAAATCATAATTTCATCATCATAAGATGCCGATTTCCTGAGGCTACAATAAGAGACTCAAAAGAACTATATTAATTCAGTGTCTAAGCGAGGAAGTATGAATACGAGAAGATTAACATACATCACTCCATTGAGCACTTGCCTATTCCACTATATCGGAGACTATTGTGAACGATTGGCTGATTTCACCACGGTTTAGGTAAAGGTTACTTGAAGATTAACATGAAATGAATGACCTTTCGTTCATTGTCTCTTTGGACTGTTATTGTGATGGCAATGTTCTCACAACACCAAAGTATTTCAGATAAACAATTGATTTTAAATGTTGCAGTTGTTGTTGTAGTTAATATTATATTAAATAGGGCTGTCAGCTTTCTAACTAAAGGACAATTGGATGTTAATGAGAGAAAAAAAGTGATGAAAGGCCTTAACCTTCTCCCTTATATTCCTTTAAAAATAAAATATTATGGACAGCCTGCAATGCAGGCGACAGGTGTAGCTCATAACACTTATTATGGGTGTGTTCCTTTTATGTACCAGGGCACAGATAGTAGACTTATTTTCAGTTTAGTTTACCCGTGCCCTGGTACATAAAAGGAGTAGACCCATAATCTGTGTTATGAACGTCATACCTGTA
The DNA here is from genome assembly GCA_030340625.1 of Merluccius polli. Classification (NCBI taxonomy): domain Eukaryota; kingdom Metazoa; phylum Chordata; class Actinopteri; order Gadiformes; family Merlucciidae; genus Merluccius; species Merluccius polli. Next base: position 83,598 of record JAOPHQ010003429.1, read on the forward strand.
TTTGTCCTACGATGATGCCTCTGAAAACTGTACTTGTTTAGTGAAATAGATATACACTGACAGCTGACTAATTAATTAATTTTCACCAGAGAGTGTGGAAACATACACTCACCGGCCACTTTATTAGGTACACCTTGCTAGTACCGGGTTGGACCCCCTTTTGCCTTCAGAACTGCCTTAATCCTTCGTGGCACAGATTCAACAAGGTACTGGAAACATTCCTCAGAGAGTTTGGTCCATATTGACATGATAGCATCACGCAGTTGCTGCAGATTTGTCGGCTGCACATCCATGATGCGAATCTCCCGTTCCACCACATCCCAAAGGTGCTCTATTGGATTGAGATCTGGTGACTGTGGAGGCCATTTGAGTACAGTGAACTCATTGTCATGTTCAAGAAACCAGTCTGAGATGATTCGCGCTTTATGACATGGCGCGTTATCCTGCTGGAAGTAGCCATCAGAAGATGGGTACACTGTGGTCATAAAGGGATGGACATGGTCAGCAACAATACTCAGGTAGTCTGTGGCTTTGACACGATGCTCAATTGGTACTAATAAGCCCAAAGTGTGCCAGGAAAATATCCCCCACACCATTACACCACCACCACCAGCCTGAACCGTTGATACAAGGCAGGATGGATCCATGCTTTCATGTTGTTGACGCCAAATTCTGACCCTACCATCCGAATGTCGCAGCAGAAATCGAGACTCATCAGACCAGGCAATGTTTTTCCAATCTTCGATTGTCCAATTTTGGTGAGCCTGTGCGAATTGTAGCCTCAGTTTCCTGTTCTTAGCTGACAGGAGTGGCACCCGGTGTGGTCTTCTGCTGCTGTAGCCCATCCGCCTCAAGGTTCGACGTGTTGTGCGTTCAGAGATGCTCTTCTGCATACCTCTGTTGTAACGAGTGGTTATTTGAGTTACAGTTGCCTTTCTATCAGCTCGAACCAGTCTGGCCATTCTCCTCTGACCTCTAGCATCAACAAGGCATTTGCGCCCACAGAACTGCCGCTCACTGGATATTTTCTCTTTTTCGGACCATTCTCTGTAAACCCTAGAGATGGTTGTGCGTGAAAATCCCAGTAGATCAGCAGTCTCTGAAATACTCAGACCAGCCCGTCTGGCACCAACAACCATGCCACGTTCAAAGTCACTTAAATCACCTTTCTTCCCCATTCTGATGCTCGGTTTGAACTGCAGCAGATCGTCCTGACCATGTCTACATGCCTAAATGCATTGAGTTGCTGCCATGTGATTGGCTGATTAGAAATTTGCGTTAACAAGCAGTTGGACAGGTGTACCTAATAAAGTGGCCGGTGAGTGTATATGGCCATGATAGCATCTCTTACAAGGTCTGTAATGGAAAGGTGTTTTTATGTAGCAAAAACAAAATTGTCCTCTGCATTACATCATACAACATATACTTAAGCTAGATGGTGCCTTAAAGTAGTCAGAACATACAGCACATAGTCCAAAGTGTATACCTGACACGAGGGCTGGGCCATATAGCCAAAATCTTCTATCCCGATATAGTTCATTTAATATCTCGATGATGATATATATCACAATATTGCATGTTTTCTGTTAATTCAATAAATAAAGTTTATATAAAATAAGCGCATGGTAAAGCCTATTTTTGTATACTCCTATGTGAATTAAATACTTGACAAATGAAAAGTACTGTACTATTTTTTTCCATCAGTTTACTGTAATGCAGTCTTTAAAACCAGGAAAAGACAGCACTTATGCCATATCACGATATTACGATATCTAAAATCTCAGACGATTTCTAGTCTCATATTACAATATCAATATAATATCGATATATTGCCCATCCATACCTGACACAATAGTACTTTTAAACTAGAAAATTCCCTCGGAGGAAATTTTGAAAGTGCCACGGGGGCTACTGCCCGAGTGTGTACATTATGTAATATGTAGTAACATTATGATATTATATACAAGGAGCACACCTACAACAAACGTTCCTTTTTGAAGTATTTATTTATACAGCAACCTATGCCCATTCAACCTCATTATGTGGGAAACAAAGTTACAAAAGGAATATAGCTGCATGCAGCGATGGGGGGGCCTAGCAGAATAGCAGCCAAGCAGGCAAGCTAATGCCAGCTCAGGAAGGTGTCATGAGTCCATATACCAAGTTTCGTGTCGATACATCAATGCATCGCAGAGATATTGGGCCACTTCCTGTTTGGCAACTTTGCCGCTGAGTTTGATTGGCTGTTACGGCAAAACAGTTTGAAGTTCAGACATGAAACTTGAACCATCAACCAGGCATGGTCTGAAAACCATATCCACCAAATTTCGTGTAAATCAGTCAAAGTATGTGCCCTCTGTACTTATACGCATATTTTTAACAAAAATCAAAATGGCCGACAGATTTTTATGCAAACGCACACAGGCCTTTAGCAAATGTACTGGGATGTCTGAGAGTATCAATCAACACTGGAATTAAGGACAAAGTCCAAAGCAATATGAAGATATGAGCAAAAATGCATTTTTGCTAATTATAGCGCCCCCCAAAGGTCAAAGGTCACCAAAATTATTGGGCCTCTCAAAGAAGGGGTCATGAGTCTGTGTTAGAAGTTTGAAGTCAAAACATCAAACGGTTGCCGAGATATGGCCTCACTTCCTGTTTGGCGGTGTCGCCGCTGAGTTTGATTGACTGCTGCGGGCAAACAGAAGAGAAATAGAAAAATCCACGTGATAACTTTTGTGCGGATTGGTCTGAAGATAGTCTGTGTTGATTTTCATGAGAATCATTGAAAAATTGCGACCGCTGAAACTTTTTTTTCACTTTCGACAAAATCAAAGATGGCGGAAAATCTATTATGACGCATTATGACGTCATAGGGTGCGTTGAACTCGGCTTGGCCCAAGGATTCCAATGATACCTTGTGAATATTGGATGAATGGGTAAAAAGTTATAAACATGAATGCATGTCCAACTTTGACCTGTTGGTGGCGCTAGAGCTCATGGGCTAGCGACCTCAAATTTGCTGTGCGGGCTTATGGGACTGTCCTGAATCAGTGTCCCAAATTTCACAACTCTTAACCATGGGGTTCAATGGGCTGCCATAGATTCCCATGGCAGGATAATAATAATAATAGGAAACAATACAAAAACAATGGGTGCTTCGCAGCTTCGCTGCTAGGCCCCCAACAATACAAAAACAATGGGTGCTTCGCAGCTTCGCTGCTAGGCCCCCAATAATAGGAAACAATACGAAAACAATGGGTGCTTCGCAGCTTCGCTGCTAGGCCCCCAATGATGAAAAGGGTTGCAGGCAGAGTAGAGTTAAGCGAGAGGGCAGTGATGATCTTCCATGTTGTCTGCAAATACACACACACACGTAAGACACCAACATGAATCAAGTCAAGTAATCAAGATACAGTACAGTTTTATGGAGGACTAAAAGTGCCAGAAATAAATAAATACACCATTAAATAATTACTTAAATGTGTCATTAATTAATTAAAATTGGAATTACATACTTAAATGTGTCATTAATTCATTAAAATAACAATTAGCGATACCGATTTTCTTTAAAAACATACATAATCATTTCACTATTTAATTATTTGCCTTGACTTGATGCGCAGGGTAACCAATCAGGCATTAGGATCCGCCAACATTGATGGGCGAGTTCAACAGTTTGACAATTCATGAAGCACTGCAACACAGGATCATGAAATATAAATCATGAAATGTAAATGTAAATTAATTAAATAGTGAAATGATTATATATGTTTTCTCATTGTGTGTTTCTCATTTTCTCATTGTGTGTTCTTAAGAAAGCCCCAACTCGGATGCTACAGTAGTGTGGCTGTAGCCTAAGCACGGCGACCAAGCTTTGATAAAAACAGCGTGTCCTCCCGTGTTTCAGCCGAGTCATATACTGCGGGGCTATTGGAAAAAAACGTGTGCGTGCGTGTGTACGGCGGGTTTTAACACACCACTGTGGACCTGTACCGTATTTGCTGACTGGTGTAAGAGTGTATAAACAAATGATCCATTTGAGATTCAAAATGGCTTATTTTACCGGAAGCAGTTCCTGTGTACCGCCGCCATCTCTTTCCCGTGTACCGCCGCCATCATAAATGGAGTCGGGCCGTGTATGTGTTTCAGATGATTATAGCCAAAACACGACAGAGTAACAAAGTCAAACCTAATCTCACTATTGTGTACAACTGGTGTGTTGTAAAGACAAAGTGTAGTGCTGGAGGAAAAGGAGGACATAGGCAACGTAACTTTAGTTTTAATCCAAACACCACGGCAGAACCATCACTCTCAGTGCGTGGGTAGAACAACAGTGCAACAGCATAAACCGTCCCCCTAGACCCCGTGTCTCATAGCCAGTTCCCTCCCACTAGATCCCTCACAGTAAGAGGGGAACACAAACCCATAATGTAGTCACTACACCAGCCCCCCCAGTGTTCACCTCAATATTCAAAATCCCCGCGGCGAGGAGGGCGTAGGGCCCAGCCTCCACGACTGAAGGCCTAAGTCAGGAGGTGCGGGAGGAGGCGTGACCTTGTCCATCACATCCCCTTGTTGAGCGGGGCGGGGGGCAGCGACGACCGGAGGGCCGCAAGCTGTGGGGGCTCATAGGGTTTGGAGGGGGGGGACGGCCACGGCGCGGCAGAGGGGGCAGGACGGGGGGGCGGCCCCTGCGCGGTGGCATGGCCAAGTCTGGGGGCAGTTCAAGGTCCAAGTGAGCTGGTTTGAGGCGATCGACAGACACACACTCAGGCTTACCACCCATGTCAACCATGAAGTTCTTGTCTCCTGCCTCGACGACACGGAAGGGTCTGTCATAGGGAGGTCGTAGCGGCGTCCTGTGGCCGTCGTGGCGGATGAAAACGTAACCCGCTGACTGCAGCTCCGGGGGCACCCGCGAAGCAGGGATGCCATGCTGCGTGGTCGGGACCGGGGCGAAGGCCCTGGCGCCATCCAGCAGCGAGGCGCGCTGAGCGGAGGCGGATCAGGGCTCTGTCGACTTGGGGATGAAGTCACCAGGGACCCGCAGCGGCTGTCCGAACACCAGCTCGGCCGACGGTGACCGCAGTCCTGAGCCCCAGCATGACCCACGGCAGTTTGTCGAGCCAGTTGTTGTCCGTGAGGCCGGCTCGAAGGGCGGCCTTCATGGAGCGATGAAAGCGCTCAACAGCATATTTCTTACCTCTGATACGATCAACGGGGAAGAGCAGATCCGCAAAGGTTTTTTTTACATGACCCACCTGGCCAAACAACAAAATCACGCGAGTGACCAATAGGAGTCCTCTTGTATCCGCCGTCCACTCAGACGAGGGATATCTGTAGGGTTTGCCTGACAACAGCCAGAAAATATTTGCGCAACTGACCAATCGGAGTCCTCTTGTATCAACTGTCAATAGACGACGTCATCAACCGTCATTAGACCACGCGCACACCCCCCCAGGCTGAGGCAGACAGAAACGTTGAGAAAAAGAGCGCTTTTCTGCCTCTGCACTGGTCTCACATTTGGGCTTATTCTGACAAAACGGTAGCTCCTGTCAGAAAAAAAACCAGACCCTCATCACTGTAAGGACTTCCTGAACGATTTGGTGTTTCTACAGTGTTTCTACAGTAAATATTCTGGACACACTTGCAAGTTTAAAACAGGGGTCCGTTCTGCTTCTCTCAGAAAATATTTGTATTGGAGTTAACTCATTGGCTGCCAATGACGTCTATAGACGTCAATTTAAATACAACCGTTGACTGCCAATGACGTCTATAGACGTCAATTATGTTTTTCAACGGGGCTGACTGGGGAGCGATCTAGAGGACCTTGTCACAACAAAAATCAGGCTTGTAAACATAGTATGTACTACCGAACTGACCCACTAGGTGGGCCCCGTGCCAAATAGGATGGGAGAGATGAGTAAACAGTAGCCTAATGGGTGAAGAAAGTGAATATGGCGCCAGCGAAACGTAAGAGAAACTTTAGACAGCTAACACTCGAACAGAGTATGTGTCACAGTGTCACGATCGACTCGGTTGTTTGCAACGATAATCCCAACTCATCCCAACTCGTAATATACCGACGATTTGTGACGCCGCTAGACGTCTGATACTGACGCAAAAGGTTCCCTCCCGCGTCTGTGTGAAACGATCTGGGTTCTCATAAACCCGTTCGCGGTGGTAAGAGACGAGCAGAGTCTACAGCGTCCATTCACTCCAATAATAACCCGGTCACGGTGATAGATTACGCTAACCCTAACCATAACCCTAACCATAACCCTAACCCTTTTTGGAGTGAATTGTTTCACAGTAGACTGCGGACGCTGTAGACTCTGCTCTGCGAGTGGATGCTGTAGACTCAAGTGCTCGCAGGGGTGCGCAGCGAGACCAAAATGTGGTGTCAGTCCTGTTGTGTCCCCTTGCACGCAGGAGAGTGTTTTACAGTTTACCACACTAAGCTGAACTATTTTGTGTAGGGGTGGAAACAAGCACACACACACACACACACAGGATTTGATATAGGCTGCGACAACATACAGAAATACATACCTGTAAAGAATTGTACAACTGACATTTTGAAGAAAAAAAAGTAATTTATATTTATATTATATATTGGTTATATATTTGCAAATAAATTATTATTGTCCTATCAAAATACCTTTCTCAATGTTGTTTTTGCTGTTTTATGGAGGGAAACCACTTTTCAGATGTTAAAGGTGTCACTAAAGCAAAAAAAGTTTCTTTTCACAAAAAGCTTGTTTTCTCCATTTTTGGTCAAAAACAGGTGTTTTTGGTGAAACCAACGTATGTTCTACTGCCGATTACTAAAGAACGGAAAAAGGTAGAAACAAACGGTTTGTTCCTGATTAAAGAAGAGAGTCTACTCTTTCTTTTGATAGTTTCGGTGTTTACATAGTCATAGAACTCACTGTTAAGTGGGTCTTAGGAAATCAGTCAAAATGCGGTAAAACGCTTGGCAGTATGGGGCTCTCTGCACTGAAAATGGCTGGCAGCCAATGAGTTAATGAGGAGAAGAGACAGACTGGCCGCACTTAGAGGCTGCTAATTCAAATTCTGTAAGTCTCTCTGATTTTTTTGAGCACATTGTGAGAGACAGAACATGTCTACACATTTGGAAAAAATCATGTGTGTAGAGTGTAAACTGTGGCCAGGAGCAGCGTGGAAAGAGACAAAATCTGGATTAATTTTGGGCTCTCTCCCACTCTAACCTGCACTCTGGCGGGAAAAGGCGGGAAAATTCCTCGCAATACACACCCATTATAATCTCATAATTTCTCCCAAAATGATCATGGTCATTGATCAGTGATTGATTAAAAACGATATGACGTATCAAAACGTGGAATAGTACACCAAATACACAACACTTGTGTCTACTGTTTAAAGGTTAAATTGAGTTTCTAGGTGAAAGTATGCCGGAGCAGCAGACGGCAGTACAAAAAGTCTTCGTTTTTTTACCTCCTCCCATTCATTCTCTATGGGACATTTTCCAATGTTTTTCGCGACTTACGTCGCGAAAAATCCGTATTATTTTAAGACATTCAATAGCACACCGATCCCGATGAAGACGCACATTTTGATATATCATTTGTCCTACAACTCTTCGAGTTGTAGGACTAGTAGCGAATCGAAAAAGTGTCCGGAAGAGGAATAATAATAAAGAGAAGAAAAAATCCACAGTATAACAATAGTGCTCGGTGTGATGGCACCGTGGCACTAATAATAAGAAAAAAATCCACGGTATAACAATAGTGCTCGGTGCGATGGCACCGTGGCACTAATAAAGAGAAGAATTAAATCCACAGTATAACAATAGTGCTCGGTGCGATGGCACCGTGGCACTAATAAAGAGAAGAAAAAATCCACACAATAACAATAGTGCTCGGTGCTTTGCACCGAGCACTGGTCCCCACAGCTTTAGCTGTAGGGGCCAGTGCTCGATGCGATTGCACCGTGGCACTAACTAGAAAATTCCCTCGGGGAAATTTTGAAAGTGCCACGGGAGTGTGTACATTATGTAGTAACATTATGATATTATATACAAGGAGCACACCTACAACACACGTTCCTTTTTGAAGTACTTATTCATACAGTAACCTATGCCCTTTCAACCTCATTATGTGGGAAACAAAGTTAGAAAAAAAATGATGAAAAGGGTTGCAGGCAGAGTAGAGTTAAGCGAGAGGGCAGTAATGATCTTCCATGTTGTCTGCACATACAAAACGGCGAATCTTACCAGAAGCAGTTCCCGTTCACCGCCGCCATCATAAAGCTGTTGTTTTCCTGTGTAGCTTGATAAACGCAAAAAAAAACAAAAAAACAAAAACCTGATAAACGCAAAAAAAAAAAAAAAAAAACAATTATTAATTAATTAAAAAAATTAATTTAAAAAAAATTATAATTCAAAATTTTTTTTTAAATTAATTAATTAAAAATGTGTGTGTGTGTGTGTGCGCGCGCGTGGGTTTTAACACACCACCGTGGACCTGTATTTGAGATTCAAAACGGCGAATCTTACCAGAAGCAGTTCCCGTTCACCGCCGCCATCATAAAGCTGTTGTTTTCCTGTGTAGCTTGATAAACGCAAAAAAAAAAAAAAAAAAAAAAAAAAAAAAAAAGTTTTTTTAAATAAATACATTAAAAAATAATAATAAAAATAAAAAATTACAAAAAAAAATTTATTAATTAATTTAAAAAAAAATTTTAAAAAAAAATTGATAAACGCGGAAGAGCAGATCGGCGTTGACCAATAGGAGTCCTTCTATCCGCCGTCCAATCAGACGACGGATATCTGTAGAGTTTGCCTGACAACAGCCTCGGGCCACTGACTAACCAACCTTAATTAGATCAAGTGGACACACCTGCGCGCGATAGCCCCC
>JAOPHQ010003429.1:100000-291750 GCA_030340625.1 Merluccius polli
GGGCAGTAATGATCTTCAATGTTGTCTGCACACACACACACACACACACACACGTGATGATCTTGCATGTTGTCTGCACACACACACACACACACACAAATCAAGTCAAGTAATCAAGATACAGTACAGTTTTATGTGTGTGTGTGTGCGCGCGGATGAAACAGCGCGTTCTCCTGTGTGTGTGTGTGTGCGCGCGGATGAAACAGCGCGTTCTCGTGTGTGTGTGTGTGTGTGCGCGCGCGCGCGCGCATGGGTTTTAACACACCACCGTGGACCTGTATTTGAGATTCAAAACGGCGAATCTTACCAGAAGCAGTTCCCGTTCACCGCCGCCATCATAAAGCTGTTGTTTTCCTGTGTAGCTTGATAAACGCAAAAAAAAATTAATAAAATTTAATCAATTAATTAATTAATAAAATAAATTTCCCCCCCAAAAAAAGAGAGCTTGATAAACGTGGAAGAGCAGATCGGCGTTGACCAATAGGAGTCCTCTTGTATCCGCCATCCAATCAGTGTGTAGCTTGATAAACGCAAAAAAAAAAAAAAAAAAAAAAAAAATGTAATTAATTAAAAAAAAATAATAATAATTAAAAAAAAAATAATAATAATAAATTAATTAATTAAAAAAATAAAAAAATAAATAAAAAATAAGCTTGATAAACGCGGAAGAGCAGATCGGCGCTGACCAATAGGAGTCCTCTTGTATCCGCCATCCAATCAGTGTGTAGCTTGATAAACGCAAAAAAAAAAAAAAAAATTTAATTAATAAAAAAAATAAATAAATAAAAATAAAAAATGTAATTAATTAATTAATTAATAAAAAATTTAAAAAAGCTTGATAAACGCGGAAGAGCAGATCGGCGTTGACCAATAGGAGTCCTCTTGTATGAATATATGAATACATGCTACTTCTACTAATACAGTAGTCATAGAAACGGGTTACACAGCCGCCCCTCCCCCCACTACTCCAGTGGGGGGAGGGGGCGGCTGCGCGTGTGTATTGATTGCCAACTGCCACTTTGTCCCTCACTCTGCTTCTCTCCAAACTGCCACTATTCTCTATGAGGAAAGCAGGGCTGGCTTCAAACGGTCTAACTCAAAAAGTATACATGTCACAGCTTAGATATTTACACCGTAGGAATCCCGGGATTCAGGCGAACAGTTTGATATATAATATGTCGGTGTAGCTTACACTTGCAAGACACACTTGCAAGTTTAAAACAGGGGTCCGTTCTGCTTCTCTCTGAAAATATTTGAAAATATTTGTATTGCAGTCAATGGGGAGAAGAGACAGACTGGCCGCACTTAGAGGCTGCTAATTCAAATTCTGTAAGTCTCTCTGATGTTTTGAGCACATTGTGAGAGACAGAACAAGTATGTCTACAAAACTGGAAAAAATCATGTGTGTAAAGTGTAAACTGTGGCCAGGAGCAGCGTGGAAAGAGAAACAATCTGGATTTATTTTGAGCTCTCTCCCACTCTAACCTGCACTCTGACACGAACATGCTACTTCTACTAATACAGTAGTCATAGAAACGGGTTACGCAGCCGCCCCTCCCCCCACTACTCCAGTGGGGGGAGGGGCGGCTGCGCGTGTGTATTGATTGCCAACTGCCACTTTGTCCCTCACTCTGCTTCTCTCCAAACTGCCACTATTCTCTATGAGGAAAGCAGGGCTGGCTTCAAACGGTCTAACTCAAAAAGTATACATGTCACAGCTTAGATATTTACACCGTAGGAATCCCGGGATTCAGGCGAACAGTTTGATATATAATATGTCTGTGTAGCTTACACTTGCAAGACACACTTGCAAGTTTAAAACAGGGGTCCGTTCTGCTTCTCTCTGAAAATATTTGAAAATATTTGTATTGCAGTCAATGAGGAGAAGAGACAGACTGGCCGCACTTAGAGGCTGCTAATTCAAATTCTGTAAGTCTCTCTGATTTTTTGAGCACATTGTGAGAGACAGAACAAGTATGTCTACAAAACTGGAAAAAATCATGTGTGTAAAGTGTAAACTGTGGCCAGGAGCAGCGTGGAAAGAGACAAAATCTGGATTAATTTTGGGCTCTCTCCCACTCTAACCTGCACTCTGGCGGGAAAAGGCGGGAACATTCCTCGCAATACACACCCATTATAATCTCATAATTTATCCCAAAATGATCATGGTCATTGATCAGTGATTGATTAAAAACGATATTACCTATCAAAACGTGGAATAGTACACCAAATACACAAGACTTGTGTCTACTGTTTAATGTTCAAATTGAGTTTCTAGGTGAAAGTATGCCGGAGCAGCAGACAGCAGAAAAGTCTTGTTTTTTTTACCTCCTCCCATTCATTCTCTATGGGACTTTTTTCGCTGTTTTTCGCGACTTACGAAAAATTCGTATTATTTTCACAAAAGTCTTAGCACACTTGCCCCGGAAGAGCCGCACGTTTTGATACCTTTTTTGTGTATGTGTGACCAAAGCTGCGGGAGGAGAAGTCGACCGAAAAAACGTGTAAGAAACGTAAGAATAATAATAATAATAATAAGCCCGGTGGATAATAGATAGTGTGCTTTCAGGCACACTCAATAATAAGCCCGGTGGATAATAGATAGTGTGCTTTCAGGCACACTCAATAATAAGCCCGGTGGATAATAGATAGTGTGCTTTCAGGCACACTCAATAATAAGCCCGGTGGATAATAGATAGTGTGCTTTCAGGCACACTCAATAATAATAAGCCCGGTGGATAATAGATAGTGTGCTTTCAGGCACACTCAATAATAAGAATAATAAGAATAATAATAAGCCCGGTGGATAATAGATAGTGTGCTTTCAGGCACACTCAATAAGCCCGGTGGATAATAGATAGTGTGCTTTCAGGCACACTCAATAAGCCCGGTGGATAATAGATAGTGTGCTTTCAGGCACACTCAATAATAAGCCCGGTGGATAATAGATAGTGTGCTTTCAGGCACACTCAATAATAAGCCCGGTGGATAATAGATAGTGTGCTTTCAGGCACACTCAATAATAAGCCCGGTGGATAGTATATAGTGTGCTTTCAGGCACACTCAATAATAAGAATAATAATAAGCCCGGTGGATAATAGATAGTGTGCTTTCAGGCACACTCAATAATAAGAATAATAATAAGCCCGGTGGATAGTATATAGTGTGCTTTCAGGCACACTCAATAATAATAAGCCCGGTGGATAATAGATAGTGTGCTTTCAGGCACACTCAATAATAAGAATAATAATAAGCCCGGTGGATAATAGATAGTGTGCTTTCAGGCACACTCAATAATAATAAGCCCGGTGGATAATAGATAGTGTGCTTTCAGGCACACTCAATAAGCCCGGTGGATAATAGATAGTGTGCTTTCAGGCACACTCAATAATAAGAATAATAATAAGCCCGGTGGATAATAGATAGTGTGCTTTCAGGCACACTCAATAAGCCCGGTGGATAATAGATAGTGTGCTTTCAGGCACACTCAATAATAATAATAAGCCCGGTGGATAATAGATAGTGTGCTTTCAGGCACACTCAATAATAATAAGCCCGGTGGATAATAGATAGTGTGCTTTCAGGCACACTCAATAATAAGCCCGGTGGATAGTATATAGTGTGCTTTCAGGCACACTCAATAATAAGCCCGGTGGATAATATATAGTGTGCTTTCAGGCACACTCAATAATAATAATAAGCCCGGTGGATAGTATATAGTGTGCTTTCAGGCACACTCAATAAGCCCGGTGGATAGTACTGTATATAGTGTGCTTTCAGGCACATCAATAATAAGCCCGGTGGATAGTATATAGTGTGCTTTCAGGCACACTCAACTAGAAAATTTCTAAAGAATTTTGAGTGTGCCTGACTCTGGCCCCGTCGTCCCCATATATTATTGAGGAGGAAGTCATGTAAGTCATGCAAGAAAATAAAGCAGGTGTTGGTGTGTGTTTGTCTGTGTGTGCGTGTGTGTGTGCGTATATCTGTCTGTCTGTGTGTGTGTCTCTGTCTGTCTGTGTCTGTGTGTTTGTGTCTGTGTTTGAGCTGTTAGAATGTCAGTTGGAAATGTCAGTTGGAAATGATCAGATGTCTCTTACTTTTCTTCTGCTGACTTGCTGTCTTGATATTTGGTCCTCGTCTTCCAAGATTTGTTGTCATCCTCTCTAAAATATTTAACAGATTGTTCAGTAACAGTTATCAGAGTGTTGAAGCATTTATTCACAGAAAAACAGACACAACCTACATTAACCATTGTCATGAAATCAATGACAATGCAGGGGTAAATGTCTCTTACTTGTCTGTTGGGTTGCTGTCTTTAGCTGTGCTCCTCTGGAGGTCTTCTTCCTGGATCTGTGGCCATCCTCCCTAAAATATTTAAGATATTGGTCAGTAACAGTACGCATTTATTCACACAGATGCAGACACACACCTACTTTGACCATTGACAGGAAATCAACGACAACCGCCAACACTGATCACTGCATGAGCAGCTTCAAAGTATAAATACGAACACAGGTCAAGCCGATCTGCTGCCGAAGGCTACATCCACACTACTACATTTTGAGTTTCATAGGTGGTTGTCCGTGTGTGCGTGTGTGTGTGTGCGTGTCTGTAAGAATTGAAATTTAAAAAATGAAATAAAATAAAATAAATAAATAAAATGAATAAAAATGAAAAATGAAATAAATAAATACATTTAAAAAATGATTCACAGTAATACGGCGACATAGGGGGGTCCGGACTCAGAGTTAGGGGGGCACTGGCCCCCGCTGGCCCCCCACTACAACCGCCACTGATTGGAGCGCTACAGAGCGCATTATCCGTCGCGTAGCAAGCCATGGCAATGGGAAAGGAGTACCCACACAAGAAGGATTAAATGACAAAAGGTGTATATGACTAATAAGACCCAATCAATTTGATAAATACAGCGTGTCCTCCCGTGTTTCGGCCGAGCCATATATTGCGCAGACATTGGAAAAAAACGCGTGTGTGTGTGCGTGTGTGCGGCGGGTTTTAACACAACTGTGGACCTGTAGCATATTTGCTAACTGGTGTTAAAGTGTATACACCAATGGTCCATGTGACATTCAAAACGTAGTAATGTAACACTCCAGTGGATTTGTTTATGGAGTTGCCATGGTGATTGGCGACGTGTGTGTGGTTCCGGGTGAGGAGGTAATGTTGTTCTAGCGAGGAGTGATTATGCGCCATTAAACGGAGAGATTCAGTCTCATCCAAAGAGTATTACTTCTCATTGTGTGTTCTTAAGAAAGCCCTAAGCCTAAGCACGGCGACAAATGCTAGGATAAAACAGCGCGTTCTCCCGTGTGTGTGTGTGTGTGTGTGCGTGAGCACGGCGACAAATGCTAGGATAAAACAGCACGTTCTCCCGTGTGTGTGTGTGTGTGTGTGTGTGTGCGCGCGTGGGTTTTAACACACCACCGTGGACCTGTATTTGAGATTCAAAACGGCAAATCTTACCAGAAGCAGTTCCCGTTTACCGCCGCCATCTCTTTCCCGTGTACCGCGGCCATCATAAAGCAATGTTTTCCTGTGTAGCGTCATCAACGCGGAAGAGCCGATCGGCGGTGACCAATAGGAGTCCTCTTGTATCAACAGCCTCGCGCCAGTTAAACTGACTAACCAACCGTAATTAGATCATGCGCACACACCTGCGCGTGATAGCCCCCAGGCTGAGGCTGAAAGAACCGTTGAGAAAAATAGCGCTTTTCTGCCTCTGCACTGGTCTCACATTTGGGCTTATTCTGACAAAACGGTAGCACGTATCAGAAAAAAAACAAGACCATCATCACTGTAAGGACTTCCTGAATGATTTGGTGTTTCTAAAGTGTTTCTACAGTAAATATTGTGGACACACTTGCAAGTTTAAAACAGGGGTCCGTTCTGCTTCTCTCAGAAAATATTTGTATTGGAGTTAATGAGGAGAAGAGACAGACTGGCCGCACTTAGAGGCTGCTAATTCAAATTCTGTAAGTCTCTCTGATTTTTTGAGCACATTGTGAGAGACAGAACAAGTATGTCTACAAATTTGGAAAAAATCATGCGTGTAAAGTGTAAATTGTGGCCAGGAGCAGCGTGGAAAGAGAAACAATCTGGATTTATTTTGAGCTCTCTCCCACTCTAACCTGCACTCTGACACGAACATTCCTCGCAATACACACCCATTATAATCTCATAATTTCTCCCAAAATGATCATGGTCATTGATCCGTGATTGATTAAAAACTATATGACCTATCAAAACGTGGAATGATACACTGTTACGTTCCTATAAGTACAAGTATGATATTGTGCGCAGCTGCGCTGTTCTGCATTCGTTTTTCCTATAGGCTGGTTGTTCCTGCCGCGGCGTGACGTCGCCTATAAAGACCGCCCAGCCCAGACTGCAGAGGGATTCGTTTCTGGTCCCGCACGCATACTGGTTTTCCCCGTCGTGATACAAGGAAGTCACGCGGTGCCACGCCGGCACCGATCGTTCATGTGTGAACACGTTTCTTTTGTATTAGTAATTTGCGGTCCCGCACCGTTCTTTCCCATGTGGGAACATTATTGCTTTTTCCCTTACTTTATACGTTGTTGGTTGGAGATGGTTGTTTTCACGTTTTTAGGTTAGGTTAGAGCAGAGTAGGTATAGGTCCCGACTAATTCACATCCCCTTTTATTTTCTGAGTAGGACAACTTGGGTCCCCCAGAGTTAGGGTTAGTGAGGGTTTTCTTTCTGTTCTATTATCTTTCCTTTCGTTGATTTAATAACCGTCCCGCCATGTACAAGGCAGCGTCTACGAAATAAAACGTCTGTTCTCAACGTAAGCCCTGAATTTCAGTTTGTGTTACTGGGTCCGGGGTGTGACCCAAAGTTTGGTTCGTAACATAATGGGGGCTCGTCGCCGGTCTTTCAACCATTAGTTGAGTTTTGAACGATTTTCCTGTAGGAAAATCTTTTTATTGTGGTGGTCGCACTGTGCATGGTGCACATTTAGTTTGCTGTGGTCACCCTTTGTTTGAACTATGCTGTAGTTCTGGGCTTTTCACACTTTAGTTTTGCCTGTTAGCGATCGGGTTTTTTCCTCGCAGTTATGTTTGATTTACACGCGTTTACCCTTGCTCCTACGGAGGAGGCTCTATTTTTGATTACGCGTGATGACCTTGTTACGGTTGCTGGCCACTACAAACTTCAAGTGAGTGGTAGCCCTTCCAAGGCTGAGCTCCAAGAGGGGCTCATCAATCACCTGCGGGACCGTGGAGTGTTTGTGAAAAGGCCTGTGGACGAACCTACGTCACCTACACGAGGTAACGTTCAGCCTCTTTCCCCTAGTGAAGTTTCACTGGCGTTAAAACGTCTGCAGTTGAGAGAAATGGAACTTGAGTGGGAGCGAGAGAAAAATATTAGGGATAGAGAGCACGAATTACGTTTGAAGGAACTCGAATTTAATCAAGCTTTACGGCTTAAAGAGATGGATCTCAAGGCTCGTGAGGCTGATATCCACTTTAAGTCGGGACCATTCGACGTTACCCGTAATATCCGTGTCGTTCCACCTTTTCGTGAGGATGAGGTTGACAAATTCTTTGCGCATTTCGAGCGGGTAGCTACGACCCTGAAATGGCCTAGGGAGGTTTGGACCATGACGCTCCAGTGCGTTTTTAAAGGGAAGGCGCAGGAGGCTTACTCTGCGCTGCCTCTTGAAGATGCAGCGGACTATGAGAAGGTCAAGCAGGCTGTTCTGCGTATGTATTCCCTGGTGCCAGAGGCATATCGGCAGAAGTTCCGCGGCTATCAAAAACCGGAGGCCCTCTCGTACGTAGAGTTCGTTCGAGAGAAGGAAATGCTCTGCGATCGCTGGTTGAACTCGCGGGAAGTGACAACCTTTCAAGCCCTTCGGGATTTGATCATTCTGGAGGACTTTAAGAATTGTCTGCCAACGTCAGTCGCAACTCATATTAGTGAGCATAAGGAGGTTACACCGGCTGGTGCAGCGGTGCTCGCTGACGAGTATGTGCTTACGCACAAGCGTGTCCCCTCTGTTTCTAAACCCCCACCAAACATTTCCAGCCATCCAACTGTTTTTAGGACTACGAAACAAGCCGTGCCTGATTCTTCCCATTTTTCACCTCGCGCGTCAGTATTTACAGTATTTAAAGCTACCAGCCCGACCTGCCGTTATTGTAAAAAGCGGGGTCACGTTGTTTCAGAGTGCTATACGTTGAGGAACAAGAACAGGGCAGCTTCGTTTAACACAGAGGTCGGATTGTGTGTAGGGAAACCGCCTCTTTCTCAGGAAGACACCGAGGGTGGAAATCCCTGTTTTGCGCCTTTCATATTGGACGGTTTTGTGTCCCTACCCGGTGACCCTAGTGTGCGCGTACCGATTAAAATCTTGCGTGATACTGGGGCTTCACAAAGCTTCATACTAGAGAATGTGTTGCCTTTCTGCGACAAGACGTCTACCGGCTGCAGCGTTCTTGTGCGTGGTTTTGAAATGGGTTTCGTTAATGTCCCTCTGCATGAGATTTCCCTTCAATCGGACTTGGTTACTGACACCATTACCGTGGGTATACGTCCCTCTCTGCCTATCGCCAATGTAGTCATGCTACTTGGTAACGATGTCTGTGGTGGCAAAGTTTTACCTGGCCCTATCGTGTCTCATGTATCCCCGAAAACATTAACACGTGATGACCTTTCCGTTAATTTCCCTGAGGTTTTCGCATCTAGCGTCGTTACGCGTGCCATGGCGAGAGACGTTAAAGCGACTTCTATTCAGGAGCAACGCGATGCGATTATCGATCTTAGCGATTCCTTTATGGCTCGACCCTCACTCATTCCCGATAGTGTTGTCCCTCAGACTGCTGAGTCACTGTCGTCCCATGCTGCTGTTCCTAAACTGTCTGTGGACCGAGATCTGCTTAGCAAGGAACAGAGAAATGACCCTTCTCTGGCGACGCTCTTTTCTGAAGTTATGTCCGATGAGGACATTGAGCAGTCGCCTCATGGCTATTTCCTTAGAGATGGAGTCTTAATGCGCAAGTGGAGGCCTCTTACGGCCTCAGCGCAAGATGAGTGGAGAGTTCTGTATCAGATCGTTATCCCTGCGTCCTTCCGTGATGAAGTTCTGAGTCTCGCTCACGACCATCACTTTGCGGGTCATCTAGCGGTAAATAAAACAACTGACCGAATTTTACGCCATTTCTTCTGGCCAGGTCTTAAACGAGACGTAGTTCGGTATTGTAAAACATGTCATCCGTGCCAAATCACAGGTAAACCTAATCAGGTCATTCCACCTGCGCCATTGCAACCAATTCCTGTTTCGTCGGAGCCTTTCGAGCACGTAATTCTGGACTGTGTCGGCCAGTTGCCTAAAACAAAATCTGGTAACCAGTGGTTGTTGACCATCATGTGTAGTCTTACCCGTTTTCCCGAGGCAATTCCACTGCGTAGAATCACGGCTCCTGTCATCATCAAGGCCCTGCTGTGTTTTTTTTCCCTCTTCGGTCTCCCGAAGACCGTCCAGACGGACCGTGGCACTAACTTCATGTCCCATGTGTTTGCTGAGGCTATGCGACAGCTCTCCGTCAAACACGTAAAATCCAGCGCCTATCACCCCCAAAGCCAAGGCGCACTCGAGAGATTCCACCTAACGCTCAAGAATATATTAAAGACGTTCTGCCTCGAGTTCGAGCGTGATTGGGATGAGGGGGTACCGCTCGCTCTTTTTGCCGTGCGAGAGGTAGTGCAGGAGAGTCTGGGGTTTAGTCCTGCAGAGCTTGTTTTCGGACACACTGTTCGTGGGCCGCTGAAATTGCTAAAAGAGTCGTGGCTGTCGGAGACGAAAACGTACCGAGGGTCTCTCTGACTACGTTTCGAAAATGCGCTCCCGGCTCGGTCGTGCTTGCCAGTTGGCCAGAGAAAATCTGGGCGCCTGTCAACAGCGAATGAAGAGGAGATACGATGAGAAGTCGGTCTCTCGTACTTTCCAACCTGGTGATGAGGTGCTTGTGTTAATACCTTTGATGGGCTCTGCTCTGCAGGCCCGCTACAGCGGTCCTTATCGCATCGAACGACGTGTAGGTGATCTCAACTACGTACTCTCTACTCCTGATCGCAGGAGAAAGACGGAGATTAGACACATTAGAGGGCGCGATAATGTGGTGGCAGATGCCCTGTCTAGGGTTTAGCGTCTGCATGAGTGTAAATAAATTGTTTGTTAAGGTGTGTTTTGAAAAAAAAACATACACATGTTAACCATTTTTATTTTCTATCGCTCAGTCGCGTGTTGCGACATTGCCGAACGCATAGTTCGTTGTTTTTCGTTCCCATTATGTGCATTTGTGTATATTTGTATTTTTGGAAATATTCACCTTGATTTTACAAACTATAACCCCCAATTTATTTTCTTAAGGGTGGGGGTGTTACGTTCCTATAAGGACAAGTATGATATTGTGCGCAGCTGCGCTGTTCTGCATTCGTTTTTCCTATAGGCTGGTTGTTCCTGCCGCGGCGTGACGTCGCCTATAAAGACCGCCCAGCCTAGACTGCAGAGGGATTCGTTTCTGGTCCCGCACGCATACTGGTTTTCCCCGTCGTGATACAAGGAAGTCACGCGGTGCCACGCCGGCACCGATCGTTCATGTGTGAACACGTTTCTTTTGTATTAGTAATTTGCGGTCCCGCACCGTTCTTTCCCATGTGGGAACATTATTGCTTTTTCCCTTACTTTATACGTTGTTGGTTGGAGATGGTTGTTTTCACGTTTTTAGGTTAGGTTAGAGCAGAGTAGGTATAGGTCCCGACTAATTCACATCCCCTTTTATTTTCTGAGTAGGACAACTTGGGTCCCCCAGAGTTAGGGTTAATGAGGGTTTTCTTTCTGTTCTATTATCTTTCCTTTCGTTGATTTAATAACCGTCCCGCCATGTACAAGGCAGCGTCTACGAAATAAAACGTCTGTTCTCAACGTAAGCCCTGAATTTCAGTTTGTGTTACTGGGTCCGGGGTAACATACACCAAATACACAAGACTTGTGTCTACTGTTTAATGTTCAAATTGAGTTTCTAGGTGCTCCATGACTATTTTTGTCTTAAGAGAGAGAGAGAGAGAGAGAGAGAGAGAGAGAGAGAGAGAGAGAGAGATATCCATCACTGGCCTTGATGTCAACCCTTCCATGCACACAATGAGGCAGGTTTTGATCTCTGCCATATCTTCCACTACACATCAAGCTGCCAGCTCCTTGTTATCCATCGCTCCCTAAATAGGCTAGTGACAATGCCCCCCAAAATTTGAGATACCCCTACCGGAGGTAGAACAAAACTAGAGTTGTTCCGATTCTGATACCAGTATCGGAAATTGCTCCGATACTGCCGAAAATGCTGGCATCGGTATCGGCGACTACTGGAGTCCAGGCACCGATCCGATACCACGTAATTTATTCAATTAGTAATCTAATAGGGGCTATGCGCAACATACTTCTGCATTCTGCGAAACAGGTCTCATCACATCCGGTTCAGGTCCGCTGTACCGCGCTCACATTATTTTATTTATTAATCCGCACTTCCAGATAGGGTGGCCATTCGTCCGGCTTTAGGCCGGACTGTCCGGTTCCCCCCCCCCCCCGTCGGCCGTAGGTCCGAGGCGCGCATGGCCTGAGGGGCCGTCACGGGCTGAGGTGTCCTCCTTTTCAACAACTCATAAATGGTCACCCTACTTCCAGACCGTCGCCGGGGCTTCAGAGTAATGTGTCCAAGGAGAGTAGCCCTCTCCCGGACACACACGCTAGCTTTTAGCGCATTTTTTTGATTTTTTTTATCCGCACTTCCAGACCGTCACCGGGGCTTCAGAGTAATGTGTCCGAGGAGAGCAGCCCTCTCCCGGACACACACACTAGCTTTTACCGCTGTGTTGTTTTTGTTTTTTTAATCCGCACTTCCAGACCGTCACCGGGGCTTCAGAGTAACGTGTCCGAGGAGAGCAGCCCTCTCCCGGACTCACTCGCTAGCTTTAACCGCTGGGTTTTTTTTCTTTCTTTTTTCATCCATCTTTTCTTCTCCCTAACATTCAGATGTTAAAATTAAATAAAACGCCAACACTAAAAAGGGCTAACTATTAACTAGCTGTTAACTGTTCTATTTAAAAATAAATGGCTTGAATTTGCTCTATTTATTCATGTTTTACAAAGAGTTTGACCTGAGCTAGGCCTTACCACTATGATAATCATATCACAGTCATGCATGTATGCTTTTTTAAAATTTGTTATAACATACTGGTATCGGATCGGTACTCGGTATCGGCCGATACCCACAGCACAAGTATCGGAATCGGTATCGGGAGGGAAAAAATGGTATCGGAACATCTCTAAACAAAACCTAACAATGTTTTTCCTCATCTCTAAGGTCTCCCATATATGAAATGGGTTCTTAGGTTAAAATATTTTACTGCAAACATTGTTAAATTGATACATATTGTTATACACACCAAACCTTAAAAAGAACAAAAGTATAGCCTAGCCGTATGGGAGTTAAGACATAGAAACTTATGTAGATTAATAGCACAAGCTCTGAAAGCTTTGAAACTTGGCATAATTGTTGTCAGGAAGTTGATGTACCTATTAGAAAAAACTTGATGTGAATATCTTGATGTGTGTAACATATAGAGATCTATGAACACTTGTCTAAAATA
Organism: Merluccius polli; assembly: GCA_030340625.1. Lineage (NCBI taxonomy): Eukaryota > Metazoa > Chordata > Actinopteri > Gadiformes > Merlucciidae > Merluccius > Merluccius polli. Next base: position 112,691 of record JAOPHQ010003429.1, read on the forward strand.
AGCGGACATACAAAAAATGAATATCTATGCAGAATGTTCTCATTTACTTTGTAGTTGCTTGGCCAAGGATTGTCATGGAAACACATATGATGGCTTGTTGGAAAGATGGGGTTGTGCTGAATCCAGTGATACCAAATATGTGAATATAGCATGCATATTGTGCATGTCACATCACTAAATGTATGTGGTGTCCCAAATGAAAGAAAGTGAAACATTGAGAAATGGATGTGCTGAATCCAGCAATGCCAAATATGTAAATGGTATGCATAATCATTCATCACTAAATATATAAACTGTCCCAAATAAAAGAATATGTTGCATTGCATAGCAATGTACTGTACTGTACAGTGTGACATCACCAGGGGGTGGGGCTTACAGCTCATACTCAACATAATCAAGTCTCCACAGCCCATTATCAATGGTGACAAGAATGTAGACCAATTCAATGTTACTGCAAAGTTAGTCACTAGAGGTAAGAGCTCCTCTTTATTTATAATGCATTAAATAATAGTATATTTCATATGATACCTTATACAGTTCATAAAAGTGTTATGGTGTAGCTAGCTAGCCGGCTGTAGCTATCTACAGCTATAGCTATCTAGCTATCTATCTAGCTATCATTGTCTTCATTTATATTTTCCTAACCTGACAGGTAAATCACAATCCGTGACAATGACAATCTAAATTAATAACTACAACTAAATAGTAGCTAAATTAGTAGCTGACGACTCTATCAGCCCATTATCATTATTGTTATTATTTTGTCATGTGAAAGAGACATAAAATCTGAAATGAATATTACTTTTCCTTTTACTAGTTTCTAGAATTATGGAGAATGTTTTAGAGACTTTGGATCCAAAAAAATGCATCATCTGTGGGAAACATTTGGAAAAAGGCAAAAAAAAGAACCCTATGTCCAAAAGCCCACAGTTGAAGGCCTTCAACGCATATTTACCCTTGCTCAGCAGAGAGATGACGATGTCCATAAAACCCTGGCTCCATATACCGATGACATACTTTCCTCCAAAATAATAGTGTCATATCATGTATCATGTAGAACAAATTACTGCCTTAAGACAAACGTCAGTGAGCATGAAGCTCCAAATCCTGAGAAAGAGAGTGCATCTGCACCAAGAAGACTGAGTAGGGCTGACACAACCACATTTAACATACGGAGAGATTGTTTCATTTGTGGGAAGGCGAGTACTAGACCAGAACCTCTCACAGCTATTACAACTGGTACAGGCGTGAGCACCAGAGACAAGGTCCTTCATGCAGCTTCTGAAAGGCTTGATGAAGATGTACATCTTCGGCTGCTTTCATACCCCGATCTGTTTGCATATGACGCCAAATATCATAGAAGTTGCCTTGGACACTACATCTCTGAACGAAATATAACAGCTGCCAGACGAAGAAAGGAATCAGAGAAGCAGACCAATGTCTATGACAAAACCTTTATTAAGCTCACTGAAGACATTGATAAAACAGTATTGTCTAAAGCAGGCATTCCCAAAGTGTGGTGCGCGTACCCCCAGGGGTGCTCGAGCTGCCACCAGGGGGTGCGCAAGAGGAAAAATGTAATGGCGGTCTGGTGTAATATTACACAATTACAGTGCTGTTTTTTAAGTGGGATTTTTCCATACAATAAAAAAACATGAACAGTAAACATTTCCTTTGTAATCCCTTTTATTTAAAATAAAAAAACTATAATTTCTTAGTTTTTGATAGAAACGTAGAAGAAGACAGCTGCTGTCTTCTTCTTTTCCTCCGCGGCGGTGCACCGCGACCGGCTCTGGGTCGGCTTGGAAGGGTTCGGGGGCGAAGGTGGCCGGCGGCTTCGGCCTCTGGCTTTACAGCGCCCCCCCGCTCCGACCTCACTGCTTCCCGGGGCCGTGGACGCAGTATCTCGCTGCGCCTTCCTCCCCCCTCACGGGGGTTGGGGACGGGGCCCCCTTGCCCCCGGCGTGACTGTTGACCGCCGGCTGAGGTGGGATCCCGGCCCCGTTTATCTGTTTCGGAGTCTATTCTCTTAATGTTGCGGATCGTTTGTAACTTCATTGCAATTTAATTCAATTTACTGTTGTTCTATTTTCCATAACCGTTGTGTTATAATGATGCTATAGGTCCACGGTCATTTAATAGGCCTATTGCTGCAATTTTTCTTTTACGCGGCTGAAAATAACCGTAGGCCTACTTTCTGTCACTGAGCCGTGTCTGTCACTCGTCCTCTTAAAAGTGGAAGCTTGTGCGTAGCTTTGTTGATGGTGTTATTGTCATGCGTGTTCTGGTTATTTGCGCATGATTAAACATGAGTCTTTATATGGCGATAAAACAAAGCTTTGTTGCATTTTTTTAAATTTTTTTTTTGAAGTGGGGATTGGGGGTGCGCCAACCCGGTTGGGATGTAGAAGGGGGTGCGCAGGAAAAAAAGTTTGGGAACCGCTGGTCTAAAGATATGAAAGTCAGGACTCTAAATTCTTTGACTGATAGTTATAATGACATACTGAAGACCCTTTCTGATGAAGAAGGTGGCACAGTGGTCCAACACAAGAAATATGTGTAGCGGGTAGGGTGCGTGAGACCGGAAGAGCAGTAGAAAGGCCAGCCCACTGGCACTGATTGAGTAAGCAGGTGGCTGTTCAACATGTCCGCGACCTGAACAGGAGCACAATATCGTGGTGTGTTTGAAGAAGTGAGCCTCTTGGCAGTAAGCTGTGCGGTCAGGAGAATTGTGAGTTCTTGGAACGTTACGTCTGTCGGTTTTAACGCTAATGTCATTCTCATTGAGTAGCGCCTAACACAGATGATTGTTTGTTTGTAGCCAGGCTTGGTGTCTCACGGTCACCAGCCTATGTTCCTCGCATTATAGCGAGTGTGGACTCACGGGTTTTGCAGCAATGTAAGTACTTGTTCCCCTTCTCTCTCAGATGTAGCATTTAGTGCATAACTCTGAGTGTTTGATGTCTGCCTATGAACAGAAGCAATGTGGACGCTGGCGAGAGTTTGGTAGCTAGTAGGCAGCCATACTGTTGGACTTAATTGGCATTATAGCTTTAGTCCATCCAGCTGGCCTTAACTGTAAGTTCTTTTAACTCCTTTTAGTAAATAGTTTCTCCCTTTTATAATAAAACATGGACAGTAAGATGAAGTAGTGCCACAGAACTAAAATGTTTTCTGCTTACAGGAGGATTCTCTTCGTCGGTCCAAATAGCCACTGTTTTTCCTGAGTTTAATCAACCTTTTAATGTTATTACTTTGAGTGTGTGCCACAACTGTGCGTTGACCTGGATCTCGGTGGGCCTAAGGAGAAAGCCTGCTAAGCTAGGTCGCTAGCTTAATTGTTTGTCATATGCTTGTTTGTTTGTTTCTTCGTCTGTTTCGTTGTACGATCAGTATAATTCTGGCTTTGTACAAATACCTCTTGTGGGACAGTGACCATTTGTGTAGTGATACTTTGTGTGCAGTGTAGAACGCCGCGTGCGGCCGATTTTTTGTGTGAAGCCTCTGACGTATTGTAGTGTGTGTGCTTCTACACCATCCTCTCTTATGTTGACTTTATCCTCTGAGTTGCATTACGAGTGTGTTTTGCTGTGGCTTGTGTGTTGAGTGCTTGGTCTACTGCTACCAGCAGAAACTATTTGTTTACCCTGAGTGCATGATCGTTTTTATTGTGTCCAGTGTTTTAATAAACTTATATTTCTTTATTACACCAGTTCCATTCTTGTTCCTTCGTTGGACCACCTGCTTAAATGGTTTAAAGAGGGAGGGCTGTTTAGGTAGTCAACTTAGTGTAGTATGGTAGTCATATAACGTGTGACTTGGGCGCCCCCTAGGGGTTACATATGCATCCTGGAAACTAAAGGAGAGACTGATACAGCATTACAAAGATAGGCTGGTATTTGTCCCACGTCCTGGAAAGTCCGATCTGGTGTGCTCTGAAAGTATGCCCGTAGGTTATGCAGTGAGAGAAACTGCTCAACTCACAGAAAAGACAGAACACTGTGAGACAACACTTCCACAGACAAGCCAGAGTCTTTCTGAAATCCAAATATTACACAAGGCTGCTGACATATTGAGGAAAAGCATGGAGCAGGTTGAACATGACCGTCAATCATATGTTGGCAGTGATCGTCTATCACGTCTGCAATGCAGCAAGTATGTACCTAACATCCTGTATGACTTTGTCAACTGGTGTGTTGATTCACGTGCCCACAGAGATTACCAAACATGTGAAGAGGACCCAGCTTCGAAGGACGATCTCTGTGTGATCGCAATCTGCCATGATCTTATTGCACAGAGCTGTCACATCCATACGCCAATCACACTGGGACTTGCCATTCTTATTCATCATGAGTTTGGTAGTAAGACACTCATTGATGAGCTCAGTGCAATGGGGCACTGTGTTTCCTATACAGAGGTTAGGCACTTCCTCACATCTGTGGCAGCAGACCAGATATCAAGAACAAAGAGTGGTGTCTACATCCCAACTGGCCTCACTGGAGTCGATGAACACGGAATTGTTGATGCAGCTATCGACAACTTTGATCAAAATGAAGACACTCTGGATGGGAAGCATACAACCCACGCTATGGCTTCTGTTGTGTTCCGAAGAGGCCATGTCTCCACCCCAGATAAATGCCTAGCACGGGTTCCAGAGAGGTCCCTCACCACCTTAAACAAATTCGACATGGATGGAGATAAACTTTACAGGTACATTTTATGCATTTTTTTTTTCTGAAATCTGTTTTCATGTTATGGTATTTACTGCTCAAATTAATGGGTTAGCAGAGTATGAATGCATGTTGTGAGGTTTTAGAGTGTTCTGATTTGATATTTAATACATATGATCACAAGCTTATCCTGTCATTTCAATTGTGATTACAGATACATCAAATCTACAAAGCGACCAGAACCACCTGAACTTCCCAAACCTGAGTTACTGCACGCAAACACAACAGTCTCTAAAGCAGCTGATGACAGAGATCTGGTATGGAAGCTGGCCCGAAACGTAAGGGAGAATCAGCAGCAGGTCCCTGCATGGTCTGCATTCAATGCCTTCGCGTCAGACACTGCTTGTTCAGTAGCCAGTGTACTCTACATGCCCTTCATAAGAGAATCACCCTCAGAATTGTCCACCATCTATACATCTATGGTACGACTTGTACAGCTTGCTGCAGAACTGGGAGAGCACCATATTCTTGTGACTGCAGACCTTGCTATTTATAGCAAAGCGCAACAGATCTTGTGGAGCAAACCACCGCTCTTACAGGGAAAGATCACAATGAGACTGGGAGGTATGCATATCACGATGGCTTACCTTGCAAGCATTGGCAAGCTCTATGGCGATGGCGGACTGTTTGACATACTAACAGAGGCAGATGTGTATGCAGAGGGAACAGCCAGACAGTTGCTTCAAGGGAAACAGCTGGCAAGAGGAGTAAGGAGCATAAAGCTAGCCTCTGAGGCCCTGTTCAGGCTGTTCTGGAAAGCCATGCAATCATGGCTTAAAAAACAAGGCCAATGTGCAATGACTAAAGCACAAGAGAAACTCCTACAAGATGTGCAGCATGCATTTGAGGGTAATAACAAGGCCACTGCTCATGAGTGAGGTGAAGACTGAACTCCCTGAGATCCAGAATAGAATCCAGATGTTCACAAATGAGGGAGTTAAGCAATCAGCAACCTTTGGGTACTGGTTAACATTCCTAAATGGTGCTGATCTTTTGCTAAGGATGCTTCGTTCAGAGCGTGAAGCTGACTTTCAACTTCACCTGAATTGCATGTGTGAGGTTATGCCTTGGTTCAGAGCTGCTGGAAGGACCAATTATGCCAAGTACACGCCAGTCTATGTTGCAGAAATGAAATCCCTTGAACATGAACACCCAGAAGCATACACATTCATGCAACAAGGGGGATTTGTTGTTCGCCGGTCTGAGGATCGAAGCTTCAACTGTGTGGCTACTGATCAGGCACTGGAGCAAACCATCAACCGAGAAGGCAAGAGTCAGGGTGGAGTTGTTGGCTTCACACTACGGAAGGGAGCTCTCACAAGGTGGCTGATGACAAGACATGTGACCACAGCATATGTAGATGGCATGAAAGAGCTTTGTGACACTGTTGCAAAGAGCCCGAGAGCACACAAGGAGCATGGAGCATCCAGAATGGACAGAGATGAGAGAGACATACAGAAGATAATGGAAGCTGTGGAGCAGAAGCAGAATCCCTTTGACCTTGATAGTGTTCCTGAGGAACTGATCAATATTGCAAGTGGTCAGGTTGCATCAGAGAAAGTTGCAAAAGAGCTCTCAAACTTCCTCCAAGATGGTGCAAAGCAGAATGCTGTCTTTATTGAACAACGTCTGACAAAATCAAAAAGAACAAAGAGCTTCTGGGACCCAGACAAAAGAAACCAATGTGCAACCTTCAAGGACATGAAAGCATCAGCTGGAGTTAGTGTATCTAGACAGGTTCACATGGACTCAGATGTGCTCTTTCGAAGGTTACTTGCTGTTTCCAAACAAAGAGAGATGTCCATGGAGACTGTGATGTCTCACGAACTCGCTGCTGTACCACCATCTTTGTTTTATGATGATGGAAGCATGAGGAAGACCACAAAAGCTGACCTTGCTAAGAAACTGGAGTCTGTCATTGAAGAGACACAGCAGCTGCCCAGTTTTAAGGAACCATCAGCATATCTCATCGATGGCATGGCTCTTCTGCAGAGTCTCCATGACTCAAGCTTTCAGACATTCAATGACCTTGGTGAATGTATCTGGAATAAGATCACAATGTTAATGGGAAAGGAAGGCATCAGCTGTGTTGTTTTAGTGTTTGACAGATATGATCATCAACACTCAGTCAAAGACCTTGAAAGGCAAAGAAGAGGCACTATCCAAACCAGCAGGCGGACACATATTATCACAGGGCAAGCAAGTGTTCCAAACTACAGGAAATACCTAAGGATCAGTGGGAACAAGGCTGCTCTATGTAGCTTTGTCAGCAACTACATCACTAGTGCTGGGCCAGAGAGAATTTCTTCAGAGAACACAGTCATATTGGCAGGTGGCTTTGAAAATGGTGAGGAGGTCAAGAGGGTTAGCAAGTCAGGTGTTGACTGTTTGACCGATCTTTACAGTGACCAGGAGGAGGCTGACACAAGGCTGGTGTTACATGCAATACACCTCGCGGAGTCCTTTTCCCATCTCATTGTAAAATGTGATGACACAGATGTACTGGTTTTGCTTGTGTACTATTCAAGCAAAGGGATGTTTGGATCCTCGCAAGTATTCATGCATTCTGGACATGGCCTAAAGGAAAGATTTGTCCCAGTTTGTGCAATTGCTCAGAGTCTTGGAGCAGCTCTTTGTGAGTGTTTGCCTGCATGCCACGCCCTCACAGGTTGCGATACCACAAGCAGCTTGTACAGAATTGGAAAGACGACCGCTTTCACAAGACTGAAGACCCATCTGACGGACTTAAAGGAAATGGGCAACTTTGGACTGTCTGAAAGCCTAGAAGAAGCTTTGCCTGTGGCAAGAAAATATGCCCTCTTCCTGTATGGGCAAAAGAAAAAGGAGAATGGCCGTCCTTGCACCAACCTAGACGAGCTGAGGTACACACTCGCATCTACCACTGATTCTTCAGCAGCAAATTTACCCCCAACAGAAGATGCCTTCGAGCAACATGTGCTAAGAGCCTTATACCAAACCACAGTTTGGCGTCATAGCCATCAAGCCAAGCCTCATCTCTGGAACCCAGTTGGAAGAGGATGGAAGCTCAGACAGGATGGGTCCATTGAACCCACCATGTTCCAGAAGGCACCAGCACCAAAAGAGGTTCGGGACATCACCCACCTGTACTGTAAAGATGGGACATGCAACGAAACCAGCAAATGCCAGTGCCTTTCAGTGGGCTTGACTTGCACTGAGTTTTGCTGTTGCTCTTTTCCAGACTGCCCAAATATGACCCACTTTGTGAATGATGACAATGCGGATGAGTGACAGGGATGGCCCATGAAGAACACCAGCCAAAGAGCTGTGGAGTTTAACTTGAGGAGAGGGCTCATTCCTCCTCAGAGTGTTTTGTTTAATGAACATTTGTTTGTTTGTTAGTAATTTAATTTAGGTTGTGTGAAGTTAAGTTTTAGTTCTATTAAAAAGATTATCAAGGCCAAACTACAATCCTGTCACCTTGTCTCCTTTGTGTGCTGTTGCTAAGCTGTAAGACCCATCCCCTGGTGATGTCACACTGTACAGTACATTGCTATGCAATGCAACATATTCTTTTATTTGGGACAGTTTATATATTTAGTGATGAATGATTCTTATACTATTTACATATTTGGCATTGCTGGATTCAGCACAACCATTTCTCAATGTTTCACTTTCTTTCATTTGGGACACCACATAAATTTAGTGATGTGACATGCACAATATGCATGCTATATTCACATATTTGGTATCACTGGATTCAGCACAACCCCATCTTTCCAACAAGCCATCATATGTGTTTCCATGACAATCCCTGGCCAAGCAACTACAAAGTAAATGAGAACATTCTGCATAGATATTCATTTTTTGTATGTCCGCTTATTTTAGACAAGTGTTCATAGGTCTCTATATGTTACACACATCAAGATATTCACATCAGGCCAGGCTATATTTTTGTTCTTTTTTAGGTTTGGGGTGTATAACAATATGTATCAATTTAACAATGTTTGCAGTAAAATATTTTAACCTAAGAACCCATTTCATATATGGGAGACCTTAAAGATGAGGAAAAACATTGTTAGGTTTTGTTCTACCTCCGGTAGGGGTATCTCAAAAACTAAAGCCTTTTTTGACAGTTTGTCACTAGCCTAAAAGCCACCGGCAGGCCAAGGAGAGGCTGTCATTTCAATTCAAGGCAATAGTTGCATCGCTACATACAGAGAAACTGACTCTACACTCCAGGCATTGACAGAAGCCAGAGGTAAGCTCTAGAAACTCAGGAACAGGAAGCCTTCTGAAGTGAAGACGTGGTAGATGGTCAGTGTACCACCTAGCCTCGCACAGCCAGACCATATTCATTTCGCACATTAGGTCTGGAAAGCCTGCAGTCGGAAGTTTGAGGGGCCTTGCCAGCCAACCTTACTTTGCTGTTGATTGCATGAGCTTTAGACAGTCCGATCCCGACTGCCATGTTTACAAAGTAAACACCATTAGCTAACGTTACCACTACCATTTTCATTGATGTAAAAACTTTATATATATTACATGACTTAATCCATTGTAGAAATCTCCAAAACGGCACTGCCCGGTTTCATCATCAATACATCAGTCGCTGGAGTGAACTGGACTGAATGTTGTTCGGAGCCTATATCTGCCTGTGTCGGGCTGGCTCCAAACTAATATCTTGAGGAAAAAGCAGAGGTGAGCTTGCAAGATTCAGGTTGGCTTGGCGAGGCAGCCACCCAGCCATACAGAATCACATGAACCTGGATGAATGTAGCCTAAAGCTATCAGATGCAGTGTGCATAGTTAGCCCTGGATGGATACACTTTGGTCGCTATGAGGGCTTTTCTCACGACACCTCCGTTGGTTGCAAAGCTTTGGAGAAGCGCCATGTCGCATGGCAGATAGGACACACGACACATAGGTGCAGTGTTGGTACTTGTTATTAGGAACCATAATGAGGATTTTCGGAGCAGTGTTAGTTAAAAGTTAAAATTGGGTTCCGTTGGTCATCAGCGAACATGGCAACAGTAGAAAACGGTTTCAAAAGAACTTCCTGTGTGCTTCGCAGACATGATCCAGCAGGCTATCTCCCTTTAGGGTCGTATTAAATGGCACCGTGTTCGAGAAACCATCACCATCTTCATCATCATCATTGGTCTCATGGGTATAATAATAATAATAATAATAATAATAATAATAATGACAGAGAAAAGAGAGAAAACAGGTTAAGTGACTTGGTGGTAGTAGTAGTAGTTTTCCTCCTCCATAAAGTGCCAGTGTGTGTGGGGGGGGAGTCCCCCCCACACACACACACACACACACTGGCACTGACACTTTCTCTCTTTTCTCCAACTGTTATTATTATTATTATTCTGTCTTTGTATTTTATTTTGTTTAGAACTACTGTTTAAATACTGTTCTTATTTTAGGGCTTATTATGCCTATTGTATTTATGTAAAGTTGTTGGCTCAGAGAGCAAGAATTTAATTACGTATTTATTTAATTATGTCACGTAGTTATCGTGTATATGACAATAAACTTGAAACTTGAGCAAGATGTGTTACACAAAACAAAACTTCTCCCTCTCATGACCTATACCATAATATATCAACGCGTGCTACACACACACACCAAAATCATCTTGTTGCCATCCAAAGAAAGGCTCATACATTTAAAAATGTTCTTAGCCTTGCCTCCTCTCGCTCCTCCACACTCAGATCTACATAATTTGGCCATCAGTCATAGCTGTAACTTGCCGCTTTCATTTCCTTTGCTACCAGCAGAGTATTTCCGAGACAGTTGTCGGGGACCAATTTTACATGCAGTCGTCCGGCGGGGAGGGGATTTACGCAAAGCTAATGAGTGGTGGGGAGGGAGTGGTGTTGTGATTAAAGTATGGAGGAGAGGAGAGGGAGGGGCATTAGCAGTTATAGTGAGTGGAATGGGGGGTGGGGATGGGCAGGATTGTTGTGGAGTTGAAAAGCGGTCTGAAATGGGAGAGAGAGAGCACAATACGTTTGTCGCACCACGTAGTGAAGTCCTGCATCATCCATTAGCCTCCTGTGTTTTAGTGCCCTCTCTAAAATCTCACTGCACTTCACATCCACTAAATCAAATAAAATGCACCAACACACACAGCAACCCTTACTTACCACTCACCCTCACTTTTTCCATTCACATTCTTCTTCTCTAACTGAACGTACGTTATATGCATGATGCATATTGCATATGTATTCGAGACATTGTGGTGTCTTCTTGTGTGAGTATCTCACATCAGGGTCTGGTTCTGGGGAACTCATGGCAGTTGTCTCTCAGATTGCCGGCGTATTACTGCTGCTCAGACTGGCGAGACGGCTCAGTCATCCCCGCCCATTAAAGTGTCAAAGCCGTCACACCACCATGTTGCCTCGGCACAGGTTGCTGTCCCAATCATGCAGAACCACAGTCTGTCCATTACTATTCAGTGAATAAAAATAGAGAAAACAGAGGGAAACAGAAACGGGAATAGGAGTGGGGGAGAAAAGTATATCTAGAAGAAACACTAAGAAGAGAGAAATACTTGAATAGGAATACAGTTTATATTGTAAATGTTTAATAGTTTCAAATGTACTTGAAACTTTTTTACACAGTAAATGTGTCAGAGTACATTTTACTGAAATTGAATACAATTTTACTCTAAAAAAGATAACAGTCTAAATGGAGTAAAATGTACTCTTGTTGCAGAGTTAGAGTTGAAGTACATTAGTTATTTCTACTCTATTCAGTGTTTATATTTAAAGGTACAATTTGTATAATTAAGTGGCATCTCTTGGCAGAAATGGAATATAATATTCATAAGTATGTTTTAATTGGTGTATCATCCCATGAAAATAATAGGCGTGTTTTCGTTCACTTAGAATGAGCCGTTTATATCTACATGGGGAGCGGGTTGCCTTCCACGGAGGCCGCCATGTTTCTACAGTAGCCCAGAATGGACAAACGGCTCTAGATTACAAATTACCCTGCCCTAAACAATAGCCTAACTAAAGTGCAATTAAATGGGATAAGTCTCACATGACAAAATGTTACAAATGGATATAATATTAAAATGGATGTAACCCGCTAGCTCTATAACAGTACATTGTAGTGTATCTCGCCAGGAACGTCCCACCTTCTAAACTGAATGTGACATTTATAGCAGCTTATACCATGGCCTGGGTGAATACTCGATTCTGATTGGCTGGAGAGGTGTGCATTCATTTTCGATACATCCACGGCCAGGACGCTAGCAGCCTCATCACCGGTCTAAAAATGAATGCGCTGAACGAAACGTTAGACGTTTTCACACCTAGTTCGTTTGGAGCGTTTGTTTCTAACCCTGGAGCGTTTCAATTAGGGTTGTGTCGATGGACGATGACATCGTCCATCGTGATGGCTGACTGACATCACGATGGAGAGCCACCCCCCCTCGTCCGACACACACTAATCCTATAGTCTCTTCTATAGTTATAACCTAACCTAAAAACTTTGCAGGGATTGCTCTGTAAATAAATTGAAAATATAACTAATGGTCCATATAAAGTGCTGTAAGTTAACTAGGGCTGCCCCCTAATAGTCGGCTTAGTCGATCGACGGAGGCTTAGGCAAATACGTTTTCATTAGTCGAGCAAAAAGTAAAACATAAAAATAACAAGGCATGAGCATCGCAAACCGAATACATCCGTGGTCGCAACAAGCCCTGATTTAACTAATCGCTGCAGGCATACTGACCAATACACCTGGGCAGGTAGACACCTAGGCAGGTAGACACCGCTAGACACACGGGACTCATACCGGTGATCGCGGCTTTAGTTCCCCGTGTCTGATCGCTGTAATTCGGAGCGTGAATATCGGTTGAATATCTAATATCTTTCTAACTTTAAAAAACACTTTAGTATTTTTTAAAACGATAGTCGCACATCCCTAGTAACTATGCCCGTGAAGGTGAACCCTCTCGGGACACCGCTAATAACCTGAAGGAGCCGCACTTCCATACGCACCAGACACCAAAATACCAACAAACATGTTTTCCATTTGCTTGCTTTTAAATAAAGTTGTGTGTAGTTATATGGTTAAATACGATTATTAAAAGTGTTCATGTCTCCTTCCTGGTCCAGAACCGCTTGGTCCATGCCGTTAATAGGTGGCCCGCTTCGTGCGTGTGCTTGTAAAAATGATATTTAAGTCTGATTATTACAGTATTGTATTATCTGTAAAGCAGCACAAGGTTAACAGTGTTTCTTTTATAACACTAAGTTAGAGATAAAAAATTTGATTAACGCGATTAAAAAACATAACGCGCTAAAGCTAAACATGACTGTAATTAATTGATCGCAATTAACGTGATAATTTCACACACCTAAAAATTATATTTTTTAAGTAGAAAAAAATATTTATCGCAATCCATCACGATGTTTTACTGTAAACATCGTCAACTGCCAATTTAAGGGACATCGCCCAACCCTAGTTTCTACCCCAAGTTCGGTTCGCTTAGCATATGTGAACACAGCCATCGTGGTCTTGGAGACAGGTGGCCTCGGTGCACTTCCAAGCGCACTCTGGAGTGGTTCCTTTGCAGTGAGAATGCAATCCGACCCAACGGACCAAAACAACTCACTGGTGCGTCTTCGGAATAGAAATTGTTGGGTGAATATGTCACTGTATGCATTATTTAAAGCGTGCCTTCTCCTACTGAAGGGTCTCGAAGCAGCGCGCTTTTGTACAAAATGCATCAACACATTATTTTTGAAACGAAGTCTAGATTCACATTCAAAGTGATTGTGATACTCTTACTGATAATGCTGGTAGAACAACCACAGAATCGTGACAACTGCAATGAGCTTGAGTGAGTTTGCTCCATTTTCGATGTGTTGTTCCGTGTTTTTCTTTTCAGAAGATAGTGATGAAATTCCCGCCCGAAAATTCGGACCTATGAGGGAACAGTTTGCTCGGACGTGGCGTTGGTTTACCAATTTTGGTCCGTTTAAAAAAAATGCCGTGTGAAAACAAACCGAACCAGGGTGCGAGGGCAACATTGTAACAAATTAGTCCCTGATTCGGAGCAAAGCAAACGGACTATAGGTGTGAAAACGCCCTTAGTAAGTGCCAACTTGGAACAGATTCGGATGGGACTACGTTCAGAAAGCTTCCCCGTTGCCACGTCGCTACTAAGGTCGTCTCTATGTACCGGAGTAATAAGGTAACGTCCACATTCCATATGAATCTCATGTTCACTGATATTAGGCGTTAGTCAGACCCAGGCATTAGTCAGACCCATATATTTCTCCGATCTTTTTTCATTTGTCTACAGGCACACACAAAGTAGTGCGAGCTAAAAGTTGTACTTTTGAGACAGAATTACCCCAAAATATGACTCAACACCCTTATATTTTTATTGATTCGTAAGTGGCCATGGTAGAAAAGCGGGATAATCAACTCCGAGGTGTGCATGTATCGAAAAATAATGCACTTCGCAGAGGGTCGGGGGTTCTTAGCCCCCGCGTTGTGCATTATTTTTGGATACATGCACACCTTGTTGTTATTATCCCTTACATAGCACTAGTGTGGGGGTGTATTAAAAGAATCACATCTCTAGAGGAGTTTATGGCATCTGAAAGTGCCATAAAAGTGCCATTTTAACGGTAATCTGACACGGAACTAAAGACGTTATCATAGCTATGAGTGATTGCGTAATTAAACCGATACGTCTCGCATTACAAAATGCTCTGAATGGATATAACATTAAAATAGCTGTTAAGAAGTGTATCCCGCTAGCTCTACAACAGTAAAAAGCAGGTTAAAAACTGCGTGGCCAACTGAGCTCCAGTGTGAATGTAACACACATACTGTATACAGATGACTTTCCATATGTGTACATTGGTGGAAACTATCGCAGACTAGACTATCGCAAATAATTGTCTATAACTATTTAACATGACCATGTGGGAGCACCAGATACAGTTATAATACTTCATATTCAATTTTGATGATGGGCTACATGCAGTACAGCTAAAAAGTAGAGAAGTACTTGTCTAAAAGTAAGTCACAACACGTTTTGTTTGCTAATCATTTGTTTACAATGTAATTTCTGCTGACATGAAATGCATAAGACCCGAATGCAAACACTTCTTGTTCTCATCGTTATTGTCATATGTCATATTTATTGTCCTATGTATGACTTTGGATAATACTGTGCACGATGCACAGTATTATCCAAAGTCATACATAGGCCAAACCACTGGTTATGATTATTAGAGAAATCATGTCATGCATTGAAAAACGTATACAATTCTTACTTGGCCATTCGCATATGCCATAAACGCCCATAGTTTGCTCTATAGTGGTTGACATCTCTAGGACAAAGTCGTCCAAACAGACGGTGTTGAAACCCCTATGGTCCACCATACATATCGGTGGTTGTTGGAGGGCATTCATAAGTCGAACTACCTATATAGTGAGAAGCGGTAAGTCTAGGGATTTGCCCAACTTCATAAGAACTACATTGATTTCACGGAAACAATGTCTTTTATCAATAGTCAGCGTTTGGATCTCCCTGCAGCACACGTTTTCTTTTTCAGTTGGCATTGTGGCACAATTGCCACAAGTGCACCTGTTGAGAATTAGATGCAGTGCAGTGCAGACAATGTAGACTCAATATGACTACAGTACACCTACCACTGTAATGTAGACTCAATATGACTACAGTACACAATAGGCCATACACCATAACCATCTACATTCTGGCAAGATGTGGACTGACAAGTACAGGTCCTCTATTATATGCAATTATTTTCGCTGCGCTGTTTGGATGTGAATACGTTGCATCCAATAATATATTGGCCAACTAGCTCTACAAAATTGTCAATCCTAGCTTGTCTGCAAGTTAGCTTATGGACATGAGACATAAACAAACCGGCTACGGTGGAGAGCATCGCTCACACACACACACAAACACAATGCACAAAAACAATATCACACGGAATTGTTACCACTGAGAAACGTTCTGCTGGATTCTCCTAATTTGTGGAACCGCCTCAGCTGACTCTTCCCATTCTGGGTCAGACTCCGGCTCAAACATGTAAGGTCTCACTGTTGGTTCTGGAGCGGCCGCCATGGTTACGGTAAATTCTTCTTCTTTTCTGGTGAAATGGTGCGCAACCTACTATGTTTACGGTAAATGACGCGTCATCCTTGTTTACCTTGAGCAGCAGACGGGTTTCCCATTCACAAACATGGTTGGATGTGCACGCAGCCAGGGGGCAATAAACCGTTTTGTTCCCATCAGCTACTGTGGTCACATTAGCGACTACATCATCGTAATCAACGTATAAACTGCATTGTATTGCGTTTTCTTGTAAAGCCTGATAATTGAATGAAAAAACACTATTTCCAGAGGTGAATGTGTTGGTTTGTCTTTCTTTTGCATATTATTGTAACGTAGCTAATGTTTGTTTGTAGTGTCATCCTAATATCACTGACGTGAAGACTATAATTTGACTGCATCAATAAATGACAGAATTGACCTTCTTGTAAAGCTAAGACATTTTAGCAGGCTAGCTTTAGTTAACTGAGTCATGAAAAACGATATACGATTCATGAATTTGGCTTTCGTGGTTTAGTTGTTCAGTGTTGAACCTGTCCATGTAACGTCCAGTTATCATTTTGTCTTAACGCAGCTTTCTCGATAAGTAAGCTACGTCTTATGTTGGACATTTGAGAGACATTCAAAAAGTAATTCTTTAAAACTTAAAAAAAACCCAAGTCTCGCATAAAACCTCATCTAGAGTATTTGTTTCCACCAAAGAATCATGTCACAGTTAATGTTTTGCGCATATTAGGCTTATAGATTTTCCGATATTTTTGGAAAAAGGACATAGATCATAAGATATGGACATCAAACCTCCTCTAGTTATAGATTGGAAAATCTATGAATGCACTAAAATAACCCTAATGGGAGGGGATGGGCAGCTGTGGCAACATCTGGCAGGTGACGTCTCTTACATCGGACCCCTCCTACACCAATTGCTGACTTTCTCACCACCAGTCCATCCCCAATGACTTCAAAGAAGGAACCAGAAGCATAAAAATGTAGGGCTATAAGCACCTGCTCCTCCACAGTCAAGGCATGGCTCCTCAGAGTGGCATGTTCAAGGCGAGGACGAAGAATATTGCAGATGAAAGCAATATCATCTCGCCCAAATCTGTATCGTGCATAAAGCTCATCATTGGAGTAATGCTCGAGCAGGTTGGGGCGTTCAGCATAGTGTCGTGGCCTATACCTTCTTCGTCGGTGTCGGTGTACAATTGAGGTCATTGTCTGTTCCTCCTAATATAACGAGAACCATTCTTGCTCAGACAACCCAATTTGTGTCCGCAAGGACTAAAGCGGAGATTTAGGCTCTAATAACGACACAAATAAATGCCACTGGCAGTGGACAACTGAGGTCTGTGGAGCAAGTGAAACTTCGGTTGAAGAATTTAAAGCAGAAAGCCACCAAGGACCAGGCAGAGGCAAAAAAAACCCAAACTGGGAACAAGCCCTTCAAAGGTGAGACCTAACTGTCTGTTTTCTAGATTGTGATGTAATATCATATCACATATCTATAATATTATGTATTAAATTGTCACCAATTTAAGCTATTAAAAACAGCTGCACAGCCTTATGGAGTTGACTGAAATTCAGGCCTCGTTAGTGCACACAACCAAGGGCCCTGCAGTTGTGTAAACTCAAGGCTGTGCAGCTAGTTACCTAATTAAGTTTGTTAGTTTTCATACAGTTCCTTTTTTACAGTGCACTTATATCCCATATTATGTTTCATTAATGTTAAAGGTGGTGACTTCTCGGAGGCTGTCCTCGACACCCTCAGAGGGGAGAGTTCCCACGCCCTCCATGGGATTTTGCCAGCCAGTGTTGGGGAGCCAGCTGACGAGCCACTCAACCTCTCCTCAGAATGCATGTTCCTCACACCTGTGGAGGCTCCATCAACCAGCACCAGCATTGCTCCACCCGATCCACCCCAAGAAGTTCGTGGGCCGGAGCGTCGGAGACAGGAGGAATGCTGGTGCTGAGGATGCTTATCAAAAGCTCCTCAAAATGGAGACCGAGAGGGCGGTCAAGCAAATAGAATTGGCGAATGACCAAATCAAGCTGACGCTGCTGCAGGAAAAAGAAACCGAACTAAAAAGTAAAGGTCTATCTTTTTTGTTGGAATTAAAGTTTGTTTGGACCCTGCATTCCTGTTGTCTTTCTCTGTTTTGGTACATGCAAGATACAATGTTTGAAACTAGAATTTGAGAAATAGGTCTGTAATTGTTACTCTTATTTACAGCAGTTTCAGAAAGTGAGGTCAAATATTTGACTATGCTTTACATTTCTTACAATTAGGCTGCTTTATTATTATTATTATTTAAAAAAAAAAAAAGTATTATTATTTGTTAAAAGTAAAACACTAACACTTTAGATTAAGTGTAATGAACATCTTGAGTAACAATATCTAGGAAGAAGTGGAGCTGAGACTTAATCTAATTGAATCAATCCAAGTGAAATCCACCTCTGAGGTGGGATCCAAATATCCAGATATCTGCCTTAACTTGTGAAATACGCATATCCAGCCTTTAATCTGGATTCAAGGGAGGATTGGATTACCAAAGCAGAATCCTGATCTTCAGGATCAGGATTATCTGGATCTGTGTTGAAATACCCAGTTTTCAGATCAGATCTAGATTTAATCCAATCCGACCAGGATAATCCTGTCAATCCCTTTTGAAATACTGGGCCCTGAGCTGCAGAAAGATGCTAACGTTACTGACTGAGTGACAAACTATAGCTGGCCAACATAGAAAACCAATATATGAGCATGAGTGTGACGGTTGTCAGGGACAACCGTGTTAATGTTACCGTGTTAATGTTATTGTAGAACTTTCCAGCAGGTGTAACTATTACTTTAGATATATATATACATATTAAAACTGATTAGATGTTATGATTATGTTCTGGGGTATTTGGGGAAATAAGTGTGTACATTTACCACCTAATTCCGAATGCAGGCATATTTGTTATATTTCATATATGTTATACCAGGTTAAAGGTTTGTTTGTTATCATTCCTGGTGTCTGTGCATGCGCAATTAGTCACGAGGCGCAGGTGGCACCTTTAAGTCTAATTTTCATTCAATTGATGGTCAGGACTGGTACGCCTTGCCGGTGAGTTAACAAACTAGCATTGCTAGTATTTCAAATCAGGAATAAATATCACATGAATGAATGTATAATTTCATTGGTTAATTCTGGGTTTTGTGTTTGTGTTTTCATTGCAGGTTTACAAACTAACAACCTAGCGAACTAACTACCTAGTGGGTGAATGCTTGTTGTGTATGTGCGCGCAATAAAGATTCATAAAGTGACTCGAGTTGTATCTGCCGTACATGTCCTGTTAACCCTTCCAGAGGGGAGTTTATTGCGCTATAGCAGGTAGCTTAGTAACAGTCTGGACAGTTATATTACAGTTATATTGAAAAGGGGAAATGGGGTCATTGTTTATTAACTTTCCAGAATGTATTTTACAAACTAGTTAGCAACTTGCCTTGAAGACACCGCTTGAGTCCGCACCACCATCTGCTCAGCTGTGATACGTACTCTGCGTGCTGCCGACAGTGCTGAGTATTGTAAAGAATTGGGTCGGAGCGCCCTCTACTGGACAAACTACATTCTAAACCACCCCAAGCATCTTTTTCGGCATATGTTCTGTAATAATAGTTTTCATATCGGCGCATATTGGAAAACACATACGCTGCTACCGATATACGCCGATATGTATGTGATAGGCCCAAATCGGCCGCTAAAAATCGGCCTACCAATAAATCGGTCGGGCTCTAGTTTCAAGGCAAGGCAGTCGGAAGATCCACATACCATGACTGCTATGTCTAGGAATCTTGGAAACGCTATGAATATTCCAGAGGACTTTACTGTGTCATGAACCATCTTTTGGCGATAGGTGAAGGTCTGCTTCATCTTCTCCTTTACAATTGCTTCATCAGCTGTATGCTTCATCAGTGCAATGGCCTCGCAACACAGGCTTTCTGTGGTTAGCCAGTTTTCCTCAATGAAGGGATCTCTATCAGCTTTTGGACCACATGTAACAGTCAGTACGTTTACATGCACATATTATATCGATTAAAGCCATAGCTCGTCTATGCTCCGCAACTGGTCAACTGCAATTGTCCGCGTATACATGGCGGTGAGTAAATCGATTCATTGGCCGAGGCGTGTAATGCCCCGGTACGATAGGTGGCGCTGTGCCCATTTTAACTAGTGGTAGTAGAGCCACCGGTTGACCCCTTTACGTCACCAGCAACAACAAACTCATTCGAGAAAGCGATGTTTCAGCAGACAGCTGTCAGTTCACTTCGGGTCCATATCATTTCTCCGACCTCTCGGTCGTATGCGGACCGCTCCGCTGCTCTGCCGGCGGAGCAGTCCGCGTACGACCGAGAGGAACAATGGAGCGTCAATGGAGAAATGATATGGACCCGAAGTGAACTGACAGCTGTCTGCTGAAACATCGCTTTCTCCTCCATGTCGCGTTTCAGTCTGGACTTCAGAGAGTCAAAGCCAAAGTTAATTTCCCCCAATTCCTTCTCCCCATGGGCGAGATAAACCCGACTAGGAGTCTTTACTTGTTGTGTACCAGAGAGTCGGAGAACCCGACGCAGTCTAAGATTCATAATATCAGAGAATACCGCCGTCAGTTCGGCCGCGGCGCAATGAATGAATAAAGATCGAAGTTATTTTACAACCTCGTTGATGAGCAACATTTAGAAAAACATGGACTTTAAATTCAGCCTTGGGTTAAACCGAAGCGTAGTGAATGCACGTTGATGATGATACACTCCTTATAGGGGTAACTACATTGGCATGACACCGGCTTCCTCCATCTTCTGCGCCAGCTTTTTAAATACATCGCCGACCCAAAGTTAGTTGAGAGCTGTCTACTGAAAACATATTTCTCCCACCAGAACAGCCCTGAATGAACGAATAAAGATCGTAAACACGTCGGGAGAAAACATTTATTTTGACAGATGTGCCCGAAGTCACTACTTTACAACCTCGTTGATGACCCACATTTAGAAAAACATGTACTTTTAATTCAGCCTTGGGTGAAATGGAAGCGTAGTGTCCGTGTGCTTCCACCTTTAATGAATGCATGCCATGCGCGCTCCCGCGGCCGGGACACAATTCTTATAGGGGGTAACTACATTCACCGGCTTCCTCCATCTTCTGCGCCACCTTTTTAAATAAATCGCCGTTTCTCGTTATCCCTTATCCGACGGCGGCGACAACAACAACAACACGACTATCGTCTCTTTCTACTTCCGGCTCACGGCCCTGGGAAGAGATCTCGAGCATGCGCAGAACGCAATTCAACGCATAAGCCAATTCGATTGGTTACATGCACGCTTAGTCGACTATGAGTCGCATAATCTAGGGGTCTTAACCTGATAATGAGTAAGTCGACTCGAACCGATTATAGCTTGATTAAGGTGTATACATGCATCTTAGTAATCCAATCATAATTGGATTAAGCCAACAAGTCGACTTTCTTGAGTGTCATGTAAACGTACTGAGTGGTAGAACGTTTACAGATAACTAGGTTTGTCTGCTCTATACAAGTATATGACATTGTGTCCTAAGATATAAGAAACAAGGCTTGGAAAGTTTGCAAGGATGGCCATACATGCAGTTATGTCACCAGATGAAAAGTAGGATTCATTTGATTCAGAAACAGAAATTCATTCTAAGAATTACTAAAAGAGTAACAAGAGTTTACATACAATTATAGGCAAGGGAAGGCAAGGCAGCTTTATTTATATAGCGCATTTCATACACAATGGCAACTCAATGCGCTTTACATAATTGTAATAAAAATTAGAATAAAAAATACAAGAATAGAAGAATAGAAAGAAATAAAGTACAATAAGAGCAGCATAAAATCATGATTTAAAAGGACATAGTGCAATTAAATTTACAATTTAAAGTGCTTTGAACGAGCTCAATCATAAGCACAGGAGAAGAGAAGTGTTTTTAACTTGGATTTAAAAATGCTCACAGTTGGGGCTGATTTCAGTTCAGCTGGTAGTTTGTTCCAGTTTTGTGCAGCATAACAGCTAAACGCTGCTTCACCATGTTTAGTTTGAACTCTGGGCTTCACTGTCTGACCTAAGTCAGTAGATCTCAGAGCCCTACTGGGTTTGTATTCTACTAAGATGTCATTCATGTATTCTGGACCTAGACCATTCAGTGATTTGTAGACCAGTAGCAGAACTTTAAAGTCTATTCTGTAGCTGACTGGGAGCCAGTGTAAAGACTTTAGAACTGGAGTAATGTGCTCTGATCTCTTTGTTCTGGTTAAAACTCGAGCTGCAGCATTCTGAATGAGCTGCAGCTGTTTAATGCTTTTTTGTGGGAGTCCAGTCAGAAGGCTGTTACAGTAGTTGAGTCTACTGGAGATAAAAGCATGAATCAACTTCTCCTGGTCTGTTTGAGACATAAAACCCTTCACTCTGGATATGTTCTTAAGATGATAGAAGGCTGTTTTGGTGATGGATTTGATATGACTGCTGAAGGTCAAATCTGAGTCTATCAGCACGCCAAGGTTTCTGACTTGGTCCCTAGTTTTTAGAGAGAGTGACTCGAAATGGTTACTGACGGCAGTCCTCTTCTCTTTATTGCCAAAAACAATTACCTCAGTTTTGTCCTGATTTAATTGAAGGACATTTTGGTTCATCCAATTTGTTACTTGCTCTAAACAGTGACACAATGACTGTATTGGGCTGTAGTCATCCGAGGACAGTGCTATGTATATCTGCATGTCATCTGCATAACTGTGATAGTCTACATTTGAGTTCTGCAGAACTTGACCCAAAGGCAGCATATATAGACTGAACAGAAGGGGTCCAAGAACTGACCCCTGAGGAACTCCACATGGCATAGCCATTCGATTGGATTCATAACTTCCAATGGTCACAAAATAACTCCGCTCCTCCAAGTAGGACCTGAACCATTCTAGGACTGTTCAGCTGAGTCCTGCCCAAGTTTCCAACCTGTTCAAAAATATACTGTGATCCACAGTGTCAAATGCAGCACTGAGATCCAACAGGACCAGAACTGACACCTTGCCTGAGTCAGTGTTTAACCTAATATCATTTAACACTCTAATAAGAGCTGTTTCTGTACTGTGGTGAGGTCGGAAGCCTGATTGAAATTTGTCGAAAAGGCCACTGGAATTCAAGAATTTGCTGAGTTGATTAAAAACCACTTTCTCAATGATCTTGGCTATGAAGGGAAGATTTGAGATAGGTCTGTAGTTGGTTAACATGGAAGCATCCAGCGATCTCTTTTTTAAGAGTGGCTTAATAGCAGCTACTTTTAGGGATTTAGGAAACGTGCCCGATTGGAGTGAGCTATTTAGTATTTGTCGCAAATCTATTTGGACAGAGTTCACAATAGTTTTAAAAAAAGTCTGATGGCATTTTGTCAAGACAGCATGTTGATGGTTTTAGATGCTGAACTGTTTCCTCTATGGTTTTTTGGTCAACTGTATTAAATTCTGACATCGCAGTTGAGTTATTCCTGGGAGGTCTTAGGGATTGCGTTATTTTATTGTTTTGTTGATTTGTGCTAATATTTAACCTTATGGACTGGATTTTTTCACTGAAAAAGCAAGCAAATTCATTGCATTTTACTGTGGAAAGGAGTTCTGGAGCTATCTGTTTAGGGGGGTTTGTCAGCTTATCAACCATAGCAAATAGGGTGCGAGTGTTGTTGATGTTCTTATTAATAATTTCAGAAAAGTGTCGCTGTCTAGCCTTTACTAACTCAGTTGAAATTACAAAGACTTATTTTGTAGAGGTCATGGTGAATTTGAAGTTTAGTTTTTCTCCACTTACACTCTGCTTTCCTGCATTCTGTTTTTAAAGCCTTTACCATCATAGTGTTCCTCCATGGTGTTTTCTTTCTGATCAAGGTCATCTTAGTTTTAATAGGTGCAACAGCATCCATGACATTTGAGATTTTCCAGTTAAATTGATCTAGGAGTTCATCAACTGACTCTGCACTCACAGTTGGTGACATAGCTATAGCCTCCATAAACTTTGCACTGGTATTCTCATTTATGTACCTTCTCTTAACAGACACAGAGGTTAACTGAACATTTGGAATGATCTGTAAATCAAAGAACACACAGAAATGATCAGAAAGAGCCAAGTCCTTAACATCCACAGAAGAAATGTTAACACCTTTAGAGATAACCAGATCCAGAGTGTGGCCTCGAGTGTGTGTGGGCCCTTTCACATGTTGCAAGAGGCTAAAAGTGTCAAGTAGAGCAGAGAGTTCTTTGGCATTAGTGTCCATGTTATTGTCTACGTGAATGTTAAAATCCCCTGTTATGATAAAAAAGTTATAGTCAGTGCAGATAACTGACAGCAGTTCAGCAAACTCATCAATGAATTTTCCTGGGTATCTTGGAGGTCTATAAATGATTAAAAAAATGACTTTTGGATAACTTTTTAGAAAAAAACAGAGATATTCAAAAGAGCTAAAATCACTTAACGTAATTTCCTTGCACTGAAATACAGATTTAAAGATGGCAGCAACTCCCCCGCCTTTCTTACCAGTTCGACACTTGTTCATAAAACTGAAATTTGTTGGTGCTGCCTCATTGAGAATAGCACAACAGCTACATTCAGTCAGCCATGTTTCACTAAGAAGTAAAAAATCTAGGTCATAGGTCATAATGACGTCATTAACTAACAGTGATTTGTTGACTAGTGATCTGATATTGAGTAGAGCTAATCTTGTGGAGATAGCAGGAGACACTGGTATATTTCGAGGTTGACATGCTATACTTAATAAATTGGCAGATTTACCCTTTTTATTTCTCACCAGTTTAACCATTCTTCTGTTGCCTGTCATCACAGGGATTGAGAAGGCTATTTGAACTCCATAGGGCCCTGACTTTTCCTGGGGGAGAACATTATTGGTATCAGTATTGCAGCCTGGACCCGGCACGTATCAGTCCAACTCACAGATTATCTGAGTCAGAGGAGGTGGGAGGGCTCTGTGATGTCGTGGTGGAATGGGAGGGGGATTTAGGGGAGAAAAAATGGGATTTGGGCGTGGTGTGAGTTGGAAATCCAGAAAATGGTGTAATGGGGAATACGGACTGCCTGGAGAGCTGGATGGGGTCCCGGTGGGTGAAAGTTGGGAGTCTCCTGGTGGGGCTGGGAGAGACTCCTCCTGTTGGGTTGGTGGGGCTGGGGGAGACTCCTCCTGTTGGGTTGTTGGGGCTGGGGGAGACTCCTCGTGTTGGGGTAGGGATGATGACGTTAAAGCCTCTCTCTCGGTGTGCTGTCCTTCATGTTCACTACTTATCTCAGGCAGTAGTAGTTTTTGTCCAAAGGGCTGTCTTATCTGTTGTTTTGGATTGTCTCGCCTCTTGTCCTTGGCAGGGGCTGCTGATGACCGACGCAAAAAATCAAAAATGTTGTAGCATAACAGCTCTACTCCTGACTTGTTAAGGCAAAATCCATCTGCCTCAAAGAGGTGTCTGCGTTCCCAAAAAATGTTGAAATTGTCAATAAAGTTCACTGATTGAGCAGCACACGTATCTTTGAGCCATCTGTTTAGCATCAACAGCCTGCTGAATCTCTCGTCTCCTCGCCGAACTGTTGGTAGAGGTCCACTGATAGACACCTCAGTATTCAGACATCGAACTTTGTTCGATGTCTGACACATGAACTCTGTTCATGTGTCATGAATTTGACTATGTCTAACTAAAATCAAAATCACATACCTGTTAGTGTTAGTGTTAGTTTTTTGGGTTTTTTTAAATAGTTTTTATTGGTGAAAAGTATAAGCAAACAATAAACACAATGCCGAGTTTACCGGTCACCATTTTTCATATTTTCTTTTCCCCACCCACCCTTCAACCCCACCCAACCCCTGCACAACAATACTAATAGATAAGTAAATAAAACAAAAGAAAAAAAAGAGAAAAAGAAAAATGTCTGTTTCAACTTAATCAGGGGGTCCGCTACAGGCAGAAACATAGGCAATCAGTCAGGAGGAAGAACAGATAAGCCATTAAAATAGGAGACAAAGGGTTGCCACTTTTTTAGAAAGCGCTCGCTAGACCCTCCAAGTTGAAACTTTATCTTTTCTAGATGCAAAAACGACATCACATCTTTCAGCCAGGCAGAGAATGAGGAGCAGGTGATTTCGAGGCTAGGAGTATTCTTTGCCTGGCCAGAAGTGTTGCGAAAGCAATCATGTCAACCTCGTTGGAACTGCAAGGGAGGTGCTCCGCTGACACCCCAAAAATGGTCAGCAACGGGCAAGGCTGTAAACTATTATTTAACAATGTCGAAAATACATAAAAAAATGATAACCAATATGTTCCAAGCATTGGGCAAGACCAGAACATATGTGAAAGGTCTGCCTGTGGACTGCCGCAACAATCACATTTGGGATCAGAATCAGGGTAAATTTCCTGCAGTTTAGATTTACTGAAGTGAGCTCTGTGCACCACCTTTAGCTGGATTAAACTGAGTCGAGCACAGGATGATGAAGAATTCACCCTATCTAATGTTACCTCCCACCAGTACTCCGCAAGCTCCACCCCCAGTTCTTTGACTTGGAGACTGTGTCCTTTTTCAAAGACATGGTGTTTTGATACATTTCAGATATAAGCCCCTTCTGAGTGGGAGACAGCTTAAAAAGGCTCTCCCATAATGATTCTTGAGGGGGCCTGGGAAAGGAGTCAAACTTTGTATGTACGAAGTGATGGACCTAAATGTGTATGTACGAAGTGATGGACCTGATGGATAACAGAACAAATTTGAGCGTGGCAGACTAAAGACATAAAGAGTCAAATCTACAAAAAATATCACCATCATAGAGGTCTTTCAAACGATTGATACCCAATCTGCTCCAGAGAGTAATGGTTGAGTCCAAAATGGAGGGAGTAAATAAGTGGTTATTGCCAACAGGCCCCAGACTCGACACTGAAATAAACTTAAAATGACGGCAGAACTGTACCCATATCTTTAAAGTGGACAGTACCAAAGGGTTTGAGGAGTGGCGGGAGGGAGACAGAGGGAAAGAGGGTAAAAACCAGTGCAGACAGGGAGGATGAATGGCATGATTGCGCCTCTAGGCTACACCAGATAGTCTCAGGGGTTTGTAACCAATAAATAAGTTATTGTATGTTGGCAGCCCAGTAATAGTGCATAAAATTAGGGAGTGCAAGACCGCCACAGTGCCTTGGTCTCTGTAAAATAGCTTTACTGATTCTAGGAACCTTTCCCCCCCGCAATAAATGTAGTGATTGCCTGATCTACTGTGCAAAAATAAGACTTGGGTAGAAAAAGAGGAAGGCATTGAAAAACATACAGAAACTTAGTTAAGATGTTCATCTTAACAAATTGCACTTTCCTGAGAGTGAAAGGCGTAAGGGCGCAGTATGCTCGCCGTGCCCAAGCTGTCGCGCGACAGTGTGATGTCACAGGAGTGCCGTGACTATTTATACTCGCGCTGGTGGCGGCGACACTAGTTGCAGTCTTCTCCTGAACAGAGGTGTCGCAACTGAGGAAAGGCTACCGCCTTTGCTATTTCTACGCACTAGAAGAAGAGATCTAATACTGGTACCCCTGTGTCTTTAATTTCTTACACATCATTAGACATTTAGTTAAGTTACAGCATTATGGCTGTCTATTACTTTACATTGCTATTATTCTACATCACTGCCACACCTGGTCAGCCATCATCATTCCAGTGTATGGCAGCAGTTCTCATATGAATAGTGTTTGTAAGTATCTATCTTAATAACTTAATGATTATTTTATATAATTTTATTTTATAACTTAATGCTGCTTTGAGCTAGTTTTTCAGCCACATAATTTCACTCGTCTTTGACCACAATAATAGTAGACAGCACTTATAAATACAAAGAAAGAAGCCTTAGCAATAAGGCACATTAAAATGTGCCTACGAACTCGTCCATTTTCCTGTTTCCGCTTTGTCACGCTCAGCTGAAAAAAAAAGAGTGGTGCGCGACACGGTGTCACCGAATCCAAATTTCTGTAAAACTAAATACTCCCACTCTACACGGTCTGAAGGCCTTCTCTGCATCTAAGGACCGCCACTGCATAGATTTAATAGCCTCTATAATCTTGTCTATTTGTAAAGGCCTGTCCAGTTCACTGGCCAACCCTGGGTCAATAGTAGGGAACTCTAAATCATTAAGAAAATTATCCACTCCACTTCTGTCAGAGGTAAGTTCAGATTTATAGAGGGAGGTGTAAAAGGTCTCAAAGACCTTGTTTACATCTTGGGGGTTGGAAACAAGATTGTTTGACCCATTCCTAATCTGAGGCATCAACCGAGAAGCTGCTTGGTGCTTGAGCTGATGTGCCAGTAGTCGACTATTCTTATCTCCATATTCATATGACAGACCACGGGAGTGCAAAAGCAAGCGTTCCGCCGTTTTGGTGGATGATAATAATAATAATAATAACTAGAAAATGCATTTCCTGCAGAAAACGCGTGTGAATGCTGGAAGCTGAATGATAAGCGCAAAGCAGAAATATAAAATGAATTGATCTGAAGAATCTGAAAGTAGTAGTAGAAGCTGAAATAGTAGAAGAATCTGAAAGTAGTAGTAGAAGCTGAAATAGTAGAAGAAGCTGAAAGTAGTAGTAGAAGCTGAAATAGTAGAAGAATCTGAAAGTAGTAGTAGAAGCTGAAATAGTAGAAGAAGCTGAAAGTAGTAGTAGAAGCTGAAATAGTAGAAGAAGCTGAAAGTAGTAGTAGAAGCTGAAATAGTAGAAGAAGCTGAAAGTAGTAGAAGCTGAAATAGTAGAAGAATCTGAAAGTAGTAGAAGAAGCTGAAATAGTAGAAGAAGCTGAAAGTAGTAGTAGAAGCTGAAATAGTAGAAGAAGCTGAAAGTAGTAGAAGAAGCTGAAATAGTAGAAGAAGCTGAAAGTAGTAGTAGAAGCTGAAATAGTAGAAGAATATGAAAGTAGTAGAAGTAGTTGAAATTGTAGTAGTAGCTGAATTAGTAATACTAATAGCTGAAGTAGAAGTAACTGAAGTAGTAACAACACTGTCTGATCCTCAAAAAGCAGCCCAATCTGGCAACACTGCTGAACGTCCCCTCGCTCGAGCGTCAACGTGAAGTAAACTGAAAAGGAATCAGTTAAACTGTGAAACTCTTAATAAATATAAATGCTATCGAAATTTCCCCCCCCCGTCGGCCCACGGTATGTTACTATTGCGCGCCGTAGGTCCGCGGTGTGTTTGTGTTACTATTGCGGACACCCCCCCCGCCGGCCGTAGGTCCGCGGTGTGTTTGTGTTACTATTGCGGGCATCCCGCCGGCCGTAGGTCTGCGGTGTGTTTGTGTTTACTATTGCGCGCACCGGCCGTAGGTCCGCGGTGACGCCATGACGCTCGAACGTGAACGTCGTTTTACGGCAGCGGAAGATTTACGACAGCCAGCATACGGACTTCACATGATATTATTCACAACTCGGATTCATTTAATGAAACCCATTGATTCTTTTGATCGGTGGACCCCTTTTGATTGGATATTATGGGATATACAAGTCTGTAGATTTGTGACATTTTTTGAACGAAGGTAAACGATTGAGAATTGATTTAGTTAGGCCTACGATGTGTAACAGTCATAGATCAATGTGTAATCGATGTGTAAACTGTGATTCTGAATAAATATAAATGCTATCGAAATTTCGTTTGGATATCGTTATTATTGAATGAAGGTTAACGGTTGAAAAGTGAATTAATTAGTTACGACGTCTTAAACAGTGGAAGGTCCGCCGGTTACAATGGGACGAATGGTAGAATATGACGATTTGAAACTAAAACTGCGATACAGAAAAAAGTATAACAGCTATCGAAATTTCGTGAACACGGCTAGATAGATACAAATCTCTAGATTCGTGTAATTGTTTGAACGATGGGAAACGGTTGAAATTTGAAATAGTTACGACGTAAAGCAGCGGAAGTAAACAGTGGAAGGTCCGACCGTGGTAAAGTTGGTTTTATATTGGACGTTGGATATTCGACACATTCGAAAAATCTATTTAGCACTGGCTACGAGTGACGAATTTGTGTCAAACCAACGTTGATATGTTCATACAAGGCCTGCCTACATGATACAAAGCTTCTTTTGTCAATTTTTTTTTTAAATTATTGTCTACCATTTTAAATGTTAATGCATGTTTTAAATCTATTATGCGGCTTCAGTTTTTGAATATCCCATATAAAATCACATAGGGTGAACCAGGCTACCTGTCCTACACATGATACAAAGCTTTTTTTCTCACAAAAACACGCTTTGATTTTATACCATTTTTTAAAATGTTAAATGCTATGAATCTATTATACGGCCTGACCTTTTGACCTACACATGTCAAAACACATGTGTTGAACTCAGCTAACTGTCCTACACATGATACAAAGCTTCATTTCTCAAAAAACCCACCCTTTGATTTTCTAAATATTTTTAATGTAAAAAGAATTGCTCGACATGCTTAAAACCATTATGCGGCTTGACCTTTTGACCTACCCATGTCAAAACACATCTGGTGAACCCAACTAACTGTCCTACACATGATACAAAGCTTCTTTGCTCCAAAAACCCATCCTTTGATTTTATAAAGATTTTTTACTGTAAAAAAAGGCTATAAATGTATTATGCGACTTGACCTTTTGACCTACCCATGTCAAAACACATCTGGTGAACCCAGCTAACTGTCCTACACATGATACAAAGCTTCTTTTCTCGAAAAACCCATCCTTTGATTTTATAAAGATTTTTTACTGTAAAAAAAGGCTATAAATGTATTATGCGACTTGACCTTTTGACCTACCCATGTCAAAACACATCTGGTGAACCCAGCTAACTGTCCTACACATGCTACAAAGCTTCTTTTCTCGAAAAACCCATCCTTTGATTTTATAAAGGTTTTTTACTGTAAAAAAAGGCTATAAATGTATTATGCGACTTGACCTTTTGACCTACCCATGTCAAAACACATCTGGTGAACCCAGCTAACTGTCCTACACATGATACAAAGCTTCTTTTCTATATTAGTTGGGTTCACCAGATGTGTTTTGACATGGGTAGGTCAAAAGGTCAAGTCGCATAATACATTTATAGCCTTTTTTTACAGTAAAAAATCTTTATAAAATCAAAGGATGGGTTTTTCGAGAAAAGAAGCTTTGTATCATGTGTAGGACAGTTAGCTGCAATACTGATGCAGTCACATCGGGTGTTGACGTGGAGATAAGCACTTTTTTCAGTGAGCCCCTGATTCCTCTTAGAGAGGATCCTCTTCAGTGGTGGAAGACAAACCAGCAGCGATTTCCATTACTGGCAAAAACGGCAAAAGTACCTCTGTGCGCCACCAACCTCTGTGCCCAGTGAAAGACTTTTCAGTACTGCTGGGGACATTCGTTCCCACACTCGCAACCGGCTGTCACCTATTAATTCCGAGCGTCTTGTTTTCCTGAAAAGAAACGCTCATTTCATGTGAAAGGTTGGATGTAATATTGTTATACAGGAAATGTGTGTGGTTAGGCCTAAAATTGTTAGTTATATATTTGGCGACATGTTCTCATCATAGCCTATGTTCTAAACAAGCCTATTCTCCATGTTTACTGAGCAAATGTTCAATAACATTAATTTCAGTTAGCCTAAGTCACCAAACATATTTTTCTTTCTTTTTTTTTTTTTGAAAGGAAAACACCTTTCTTTGCATAATGTTGCCTATTTTTTTGGCTATATTATATTTGACTACTGTTCTCATCATAGTCTTGTTTTCCTGAAAGGAACCTCTCATTTCATGTGAAAGGTTAGAGGTGATAGGTTTGTGATGCAGGAGATGTGTGTGGTTAGGCCTAACATTTTTAGTTACATTTGGCTACTGTCATTGCCTATGATCTAAACAGAAAAAAAAACAGCCTATTATCCATGTCTATGGAGTAAATGTTCAATAACATTAATTTAAGTTAAGTCACCAAACATTCAGTTTTTTGTTTTGTTTTTGTTTTTTAAAGAAAAACACTTTTCTTTGCAGAAAGTTGCCTATTTTTTTTCCAATGAAAATTAAATAAAATGAAAACTACACTGATGTTGATGTTGTTTACTTCATTAATGTGTTTAGTTTTAATGGAGTAGGATGGGAGTAGGATTCGGTATTCGGGTTCGGATTCGGCAGAATCTTAACCAGTGGATTCGGTATTCGGCAGAACCCCAAAAATCTGGATTCGGTGCATCTCTATCGATATGCCATTGGAACCACAATTTGATAGGTTGCATTCTAGTCTCCACCATCCAAGACATCACCACTGCAACGGCGAACCAGCAATCCATGGTCCATGAGGTAGGCCACCTTCTTTCTCTTTGCCTCTTCAATACTAACAGAAAGAAAACAGTTTTTTTAGTGTTT
The DNA here is from genome assembly GCA_030340625.1 of Merluccius polli. Lineage (NCBI taxonomy): Eukaryota > Metazoa > Chordata > Actinopteri > Gadiformes > Merlucciidae > Merluccius > Merluccius polli. The sequence continues at coordinate 144,952 of JAOPHQ010003429.1, forward strand.
TATTATTCTGTTGGGCTGCAATAAACTCATCTCTTGTGCCCGGCAGCTCCACTGCCTCTGTACTTGAGATACCAGACTGCTCATGATTAGGCTGAAACCCTGACAGAGCCTCAGACTCTGGAGTTTCAGTATCAGCCGGCTGATCTACAAAGAAGGAGTCAGACAAGCCAGATCCACATTGCTTTGTCTGAGCCCTTGTGACTGCACAAACCAGAAAAATCTCAGATTCTTGGCAGTCACAAGCAGTGGTTGCATCTGGGACATCCACTATCACTGGAGTTGGACTCACTATCACTGGAGTTTCCCCCAGCAATATCATTACAAAGTAAGAAATCAACACCAGCAACAGGAAAGTCAGGGAGAACTGCTACAACGAACCATCCACTAAGTAGAGGACACTGAAGATGGATTCTGTGTAGTGGCGCAAGTACATTAACCATCCCGACCCCCCAGACTTTAACACTAGACTGACAGAAGGTAGTAGATGACAAAGGTAAGACACCGTCCTTAATGACTGACTGAGAACCAGCTGAGTCCCTCAGTAAGGTGATCACTTTATGGTCTTTTGAATTTCCAGTCAACGGGACAAAACCTTTTGAAATAAAAGGTTTGAAACAAGGGTCAGATTTATCATTAATGTCCTCAGACTGTTCGGTAACAAGTGTTGGAACCGTTCTAATCAAACACACATCCTTTTGCTGAGGAGCTGAGGGTAATTGCTGTTTCTGTTTCAACGCCAGGCAGTCAGCAACAACGTGGCCTCTTTTGTGACAATAGAAACACTCACAGTCCTCTTGTGTGGGCGACAAGGAACCCTTGGCCTTTTCAGGGGCAAAAAGGCCAGAATCAGGTCTGGTGGAACATGAAACACAAGTTCTGTCAGATCGAGGGGAAGATGCAAACATAGAGGTGGAAGATGCAAACACATTTTTATGACAGCAGCCTTGGATAATGCAGACACTTTCTGTTAATTCAAGAACATTACCACCTTCTCTGGCAAAGAGCCTTTAAAGTCTTCTAACAGAACAAGCTGACGAAGTGTCTCGAAGTTACTTTTGACATCACTGGCGGCACACCATTTATCAAAGAGGGTGCCCTTCTCCCGTGCAAACTCAACAAAATCTGCCCATTAGATTTCCTGTGATTCCTAAATGTTTGCCTATAGGCCTCAGGAATGAGCTCATAAGCATGCAAAATGGCCTCCTTTAATACATCATATTGCAGACTATTGTTGGGAGAAAAAAACTCGGGCCTATACTAAGCTACAACGGCGCGGACCCTGTCAGTATCAGATGAGAAATAAAGAGAAATAAACTGAATTAAACTGAATTAAACTGAGTAGATTTATTCTTAATCAACTTAAGCAAAAGTCAACGGGTAAATACGAATACAGCGCTGGTGTCACAAAGAGCTTCGCCTCCTGAGAAGTTCTGCTGATTGTGAGCCCCGAGTCTCGGGTCCGTGGATACTTTATAGTTAAAAAGGGCAAGTTCAGCTAGTTTGAAGTTAGATAGAAGGGCATATTCAGTCGGCCTCCCCCGTCTTTCGTGGGGAGGCTGAGTCGCAGTGCCCATTTGACCTGGCCTCCCCCGCCTTTCATGTGCTAGGTTTGAGCTTTGCGACGTCACCGAGCGAGCTAATTAGCAGTGCACCTGGGTATCAGATGAGTAGCGTTATCTCGCCTCCTCTGTGAGGGGAGGGGGAGCACCTATAAATGTGACCTTGTTATTCTGGCTCCAAGTAACCGTTGGGCCTTTTAGTAATTTTATTTTTTTCAATATATTTTCAATATATATTTTAGACCGGACCTGGCGAGACTCAGAGGTACATAGGATTTTTAGCATATATTTTAGACCAGACCTGGCGAGACTCAGAGGTACATATGAATTTGGGCAACAGGTGGTTTTCAATATATCCCTCTCAAGTCATCGCAAGATGACTTTCTATTAGAAAACACCTGTTGCCCGTAGGCACATATTCATTAATGCAACACACAAGCATGCATAGGTAATGTGTATATTGGAACACCATTATTGTAGATCATGGTTTCTCAACGGGGGCTGTACCGCCCCCTGGGGGGCGTTATAAACATTTTGGGGGGCGCTGGACGCGTGAGAGCTGGTATGGGGGCGCTCAGGCACGAATGGGGGTGCCACAATTTGGCTTGTACAAAGTTAATTTGAACTCTACATTTTAAACGTAATGGTTTCCCAACTAAAAATAAAGCTGCTGTCTGAGACCAAGACCCCGAGTCTGCTCTTCCACTGCTGGGTAAAATGGAGTAAACCCCGACGTCGCCCCTGGAGATCTCCCCTCTGCTCCCTGATCACGATCGGACAACCCGAGCAGGAACGGTCTCCATAGTAACGCCCAAACAAATCCACCACAGCAGCAGCGAAACCCAGGAAACACAAACGCTACTTTTGACAGCTGTCACCTCATCTTCGCGGGCTAAAACTTAAATAACCAATGAAAATGTACACAAGCACGATAACGTAACCACGTTTAATCACACACATTACAATCAAATAGGAATGCACAGAATATTCGGTAACCGAATATATTCGGCCGAATATTGCAAAAAAAGCCGTATTCGGTGGAGAGTGAAAAACAAGGCCGAATATATATATTAAATATTAGCGCCGCGTTTTAATGACGCAAGCAAACAACGTGCAGTGACGCGGCGCATTTTACTGACGCAATGAAAGAACGTGCAGTGACGCGGTAAACATAAACAACGATGTTGGCAGTGTGGAGATATTTCAAAGTTACGGAGAACGAAAAAAGAATTGCGGTTTGCAGCCGAAATATAAAGTATAGTATAAGTAAGGGATAATGCCCGACAAAATGAATGGACTCCGCGGAAGTCCTCCGCTTCGCGTCGGACGGTTCACGCCTCCGCGTCGTCCATTCATTTCTGTTAATGGACACCTCGAAGGGCATTATCCCGCTTATACCATGGTCACTTACGAAAGAAAGAAATATTTAATCAATTAATAATACTTTAATGCGTTTTAGAGTTAAAATCGTTAGGTTTTTTTTATTTTTACAAGTCGAGCGGACTATTTAATATCTTATATAACCTATCCTATTTCATATTTTATATCACATTACAACTAAAATAACATTTCCATTTCCACATCAAGTTGTTGGGGGCATAAATACAGCTCAAATCCAATAAAAACAGAGATTTTAAAAACAATGGCTAAACAATGGCTTCTCTCATCATAAAACCTGATGTCAGTTGAAGTCCTCCAGTCTTAACACACTGTTTACTACAAGAACACTTAAAGCACCAGCACCCTGTAGTTTTTTTGGGTTTTCTTTGTAAGGGGGGGGGGGGGCGGGGGCGGTACGAGGATCATGGAATGGTCAGGGGGGCATTTGTTCAAAAAAGGTTGAGAACCACTGTTGTAGATGGTCTACCTGTCGGTACCAACTAGCGCTTCCGGAAAACTCCTACCACTACTACCGTTTTTTTTGATTTTCTAGGAGAAACCCAAGCGTACCTCCTGGGGTAGCATTCACCTAGAGGTCAGACACAGGCATTACCATCACACCTAACAAATGTTTCTAGCAAAATATAAAAGTATAAAAATGTAATAATGGGACCATAATGCATAAACAGCGGGTGTTGGGTTAGGAGATATATACTAAGCTCTTTCCCCAGTCGCCTCTTGCGGGGCATAACTCCATGGGTTATGCTTTACCCCTGTTTATTCAATGGCCGACCAGGTTGGAGCTGTAGGGGATATACAGTATATGAGAGGATAAAATGATTATATACGAAAAATGTAAATGTAAAAATGCCAAATAGCAACTTTCTTTAGTGGAGTCCTTTGCTATCCATGTAGCAGGGTGGTAATGCCCCCAACATAAGACTTGAATGCCAACATACCTTTTGACTCTACACTCATCAAGTGGGACATGCATATATAGGGGGGGTGAGGTGAGGCTAAGCAAAGAAAAAAAAGGGGGGAGGAGGTGTGAGGTACAATAGCTTATAAGCAATACAGCGAAGCTGCCCCTCATGCCTTAGGAGAGCGGGACAACTTCGTAAGATTTTAGTAGACGGTCATATCACAATATGAGTCTTCATCGTCGTCTGCAGGGGGTTCGGCCAGGAGTGAGAGCATCTGGAGTTCGTACTCTTTGGGGGCATTTTCTTTGGACAGGGCAGTGGCAATGAGTCTGGCACACAGGGTGCGGGCACAGGGGATGCAGCAGCAGCCACAGGTAATGAGAATGGCCAGGAAACAGGCGAGGGATGTGAGGACGGCCATGACAAGGGCCTTCCACTTGCCGAATAGGCCTTGCATCCAGGCATCGAGCGGGTTGTCCACCCCGGAGGCTTCCTTCAGCTCCGTGAACAGGGCTCGGAGACCATTGAGTGCCTTGGTGACGGACCCGTCCGGGGCCGTGCTGTTGGGATGAACGTGCAGCACTGCTCACCGAACATAGCGCAGACACCTCCTTTCTCGGACAGGAGCATGTCCAGGGCTACGCGGTTCTGGAACGCCATTAGGGAAGTGGCAGCCAGTTGGGTAGAGATGCCTTCCACGGCTCTCGGGTGAGGTTGGCTAGGCGTTGCACATTGTAGTGGATATAGTTAATACGATCGACGTTTTTGTTCGGCGTGATAGGGAAGAGGACTGATAGGAGCGGTATGTTCTCGAATCCGGCTCCGATTTGGTCTGCTAATTTGTACTCGTTTGGAACGCCCCATGAAATGCCTATGGCATCGATGTAGCAAGGAGAGTTTTGGGTGAGGTCGAAGCTGGCGGGGTATTCAGTGTTGCGTCGGGTGCGTTCAGGGGCCGTACTGTTAGTTGCGTTGTACGATTGGGCGAATACGGTCACAGGTGCAGTCAGCCGCACGATAGTACAAGTCCCAGACCAGTGTTTAGGTAGGCGCAATCGCAGAATGTCAGGGGTGCATAGCCAATAGAGGTCCATTCGACCGTGATTTGGTTTAGTCATATTCGACCACCCAGTAACGTTATAAGTATGTTGACACCATGCTGCGGGAAGATCCCCTAATGGTCGTGAACCCGCTCGAGTGAAGCACCAATAGAGACCGGGTTGTGCTTTGAATGTTGGCGGAGTCATTTCGTTCAGACCGGGGGGAAATAGATTACCAAGGAGAGCACAATTTTCGGGGTGAGGTTCCATAACGAGTCGTATCATACAATATGTGCCTCGGGGGTCATCTGTGTCGTTGAGGTATACGGGAATGTTAGTCGGAGCGGGACGAGCTGCTGCACAAGCGACGCAGACGGATAGGTCTTGTAGGCGGACGGTGCCTATTAGCCATGCTAGCCATTGATTAGCTTCAGACAACCCGGTGGCTTGAGTGAATATGTCGTGGGTGGGTATATCTTTAGTGGATTCTACGTTGAATATTGTTACGCCTTGTTCAGTGTATGTAACTGCCGGAGTTGACGGTTTCGATTCGGGCAGGATATTAACTTTAATGACGCTCATGGGGTCCTATGCTCCCCATCGGCTAACTCCCACATTTAGATATAAAACGTTTGGTTCGGAGGGGCATAGAGGATTGTAATATTTGTGAGCGCCGACCGAGGTGAAGGTAAGGATCACGTTTTTCCCTTCCATGCTTAATCCCCCACCCTCCTGGAGTAGTCTAGTATCGTCCGAGCGTGTGTGAGGGTTGGTGACTGTACTAGCTACTCGGTTGCCGATTCCCGCTACGCCTATCCCAGCCCCTTCGTCTCTGGTGTCCCACAGAATGTGCCGCGAATTTCTACACCCCGTCAGACTATATCCCCAGGAAGCGCCTTTCTGCCATGCGGGTGTCCCCCCTCAGGGGGGTTGTAGACAATTGGGGATCATGGATAGTACCTTGGGTGGCGTTGGTGCTGGTGGCGTTGGTGCGGGCGGCGTTGTCAGGGTTGGTGCGGTTGGTACCGCCGTTGTTGAGGATTTCCCATTCCCAACACATTGGGATCCAGGTGGTCGTCGGGGTTGGGTCAGGGTTGTCTGTGATGATTCTCAGGAGCACGTACAGGGTCAGCAGGCCTGCCAACACACTTAGCATGGCTCCATAGTTTCTGTCTTACTTGGTAGCTCCTGCTGTGCCGCCGGTTGTTCGGTGGATCCCCCATGCTCGATGGCAAGGAGATCCTTGTGAACCTGGTCGTAGGTTCTTGAGGTGGGGCCATCTGCCTTTCTAGTGTGTGTCAGGTGGTGCCACTCTGCCCCGCCCTTGCCTAGTAGGGAGACAGAGAAGGGGGTAGCCAAAAGTACCTTATAGGGGCCTTTCCACCTTGGTCCAAGTGACTTCCTCTTGTCGACCTTGACGTATAGGTAGTCACCAGGCAGGGTCAGGGGAGCTGGCTGGGTAACCTGAGGTGGCAGGGCGGTAACCTGAGTGAACAAAGCTCGAGAGGCAAGGGTTAGGGCCTGGACGTATTCTAACAGGACTTCATCTAGGTGATCTGTCATGGGCCCTACAGGCGGAGTGTGAGGACCAGACATCGGCCTACTGGTCCCTAACTCATAGGGACTATGGCCTGTGCGCGAATTGGGTTGGGACCTAACACTCATCAGGGCTAGGGTTAGAGCTTGTAACCAGCTCATTTTCTTTCCGTCAGTTAGTCTATCAACCTCCGCCGAAAGGAGGATTGTCTCAGGCGAATGTTCAGCAGCTATCACCTTAGCTATTGCCCCCTTGATAGATCTGTTCGCTCGCTCAACTATCCCTTGGCTCTGTGGTTGGTAGACCGACCCGAATCGGTGATCAAGACCTAGGGCATGTTCTACCTCATCTAGCAGCTTGTTCGCAAAATGGCTACCGTTGTCTGAGGTGGAAGCCCCTGGAAGCCCCATCTAGGAATAATGTCATTTAGCAGGTGTTTTACTACCGTTTGGGCGTCTTCGTGTTTGGCGGGGAAAGCTTCTACCCATCTAGAGAATCGGTCTATTATGTCTAACAGATAACGATACCCTCTCACTTGGTTGTCTTTGCCCATGTCGGTGTAGTCTATGCACAGTTCTTGGAACAGGGAAGTGGCCTTGTGGTGGCTTTTGGCTCTGTCGGGGGTTGTGGGCTTGGTAGGTCTGGCAGTTGTGGACGTGTTGTCGTACTATGGCTTCCATCTCGGGATGAAACCAGTCAGGTGAGATGGCTTCAATCGTCGTCCTAGACCCTTGGTGGTTCGTCCTTCGGCTCTGGAACTCTGTTTCTCAGAAATGTTGTTAATTTCTTGAATGTCCCATTCACTCTTTCCACCATTCCTTGTGACTGAGAATGAAACCTAACCGCTGTTTGATGCGTAACTGCTGCACCACACGGAGAAATGACATAAAAATGGTACAATATGGTGAGTTTTGTTCTTAAACTCCATTGTGTTAGCAGTAGCTCAGTACCACAAGCTGTAAAATTATTTGCAAATTGGCCACTGGGGGTAACAACTATCAAACCCACACACACACGGAAGTATGTGTGCAGAAACTTCCTGGACTACAACATGCAGTGCAGGTTTCTAGCAGTAGGGGAGCTGTTGTCTTCACCTGCTTTAACTTCATTCTCATCACAGCCATTTTTGTTGGCATGTTCAGACAATATTTGTCTGACCAAAGCAATTTGACAATTTAACAAATAAAACAAAAACTAAAACAAAAACGAAAAAAAAAAGGAAATCTATTTCAGCAAAACACATGGAAAGCAAGATATGGCTGGCCATGACAACAGTGTGGGACTTATACCATGCAGTCCACTCTCCCCCTTTGGGGACATGCCTACCGGTAGACTCTGGCAACCCAGAACAAACTTTCTTTTAACTATTTCAACACCACACTATGGAGGTAAACTAAGCAACTCACTGATGAACTTGTTTTATTGTGTAACACACGCAACACTGCGTATCAGCTTTTTTCATTGTAATAACTACCGCACTTCTGCAGGGTCCTTTTAGGGCGGGTCCCACTTCCTCAGTTTGGTGAGGGGGGAATTTCCCTGAACTCTTAAAAGAATCCCCAGCGCTGGTTGACCCCTGGACTTCTGTGGACGAGCGGTAGAGGAGATAACTTCTGATTTAAATGAATAGTACCCAACTTAACTGAGCTGTTGGTCTGCTAATCGTCCCACAAAACACTAAAACACTTTTACCCACATAGTTATAAAACAAATTCACAGAGAAAACAAATCAACAGAAAACATAAAAACAAATAACAGACACTAATACATAATTGATCTCTACATGTGCACTTTCTATGTCCCAACAAATCCTTAAACGTTCTCATGATCACAGTGTTTTCTTTATTTATGTTTTATTCTAACCCCTCTAAGTCTTGCGATCCCCATGGGACATACTGAGCTTGTTGTCCCTTTACCACTGTGCACAAGGCAACCTTGTGTGTCTTGAAAGGCACCTTCAAACAAATGTATTCTCATTGTTATTATCATCATTATTAGACACCTCACGAGACATTCGAGATGTCCCTTTGGAGAGGAGCTCCCTGGCCACGGAGGTCCCCTCCTTCGCTTAGGATTCTCGTACAAATGTAGATAAAGGAAAATAAATAAACAAAACAGAGAGCAAATTTGCTTCATATTAATGACAAGATGACATTTTAAAAGTAATCAATCAGTTGTAACATAAGAACACCTTTAATCGCAGTAATAGCATCTGTCAACATAGGGTTATTTATGAATTTAAAATTCTCGATTATATAATTCATGATCAAGTAATGACCACCAATAAACAGAATTATTGTACTAGGCCTCATTCTGCCTTCTCCCCCCTTGTAGCTCCAAGAGTGCAATAGGGGCGTGTGTGTGTCTGTGTAACCTGTAGCTCCTCCTAAAATCCTCGCATGCGCAGTTCACTTGTTAAAGTGACTTCAGAGAGAGCGGAGCCGGGCCAACGCCCTTCTGAATCAGAGGGGGAAACCTGGTGGCCCCCTGGATAGAGAATCATTTGTATCGCCTCTGCGAGTCTTTCTATATGCTTCCACCAGCAGTTGTTTAACAAATAGTTTCACAACTTTAAGAAATAATAAAACTGCTTTTTACAATATTCGTCACTCCTGTAATTAAACTACTTATCATTAATAATATTTAGAGCGCAATCACCAGTGTTCGAATTACGTGGGAGCCAGTGGGAGCTGAGCTCCCATAGGGTAAGCAATGGCTCCCATGAAAGCAGCAAAATCAAATATCTGTGGGGGTCTCTCAAATAATGTGAAGGATTGGTCTCTCAAATACTAATCATAAATAAAACTAATTTCCAATCACCCTGCGCCCATAACTTTGTTTTTTTGAACGTTAAATCGCCGAGGTGTCGTGAGTCTCAGAATCGTGGCTGATACCGTGTAGCCTATAATGTGAACCTGGCATAACAAGCACGGGCACGGCTGCACTTCACCACCACACCACCATGCGCGCAAACTGCAATCAATCCAGTAGACTGCTTGTAAGCCTAAAACTTGTAAATCCGAAGAACGATAAAACTAGAAATAGACTGCGTGCTCAGAGCCTCACTGCCTTGTTGTTCATTGACTTGAATGGACCCCCTATTGAGAATTTTAACCCAGTGCCGTTTGTCAAGTCATGGATTAAGAAAGGACATCGGACATCAGCATCTTGGATTCCTGGAAGGAGGGCTCAGCCAGCTGAAAGCAGAGCAGTTTGGTCCATTTTATCTCCCTAATGATTAGAGAATGGCAGTGCATTCTCCCACTGTATAAAGTTTTAAGACTTATGCACAACATGCAACAGTAACTTTCAAGACTTATATAGGCTAAGGTTCCACAGACTTTCAGTCTGTACATCAGTTCAAACGGAATTCTACAGTATGTTATTTTGGCTAATTAATGCATCGTTAATTTAAGTTGAAATGAAATACGAGCTATGCAAATGGAAAACAATACTTTCAATAGCAAATTAATAATAATAAAATATATATATATATATATATATACATGTGTGTACATCTCTCTGTCTGCTGTATGCGTGCACGAAAGTACTGCCGTGCGCAGTGCGCAAAAACCCCTCCCCCTCTTGAACTTGCTCCAGGAGAGCGCCTATGTCTTTTTTAGGCTACTTGCGCAGTTGTATCATTTATTTGGACCTTTTTGAACAAAACATTTTTTTTAAGATAGAGACCCCCTTAGGGTCAAAGTTATAATTCGAACACTGGCAATCACTAATAAGTAACTTCATCCACTCATCTGCAGCACACTCACACAATGTAATAATATCTACTGTATAACTGCTGTTTATTCTACTTTTTTCTTTCAGTCTCTCACACATCCGTTCCTAGGCACTTTTCAAAGACCAAACGGAGACTAAAATTAACTTTAGGCCTAATTATCCCTATTAATTTTCTTTCTTACACGCCAAATAACAGAATGGCCAACGCCTTTTTCTTTGTCCCCTCCAAGTGAATGTAAAGCTGCTTTGCTCCCCTCCCACCTTTTCACTTTTCTCCTCTCCTTCTTTCTAACCCCTGCTCTCTACAGGCTTCCCAAGCCACTCTGCTCGATCCTATTACCTGACTCCTAGGTATACAAACACTTCTTAATACAATTTCTTTGAGCACATTCCAATCGTTAGTAAGGGGAGGGGTAGGGGAATAGAGCCCTCTGCTCTTTTGTCGCCGGGAGGCCGGGGTTGGTAGTCGGAGTCGGGGTTGAGGTAGGGGTCACGGGAGGGGCAGTCGGGGAGGTAGGGTCGGGGGTGGCCGTTGCGGGTCGTTTGTCTTCAGTCACGGCCATGGTCAGGGTCGGGGGCAGGGTATGGCGGGCTGCCCTAGCTGTCTCTCTAGTTACCTCAGCCTCCAGGTTGCGGAGGTGAGCTTCGGCTAGGCCGGTCTTGGACACCCACCCTTGCTTCTCCCATTGCTGTACTCCACATGTCTATTCCACCACTTTTTCTTTCCCTCCGGCCCAGCACCCGCTTCGGTGGTCGCGGCCAGGATTACATCAACTTTCCGCATCTGGACTTCTCTCTCCATCTTACCGATCTTCCGATCGCACATCTTAGCAACTATCCTGATCCTTTCTTCTATTCCTACACTTGCTTAACCGTTCTATCCTATGGCTCGGCGGCCGTCTATTCTCAACCACAGCACAGCAGTTATAACCAACACCGCATTTAGACAATATATTCTCCACCCAGCGAATATATATCACCAACACAGCACCGCAGTTATAACCAACACAGCAATCAGATAATATATTCTCCACACGGCGAATATATATCACTAACACCGTACACACAAGCACAGATGCACGCACGTACACACAGGCATGCACATACACACACAGAGAGGCATGCAAACGCAGACACACAGACAAACACACACACACACCGCGGTGTACAGAGTTACAGAGTTATGCACGTGGTACCACCTATGGCTATGAGCAACGTGTCGGTCGGGTACATTTATGATTAGCTACCGATGTCCTCGAACACGGTCCCCTTAAAGGCGCCTAACCGTCGTATCCTTCTCCGCCTAGAGCACACGAAATGTATGCTATCGAGGTACACAGGTTCCCAGAACCTTCGGAAACCCAAGGACTCTAACCTCGGGAAAGGACTTTAACCTTTTAAACGCCAAGGACTCTAACCTCTGGCAAAGGACTTTTAACTTTTTAAACGCCAAGGCCTCAAACCTCTGGCAAAGGACTTTAACCTTTTAAACAAAGTCCCCAGGACTCTCGGTCAGGGTGTCCAACACGCTACCGAATACACACAGTTCGTATACAGCCGTTGACAGGGTATGACAATTTGTATCAGAAGGTATTATTTTTAACAGTATCTTTTAACAGTACAATTTATGCATGGTTTACCATTACCTGGACCACTGTCCCACTATGTTTCATGAGCCACTACGCAGATTTGAACAATTCTCTCAACAGGTTCTGCTTACCTTTTAGTCATGGTACCAGGGACAGTGGACTCAGGTTGGTGGTGTCACCGGCGCAGGCGTCCGCCGTTGGGTCGGTTCTTCCGGTCTGTTAAGCTATCACGTCGGGGTCACCATCTGTTGGGAGAAAAAAACTCGGGCCTATACTAAGCTACAACGGCGCGGACCCTGTCGGTATCAGATGAGAAATAAAGAGAAATAAACTGAATTAAATTAAATTAGAGTAGATTTATTCTTAATCAACTTAAGCAAAAGCCAACGGGTAAATACGAATACAGCGCTGGTGTCACAAAGAGCTTCGCCTCCTGAGAAGTTCTGCTGATTGTGAGCCCTGAGTCTCGGGTCCGTGGATACTTTATAGTTAAAAAGGGCAAGTTCAGCTAGTTTGAAGTTAGATAGAAGGGCATATTCACTCGGTCTCCCCTGTCTTTCGTGGGGAGGCTGAGTCGCAGTGCCCATTTGACCTGGCCTCCCCCGCCTTTCATGTGCTAGGTTTGAGCTTCGCGACGTCACCAAGCGCGCTAATTAGCAGTGCACCTGGGTTTCAGACGAGTAGCGTCAAGTAGCTCCAAGTAACCGTTGGGCCTTTTAGTAATTGGGCCTTATAATTTTATTTTTTTCAATACTATCTTCTAAGGAAAGGGCGGACACTACCTCCTGTGCTTTTTTAGCTTGCATTGGAGGAGGATGGGCCACATGTCTCTTGGCCAGTCAAGTGCTGAGGCTATTCTTTCAAAAGCCCCGAAATAGGAATCAACTTCGGTCTCCCGAAATGCTGGCATCAGAGAAATATTTTTACTCGCATCAAAACCTTGTTTACTGGATACAGTTTGAAAAGGTGTGGAGAGAGAGAGAGACACTCACACAAATCTATACAGATAACAAGAGTAAAACACGTGTTGGCCACCGACCAAACTGACGCTAAAAACTGCTAACAGCTCTCTGTTCAAAGTAACCCGGGAGCGCCACCAAGCATGAATGCGGAGCGTAGTGTAGCTTTTTGACCTGCTCCACCTGGGCCTGTCAGTGGCACGTATGGGTAAAAAGGTTTTCATTGGCTAACTCAATTTCCAACAACTCACCTGATACTCCAATCACAGCAGCAATTGTCCTGCTTACAGGGTTTGTACAACTCCTTGTATTTCTCCACCTTGACAATTAAGCGCACCTTGTCCATGATCGAAAATCAAAACTTGTGAAGATGGGCAAATAAACAAGAGGTGCAAAGCTGCGGAGGGACACAGGGTTGGTGTTGTCGGCGGAGGAACACATACATTTTTTGCTGGGGGCCCCATATAACTATTTTATTGTACATAATATGGGGGTGCATGATACCTACATACTAGGGTTGTCAGGGTTCCCAAGTTGCAAAATGTCATTTCCGGGAGGGGGGGGGGGTGCTATCGAAAACTTTTGTTGAGGGGGGGGGGGTGCTAGCGGAGATTTTAGTTGAGCGGGGGGGGGGGGGGGGGGGGGGGGGGGGGGTGCTAGCGGAGATTTTGGTTGAGCGGGGGGGGGGGGGGGGTGCTAGCGGAGATTTTTGTTGAGCGGGGGGGGGGGGGGGGGGATTTCCGGGAGATTGTACATGATTTGCTTGCATCAGGGAGACGCTATTGATTTGCGGGAGACTCCCGGAACTTCCGGGAGACTTGGGATGTCTGGGTTGTGCAGGAAAATTATTTTAACTCTGGAAAAAACACTCTCCAGTTTTTCCTGTGTATGAATGATATATAATTACATGTAATAAATTGTTCATGTTTTTAGTGTTAGGTTAAATAAGTGTTAGGTTTATGAAGTTTAGAAAGGAGAATGAGTAACTAGGCATGTTTTAGGTGTATTATTTATACTATAACACCCCTTGCCCACTGCATCCGTCCGTTGACAGATCCCATTGACTTTGAATGGGGCGGAGCCGCAATGCATTGTGGGTCCATCCGTTCCATCAGCTCCGTCTCTTGCGTTCAGAAGTTGAGAAAATTTTAACTTTTCAGGCTGCGACGGATTCATCAGCCAATCAGATCGCATTACGCAAATACATGTCCTGTGACGCTACTTGGACTCTGCCCAATGAAATCACCTTTGTGGTACAACCTGGGAAAGCACATGGGTATGCCAAAAAAGCCGGCCGGCAGCGGGGGATTTACAAAATGGAGGACAAATGAATCACTGTGGGTAATCGCCCTATACTCTACGACCAGTCTTTGTATAGATACAGGGACACCAATCGCCGGGACCTGGCATGGCGAGAGGTGTCACTGGAGGTGGGGGAACCAGGTAACATAATGTTTCTGATTATTTTCGATTTATGTATATCGGAATAGCACTCTCCTTGCTACGACGGGATCCATCTTGCAATACAAAAGAGCAATAACAAAATGCAGGAAGAACCCGGCTTTGTTGTTGTAAGCGGGAAGCGATTTGATTGGCTGCTGGCTGCGTCTGGCTTCGTCGGCAAATTCCACTCCCCCATCCGTCAGACATGCCTTCCGTCGTCCGTTGATGGACGGATGCAGTGGGCAAGCGGCGTAAGGCTTCAAATATTACGCTAAAAGAAAAACAACAATTAATTCATCACATTGTAACCCAGTAGATAACAGTAGATAAGATAATATTGTTGTTTCCTTAAAATATAATTTTTTATTTAATTAACTCTCTTTAGTTTATTATTCTGTCAATAATATTAATTTTACACACACTCAGTCTTTAATTGTTGTATTATAAAAAGTAGATGCATGATTTGTAAGAGAAAGTAGTCCCACCCTCTTCTCGCGAGAGTTACAGTGCGGAGTGAGAGTGCAGAGTTAGTGCGGTGCGGAGTGAGAGCAGAGAGTCAGAGCAGCGGTACGAGTAGATGGAAAAATCAATAAGAAGTCACGAAAACGGCAGTTGTTAACTCACTTATCAACACAGAATAACCTTGGAAAGTGTACCTACCTGAAGCAGAGAGGTGGTCGCGGACCCGTGAGTTATTGTTTTCAGCAGACTTGGTGAGTTGCTCGAGCTAACTAGCGCTAGCGCATGCTAACAGTAGTAGCCACGTGGTGATTCAGCGCGTGAGAGGGCAGAAAACTAAGAGTTAAAGCTGCATATTTTGCTCTGATAATCTGATGAAAACAAATGAGGTGTGCTATTGATTTTTCTGTGTGTGTATTCATTCTGAGATGCACTGTTTAGAGTGTGTGTCTTGTTACTGTTAAACATGTTCATTTATCTAAAATAATTAATGTTGATTAAAAATGTGTAAAGATGTGTGGAAATATGTACCTTGAGAAAAAAGATAAAGATCACTATTGTGTTCCAGTAGTGTGTTGATATTTATGTATTGAATATGGCCATAAGAGAAGTTTGATAGCCCTGTCTTTATACAGGCTAGGTTTTTTGAGAACCCTCAGAAACCTTTAGATGTGGATCTGGATTCTCCTGGTTGATGGAGATGGCGAGCTAGTGAAACCCTCCTTAACCAAAGGAGTAGAGAACCGACACCTGAGCCTGAAGAGGACATCCAGCCCTTCTTCACCTTAACTGAGTGTGTCTGTGGTAGGACCACCACACACACACCTGACCCCTGAACCTCTGACTCTTTCAACTTCCCCCTGACTTGACTTATACACATTTGACTGAAGCGCGCTGACATTCAAGGACATTGAAGGAACATTACGTTTCCATTTGGACACTTTTATTTGGATTTATGTTAAAGAAGGACTGTGAAATATTGAGCAATCAGATGTCATTGCACTGAATTTTATTTTGTTTTATTTTTTATTTTCATACAGTTCAATACAGTCAACTTACTGTCAACATACTTCGTGGCTCCATTTATTTATTGTGTCTGTGACTTCCTCTTTAAACCCTCCTCTACGAACCTAGTCACTGGTCCAAAACTATGTAGTACCTAACGGGTTACAACATCATTAATATTTTATATTAGTATCCATCCCAGTATCCATGACATCACGTTATACACTTTGAAATAAAGTAATTAATAATAATTGTATTTTGAAAAACCTTGGAAAAGACAACTAATGATGTTTGAAATCTATATGTAAGGTGACTAGATTGTTATCAGCTACACAAAACATGCCTCTGATAACACGGAAAAAAGAATTCAATGTAACATACCATTCAATACGCCATCTGTGCCAATTAAGGTTTACATTGAAATCCCTGCTGGATTGGAGCCCTTAATATAAAGCCATGTTAAAAACAAAACAACACTGGATCTCAGATAAGGCCCCCTCAGTGGTGGGATGGCATAGGATAATAATGGAATACATACCTCTGGACTTTGTCACCTGTCTTCTGCACTCCAAAACTAATGCCTTTGAAAGAATATGGAAACCATTTATTGACTATATTAATGTGAATATCTCTGCTATACTGACAAGAGCATTTGTATAAAAAAATGTTATTTATTTCTGTTATTTTTTTTGTATTCAGCTCCCATTTTATTTCACTCTGTACTGCATAATGTACCTGTCACATTGACCTTATTTTTGTGTTGTTAGTCCCAACATGTTGTTGTTTTGTTGTTTTGCCTGGTCCTGTCGTTTGTATGTTTGTTCATTAAAAATTTAAAAACATATATATATATATTAAAAAAAAAAACAAAAAAAACAAATAAACAGGTGATGTGATGATTGCTACCGACACATAAACACACATTTAGAGCTAATACATGCAGACAGGGGATTAGAGGATTGTGTGTGTGTAGACTCCAGAGGGAGGTTTCCATGCTAAACAAATACATCATGTTGGTCGTAATATTACTGTAACGTTATTCAGCACCCGTTTGGATTCTTCTTTGTTGAACATGAACAATAAACGTTTTCAAAGCCACCTCTCGTGACGACATTTAAAAGGAACTCCTGGGGGAGACAGTAGCCTCCAGAAAGGAAGAAAAATCTGAAAAAACACAGGAGTCGGTTCAAGCCATACACTCGATCCTGGGACTCCTGACATTACTGTGGTGTGCCAGAAACCAATCGAATTATAATGTTTTTATTTATTATTATTTTATTAAATAATGTATTATTTAACATGATTTATATTGTATCATTGTGTATTCCCTAGTTATCTATTATTCCTGTGGTGTCAAAATGAGATGCTATGCCAGCAGAATTCAGAGGCCCTTTAACACTTGCTTGCACTATGCTTCACCAATGTCAGCATCCACTTATAATGATGATAGTGACATGTAAATCAGTAGATAAACTCCAGCATTTCTGACGTCTTCTGCTGTTTTTCAGGTACAACGTGGACACCAGAAGCTCTAACCTCTCCAAACATGTAAGCTTGGGATAAGAAATCAATATTTAGTGGCACAATCACTCTTAAAGGAAGTCCAGAACATACTTATAAGGAAGCATTCAGTGCCGCATACATTTTTATTGTGTGAACTTCAAATAACTTCCAATTTACTTCAACCCTTTCCCATAACTTCTGAAATACAGAGGAGGCATTCTTCAAACATCACTTTGACCCACATTCACCCGTTGTCTTCATAGCTAACTCTCGTCTCACTCTCTTTCTCTCTTTTCCTCATTGCTTACCAAAAACCGGATGAGCAGAAGGTAAGACGGCGTTTGGATCACCATTTTGTCCGAGCCATGCCAACAACATACTCTCACTTGCAATACATTCAAAAGTTTTAAAACACACAGCCTGGTGACCTTTGCATTGCACGCCTCTGTGAATACCAAGTGACTGATAGATCCAAACAAAGACACGGTGACCCGGACATAATGGACCCCCAGTGCAGGATCCTCCTCTGGTAGGATGATGATGGATCTCAGGATTTTAGGATGCAATGCTCCCTCCCTTTCTTTTTGTTATTCAGCCAGTAGAGGTTGGTTAAGTTTGATCCCCAGTGTATAATCTATATACTGTATATATATATATATATATATATATATATATATATGCTGTGGTCAGAACTGTATCTGTGTGTCATACCAAGGTTTCTTCCTTTTACCACTGGCTTTGTGGGAAGCAATGTCTAGCTTAGGTTTAGGAGGATGTTGGTTGTGATTTGGAATTGAATGTGGGCGTACAAAGCACTTAACGTCTGTAAATAAGTAATAACGTGTCTTGAATTGATGCTGTTTTCTAGCAGGGGGGAAATGAGATGTCATTGTAGAAAATTATCAAATTGATGTATTTTCTAGTGGAAATAAAATGTCACTGGGGATGTTCATCTTGAGCTAGTCCAGATAGAATGCCTCAAAAGACGACATGGCTTTTGGCATACGCAGTAAATATGTCATTGAGGGCGTTGTTGGCCAGAATGTAGTGCTGCATGAGCCTACACATGAAAATCATTTTGGGAGGTACATTGTCACTGAATTGCAGTTTGAAGTACAAAGTGGGATAAGACAATGATAATGGAGCAAACCAGCCACTGGTACAGACAGAGAATGTGTCTGTGGTAGTATTGTCTGTACTAATGTACTAGAATAGCACCTTTTCAGACAGGTGTTATCGTACGACAAACACAGGTGTCACTCATAACACAAATTATGAGTCTGCTCCTTTTATGTACCAGGACACAGGTATTAGACTTATCTTCACTAGTTGAGTGCTTGGACCTACCTCCAAGCACTAGTCAGACCCCAAGCCCCGGCTAGAGCCCTCCGCTCAACTAACTCGGCCGGCCGGCTGGTACTGCCATCCCTGAGAACAAGCAAAGGTCACAACTCTTCTCTGTCTTGGCGCCACTATGGTGGAACAACCTCCCTTCTGACGTGAGGACTGCAGAGACGATCATCTGCTTCCGCAAGAGACTCAAGACCCACCTGTTCAGAGTTCACCTGGACCCCGCTTAGCATCCTTCCTCTACTACCCCGCCCCCTACCACAAATAAAAAAACTTTGCAATTATTCTGTTTGTATGTCCTGGCTCTTACTTTGATATTCTGCGCTTGGTATTTTCGCACTTATCTCTGTTGTATACTAGCAATCGGTTAACTTAGCAATTGGGTGTGCTTGAAACTTGTTCTTGTGAAATCCTTACGCTACTGATAGCGATTTACTGTTGCACTTTCTTCTAACAAATGTACTTATTGTAAGTCGCTTTGGGCAATCCGACAATTGTTTTCAAAATCAGACAAAAGTGTCTGTTAAATCCCCGAAATCTAAATCAATGTGATTTGGCTGTATTAACACTGATGTATTCATTGTATTGCACCCTTGAAGGACTTCCTGGGTCAGATGTTCTGCACACTGGGGGAGATCATTGGATCCACAGGGAGCAGACTGGAGAAAACACTTTCGTGAGTGGAAGTCCCACATCACACACATGCACACACATACACACGTGCATACATGCATGCATATGCGCACATGCACACACACATATTCAAACACAGGGCTGGGCGATACAGTCAAAATCTTCTATCCCATTATAGTTCATTTAATATCTCAATAACGATATACAGTATATCACAATATAGCATGTATTCTGGTAATTCAATTCAATTAGCCTATTTGTGTATACTCCTGTGATTGAAATACTGAAAAGTATTTTCTTATATTTTTTCATCAATTTACTGTAATGCAGCATTTAAAACCAGGAAAAGACAACACTTATGCCATATCACGATATTACGATATCCAAAATCTAAGACAATATCTAGTCTCATATCACGATATCGATATAATAGCAATATATTGCCCAGCCCTACAAACACACACTTTGATTTTAACATTGTTCACCTAATTCAAAATTCCAAGCAATATCTTTTCTCATATCACAAAAGCAATAATATATATATATATATATATATATATATATATATATATATATATATATATATATATATATATATATATATATATATATAATGCCCTCTAATAACAACACAATCAGCATTTATAGAAAGAAATGTATATAAGTACTTTGAGATGTTCAATAAAGAAATGTACTTGGATATGGAACAGAAATTTGAAAGGAATTTCAATATGTATGCCAAGGCCATTTCAGATTCAAATTCCACTGTGTTCATATTTCAAAACATGTAATTAAATGAAGAAAAATTATTGTGTAAAAATAATCATTTTGGATTTAAATGTTGACTCTTGTTGAGGCACACACAAACATACACACACACACACACACACACACACACACACACACACACACACACACACACACACACACACACACACAAGCCCCTTAACCTAAAATTGTTAAAGCCATTTGGCTGTTGGTGCCATCGTCTATCTTTCACTGGTGCCAGACAGCCTGGAGAGAGAGCGAGCTTCTCAGATGCCCTTGGAATGGCACACACTTACATTGTATGTGCATGCGTGTGTGTGTGTTAGAAGGAGGATGGTGGAAGGGTTGGTTGAAGTGAAGATCTGCCTAGACCCTTGGTAACAGAGTTGACAGATGTATTGTGGTATTGTGTCCCATCAGGCATTATTTCTGTCCTGGACATGAGCTGCGTTAGAAGGGGGGATTCCCAAGGGGTTGGGGGGGGGGGGGGTGTTATGACATCAGCCCTCAAAGAAGAACATATTTTTAAGCAGAGTGCACACAACGACAAAAATATGCCCTTATAGCTATAAGTGCTTCATATATCTTTTTCTCCATATATATATATATATATATATATATATATATATATATATATATATATATATATATATATATATTTATTTTTGTATTTATTTTTTTATTTTTTTTGCCATTGACGGGTTTCTATGGCAACGGAATAAATAGGGTGGCTCCTGCTAAATTGTGGTCACAATAATCCATCTCCTTGCACGGTTGTGCTCTTCTTCCTTTCCACCGTCTTTTGATGAAATCAGAGACGCAGTGAGAATCTATTTTCAGAGTGCTGCTCAGTAGGGGAGCGAAGCGTCGTGGCATTTAAGCCGAAGAGAGCCGGGAATATAAGGGGAAGCCCTCTACCAGCGTCATGAAACACCACACACACTGATCCCCGTCAACCCTTCGAGATGCCAGGAAGACTATTAAATAAATATGTTACAGAACGCAATCACCCACCTGCCGACCCTGTGATGGTGTCTTCTACACTGTCTTTAAAGTTTAACTCCACAATCAGGCTGTGGTTAATACTTACATTGCACTGAGCCTCTCTCTCTCAGATCTGACAGGCTGACAGGGATGCGATGGCTTGTGATTGATGTATAGTATGTATGTGTGTATGTATAGTATGTATGTATAGTAGGTATGATGGGTGCAGTAGCTGTGTGTTGGCCTGGGTGTGATGGGGGTTTAAGTGAGGGACAGTTACACCTCTATTGACCTAAGACCACTTGCTTGGTTGTGGTACATCTTCAAATGCAGACCGTCAGAGTTTTACGTACCTGTGTGGACACAAATACAATCTCACACGTTTGAGCTACATAGAAATATGAAAAAGTTCTTACGCACACACAGTGCTTAATTTGTAAAGTGGGAGGTCCCGGAACGCAGAGGGGGGGTGGATCCGGTGGGTCATTACGGGGGTTAGAGCTTAATGGAACAAACAAAAAAAGACACTGCCTACGGAGCTTCTTTGACTAAAAGAAACCTAAACAATGATGTTTGTACGTCAGCCGATGTTTATTTTTGTTTCAGAACGAGGTAACATTGCACCACATGAGTGCGGAATGTAACTTTTTTTTTAAAAAGTACACTGCAATATTTTCACAAGCAGCAATTATCTGATTGTCGGTTAAATTAACGGAAAAGAAACTTGCAAACAAAGCAGCAACATACTTGTGGGCGCAAGCGCATGTGTAAAGCAACCAGCGCAAGCACATGTGTCACACCTCTCGCCCTCTCCCCCCTCTCTTACCCTGAAAATTGAAACAAATCGAAAAACACATCGAAAATGCAAACACAAGATTTTTGAGGAACTTAAATGGGGAATAAAGACTAACAAGACATATAACAACATTGAACACTGCACAAACAGTTGTTTTTTTGGGGGTTTTTTTGGCGATTTATTTTTCAGTTATACGGGAGGTGGCGGATCAAAACAAAAGGTTCCGGATCCAATGTCGGAGGTGCCGGAACATGTCCCGGCGTGTTCTGGCTCAAATTAAGCCCTGCGCACACAAACAATGTAAATAAGACATATGTACGCACACACACACAGACACACACGCACGCTCGCTCGCATGTACCACCGGAGTCTGTAGCATTATTCACTTTTTTTGCTTAATGAGGCTGCCTGTGCCTTTCAGATGTAAAAATCTCTTGTTATTGTCGGCCTGATTAAATATTAAAGAGCCATATGTAGAGGGCCGCTTGATGTGTCTCTGTGGACACGTCACTGCTACAGCAGACTGGCACGTCTCAGCTCTTTGATCACTCCCGCCAGTCAACAACAGACCCCAGATTGATTTGATACTCTTCATTATGTACTCTTGGTGACAGTATGGACGTGTCCTTGGATCCATGCCAGCCACCATTCCTAATCGCTTGTTGTTGTTTTTTTTACTTCAGATCTATTGATAAGTGCCAGGGGGTGTCAACATGGGATTGTTTGAATTAATTGTTTTCAAAATCCGACAAAAATCATCAAAAAAACTAAAAACATCTAAGAGTTTGTGTCCCTGTTTCAACGATCATTCTCTCGTCCTACTCTAAATTCTATGCATTTTTGGTGATGATTTCTTGGGGGACATCTCTGATTCCCCCTGTGGTTATCTCTGTGTGTTGGGGTAACCTCTCATTAGGCTGTGGCAGTGGTGGAGGCTGTTTCCCCCCAGATGGAAGACCGTTTTAATAGGGTGACAGAATCAGACTGGAGCCTTTGATTCTTGCCTCAGGAAGCCCTTCAAACAGAGTGTGTGATCTAATAATTTCAGTGGGCCTTGTGAGTTGGGTTCACTGTCACCGAGAGATTTGTTCCCAGCTTGGAGCTCTCCTCTTCCGTGTCACCAATGTCCAATTATTATTTTTTAAATTATTACATAGAACTGGGACATAAGAAACACCTCTAATTTCCTCAACGTCTGGAGTTATTATTATTATTTCCATTAGGGGTGCCCAGATCGAATGGCCACCGAACGTTATCGGCCGATATTCGTTCTAAATAGTGTGATCGGTGGTCTCTATATAAAGTCCAAATGGCCGATCATAAGAGCCGATCAGATGAACTAAAACACGCGAGACAATTTCTCTACGCGCTTCACCGGTCTGTTGAATGTGTTGCACATGTTGCCTGCCTACCTACATAAAGAATTAAATAATACAGTCAGAGATTTAAGATGAGTGTCAGGAGTGTTTTGATAAACAATATCTGCGTAGTCAACAAGTGGTAGTATCAGTTGTGAGAGCCTTTAGCCTTTTTCTGACATCAAATGTGGTGCAGGTGTCTTCCTTTGACTCTCACAGTCTTCATCGGAGCATGTTTGTCAATAACGTTATTTACTTCAGAATAAAATAAATTCCATGCTTCCTCAACGTAGGGAATTAACTGAAATCTATCCCAGTTAATGGAAATCAAATCATAAATGAAGTTGTCTTCATTAATGTTCTTACATTGTCTGAATGTAATACATTTGGGAGGAGAACGAGGAACTTTTATTTTCCAGACACAGAATATAATAGAATGATCACTTAAACAGTCTGACATGACACCAGACTTAACTATTCTATCAGGATTTGAGACAAGGATCCAATCAAGCAGAGATGAGGATCTATAATCAACTCTTGTAGGTTCATTAATGAGCTGCGTGAGGTGTACGCTATCAAATACGTTTCTGTCCTTATGAGAAGAACGATCAAGCCAGTTACTGTTGAAGTCCCCAAGAATAATTAATTCATTATGCCTCCCAAGAGAATTAATAGTAGATAAGATGCACATGGTAGAATCAACAGGGGCAGAAGGAGGCCTGTAAATGTTGCAATTGTTAACTGTTTGTTTTCATGAAAAATTGACAAAAAGACATTCAAAGTTAACTGGCTCAACAGTAGGACTAATGTGGTTAGAGACTAAGTTTGCTGCGACATAAGTAGCCACACCACCACCACGGGAGGACCTATCAGCTCTATAAAACACAACATTTTCAATTTCATCATCTGTGATGTTATCATGAAGATATTTCTCAGAAATGGTAATGATATTTGGTTTATAAAGAGTAACCCAGGCTCTTAATGAATCAGTTTTTGAGACAAGACTCTGAATATTGAGGTGAATAATCTTTAGACCCTTTACTAAATCAATTGTATTTTATAGAGAATGTCAGTTCAGATAAATACATTTGAATGGGGAGAGATAAAGTGATGAGAGCGGGGAGCAAGGAAGAAAATAGACAGGACACACACTTACAGACACAGACACACAAAAGCACATACACACACACACAGTATAGCAACACCTTAAATACATCTTAAATCAAAGACTCAGATTGCAATATGATGCCAGTAGAAATAAGGAAGGAAGGGCCCCATTTAATTCAGGAAATCAAAACAGAACAAAAACCCATGGTTTTTTTCCACTGGAGCCCGGTAACATGACGTTACTAGCAGAGCAGTATACGGCAAACACACAGTGGGAACTCACACACAAGTGATGTATAGTAAATCATTGGCAAAAAAAGTTGATTTTGCTTAGTAACAAAAACGTAAGAGTAATAGACTAAAAGGCACCAAGGTAAGAGTAACAATGTTCCGGTTGTGTGGAGAGATCCAAAAGAGAAAGTTTGCAGTCAAAAAAAGGATATTAGCTGCCGATATTAGCGGAATAAGTTCCTCACAGAGCTGTCATGGAGACGGACTGGTGGAATCGCTGAAGAAAGTCTGCATCTTCGGCACTTCTGAAGAACTTAGGCTTTCCATCCACAATCACTTTTAGCGTACAAGGATAGCGAAGACAGTACCTGATGTCAACAGCACAAAGTTTCTTTTTGACAGTGTCAAACTGTCGATGTTTGTTGATCAGAGCAGCGCTGAAGTCAGGATAGATGTGGATTCGAGCTCCCAAAAAGGTGAGCTCTCCTTTCTCCCGTGAAAGATTCTCACTTTATCCTGGAAATGTAAAAACTTCACAAGAATGGGCCGAGGAGAGGATTGTGAGCTGGAACTGAAGGTGAGAGAACAGTGCGCCCTTTCAATAATGGGCACAGCGGAGAAGTTCTCTTTGCCCAAAAGCTGTGGAATAAGTTGATTCATGAACGTCATCATATCCCTACCCTCGCTTTGCTCAGGGACATTGAGGAAAGAAGATTTGAGGAGCGGCTTCTATTCTGCGCTTCATCAACTTTATCCTTCAGGTAAGCATTCTCCTTCTCAAGTGTTAGCACACGTTTAGTCAGATCCTCCATGTTATCATTTGCGCTCACTCTTTGTTCGAGCTCAGACACATGGTCACCCAGTGAGGATAAAGAGCCTTGTATTTTGTCAAGACCACTATGAATTGACTCAATTTTGGTGTCAAAATGAATCATCATATCACCTTTGTTGTGTGCAATGGCGTCCCAGATGGTTTGCAGAGACACTTCATTGCACCAGCCATTGCAGAGACAAAAAAATGCTTAATATCAACACTTCTCAGATCACTGGATTACCGACCTTTTTCGGATCAAAAATAGGAGTAAATCAGCCACTTAGATTAGTTTAGAATTGGGCCATTTGTTGGAGCAATCTGAGACCAGCCACAGACAATCAGGCCACAGCAGCCATCTTAGCATCAAAATAAACCACTGCCCAGACAGAGCTCCACACATCCACACACACCTCGCCGCCAGTGTCCCTTTGTCACGGAAAAGGCACTTCCGTGTCATGAAAATAATGCAATTGAGTTCGGAGTACAACGTTCACAAACTGGTTGGCGGAGACTGGCAAAAACACGATTTTACATGTTTTCTCTAAATGACGATCTTATTTTAAGAGTGACAAAATAGTGTAGATTACTATGTTGAAGATCATATAAGTAAGTTACGCTTTATTTATATCGCACTTTTTATAACACACAGTTACAAAGTGCTTCACACACACATACGGAAAATATAAATGAATAAATAAGGCAAAATAAATTACTATATAAAACACAGCAGAATGAGAGACAGACCAAACTAAAACAAATCAAAAGATAAGACAGTGTTAGCTTTCCTGTTCGTCTTCCAGACCGTGGTCGGGAAGCACATGGGGGATGTCTGTTTTCCTCCTGGGCTGAAGCCGATTAGCTTCAGGGCTAATACCCTTCACTTTTTCAAGCAGCAGTTGGGAACAGAAGAGGAGACTTTGCTTGGCCTGGAGAAGATGATACACACACTGTACTTTACATCCACTGCTATCCTTTTTCTCTGCTCTGCTTACGTCTGCCGTTAATTCATCTGCCGCTCGCTCTTGTTCACCTGCTTCACCACTCACTCGCTATGCACACACTCACGCACTGCTCCGTTTCTTAAAGGAGCCATGCCACTCTTTTAACACTACCCCCACTCTGGATGGCAGTTATTAACAATTCAACTCCAGCATAGTAACATACATCAACATGTCTTCACAGAGGATTCATCATAACCAGTAGAGTTAGAGTCCATTACAAGTGGGGCGATAGCAAAATGTGGGGCTCAGTGCAAAAGTTGTCATGTAGCAGTCCATTTGTTTGGGCACATATTACAGTGGAGCATAACCAACCCTAAAAAGGCATTAACACCCATAATACAGATTATGACTTATTCCGAGGTCTAGATTGACAAGCAGGAGAATTCTAAACATCTCTATATTTACTCAAAATTTTACCTTTAACAGAAAAATACCACAAGTACAGTTTTTGTCGCAGTGCATATGGTAATTCAACCACTACTCCTGCAATTTTGTTTTATAAATGAACGTATAAAGTTAACAATTAGCTTGAACAGTAGCAAAACAGAACCATTGACCTCATTCTCAACCCTGAAAATGGTCCTTTAAACTCTGTAAACAGTCCATAAGCTGTTGAACTCAGTGAGCCACCCGCTCACCATACCTGGCGGGTGGTCTTTGCTGGCAGCTCGGCCTTTGAACAATGGCTCCGATGATGTTGCTCTGCCACACCACCCCCACTATCCTGAGGGTCCCCAGGAGCAGCAGAGTCCAGATGAGGAGAGGTGGAGGGGAGTGAAGCGGCAGCTGCAGGAATGTCCACTGCTGGATCTGATGAGGTGCAGCTGGAGGCTTCCTCAGTGTCAGTGTTGGAGAACAGTTAAGATAGACCCAGGTCTGCAGGATCCATGTCCAAGGCTGGGGGTGACACCTCCATATGCGTCCAGCTCCGAGCCTGCTCCATGGCCCAGGTGTTGTCCAGTGTGTCACAGCTATAGGGCTTCAGCTGGTCATGGTGAACCACTTTCACTTTGGTCTTTGGGCCTTTCTGGATGTGATACAAAGATTGTCCAAATGTCCCAGGATGGTATGGTCCTTCGTACGATGGGAGGAACTTTCTGACCTTGTCCTTGACTTTCCGTGTGCCTTTTGATGAGGTACCACACAGCATCCCCAATCTGGTACTGTGTGCGGCAGCAGTTCTTGTCATATTGTCTCTTTGCACGTTTCACAGACTCACCAAGTCTCTGGTGATTTGATGCACCAGCTCCAGGCACTCTCTGAGGTATTGGACATACTCAGGGGCTGAAGGGGCTGTGTCAGGGTCTGGGGGTAGACCAGCTACCCGGTCCACTGGCTCACTCACTTCTCTGCCAAACATCATGAAGTTGGGGGTGAAACAAGTTGCACTGTGCTTTGTCGCTCTGTAGGCCATTTCAGCATAGGGGATCATGAGGTCCCAGTCCCAGTGGCAACGCTTGGCTGTTGTGGCCAGAATCTATTGCAGGGTGGCATTGAATCTTTCGACCTGGCCACCATACTGAGGTCGGAAGGGTGTGGGGTGCATTTTCTCAATACCGAACAGCTTGCACATTTTCTGGAACACTTCCGACTTGAAGTTCCGGCCTTGGTCGCTGTACAGTGTCTGTGGTGCTCCATAAAGGCACGGATGGGGGGGGGGGCGAAAGATAAGATTGCGGGTGTTTGGTCTTAGGGCAAGTAGAGATCCAATTTCAACCTACTCTATTTGTCCAAAATGGTCTCCGTTTGGTTTTTGCAGAGCTGTGAGATTCCCCATGATGCCATCCAACTTACGGTTCACCTCCACAATGTTATCCATATAACGGTTCATAGTCCCCGCCAGAGTGCCGACAACTCTGCCCAGTCCTTCAATCATGGCAGGCAGCGTTGTGGGGCTTTGGACAGCTGCCGCCGTTTTCTGATTAGATTAGATTCAACTTTATTGTCATTACACATGTCACAAGTACAAGGCAACGAAATGCAGATAGCATCTAACCAGAAGTGCATCAGTAGTGATTAAATAACTATGGTACAGTATATACTATATATATATAAACTATAAACAGGCTATGGCTATGATATACAAGTATGGACTATAGTGACTAATGATACGGACTATAAATAGACTATGTACAGACTATATAATTATATATTGTGATTACAGAATTAAAATAGTTATGATATAATTTAATGGTATGTACAGTAGTGCAGTGAAGTGAGGAAAGTCCAGTTCACTTCCTGTGGGGATGGAGGGATGGGGGGCTGGGGCGTCGGGGGGCAGAGTTCAGCAGGGAGACAGCTGTGGGGAAAAAATTGTTCCTGAACCTGGTGGTTCTGGTCCGGAGGCTCCTGTAGTGCCTCCCAGAGGGCAGGAGGACAAGCAGTCTGTGTGCTGGATGGTAGGAGTCCTTAGTGATATTTGTAGCTCTCTTAAGGCAACACTTCTTGTAGATGTCCTCAATGGCGGGAAGTGAGACTCCGGCGATGTGCTGGGCGGTTTCCACCACCCTCTGTATAGCCTTCCGGTCCGAGACAGAGCAGTTCCCATACCAGACTGTAATACAGTTGGTTAGGATGCTCTCGATGGTGCAGCGGTAGAAGTTTACCAGGATGTTTGAAGAGAGGTGGTTTTTCCTCAGAATCCTCAAGAAGAAGAGGCGCTGGTGAGCCTTCTTTTTTTCCAACATTGTATTTATTAGATTTTAACAATTTTGCACATACAAAGTCTTACACATTAATCAGCAAGTTTATATCATACATTAGTACCAAGGTGTAGAACATCACAAAAAAAAAAAAATAATAATAATAATAATAATAATATCACAAATACAATAACAAGAAAATTTTAAAAAATAATAACGTGAGACCCCCCCCTCAAGACAGGCATCCAACAAACAATACCAAAAGTATATAAAATACAAACAATAGGTCTTGTGCTATTTCAAATGTTGCAGTCGGGGAATACATGTGATGTTACATTACAGTCTAGTGTTCATCTTATAATCACGTGAGTGTTGCAGAGGGCCATTTATTCATCCCCAGGATCTTCTATCAGATGTGCTATGTCTGTCCTCTCCAGATAACTTATAAACGGACCCCATATGTTATTAAAGAATGACTCCTTGCCCTTGATAATGTATGTAATTTTTTTTTTTTAAGGGCAGAGTTGTAGATAACTCATTGATCCATTTATTCAAACTTGGCATGCCCACTTTTTTCCATGACAGAGCAATTATTCTTTTAGCCAATAGTGGTGTGCGATACTGCATATTTTGGTATCGATCCGATACCAAGTAAATACGGGCCAGTATCGCCGATATCGATACCGATACCGATACTTTTCAATAAATAAGGTGGATGCGTCATTGAATTGCTAAATCTCAATTAATTTTCATGACCTTAAGTGTTTTTTGCGATGTTTCCTTTTTTATTATTAAATAGTTAAAACCTAGGACAGAATGAGAACAAAGTTTATAATTAAATAGAAAATGCTTTATTATCAAGTTTTTTGCTTTGCGTCACGTGACTCGCGTGACGGCGCAACATCTAAACACAAGAGGGGGAGGGGGAGCAAAGTGTGCCTGCTCTGTGCTGACACAGGAGCGGCGAGACCGGTGACCTGGCTGTTTCCTCTTTGCCGAAACCGCAGCATTGCAAACAAGAGCGGAACTTAAAGTAAAGAATCGATCCCAACAGGCTAGTATCGATACCGATACCGACTTGGTATCGATACTATCGATATTTGGATCGATCCGCCCACCACTATTAGCCAACAATATACCAATTTCTAAAAATATGCAGTGTCCTTTCCTAATGTTATACTTTTCTGGATATAGGCCGAGTAAGAAAAGTTTGGCATCTAAAGGTATTTGTATTGTAAGAATATCCTGGATACACATCCTCACAGCCTCCCAAAACTTTTTTACTTCATCACATTGCCAAAGACAATGAAAAAGAGTACCCTTTTCCTTCTCACACTTAATACAGATATCAGGAACGTCACTGTTGTATTTATTGAGTTTTTCTGGGGTAATGTAGGTTCTCATGAGCCAATTGTACTGCAGTAATTTAAGACGAGTGTTGATTGTCTGTGATTGTGCTTTGGTACATGCTCTCTCCCAGTCCTCAATGGTTATGTTGTCATGTAGGTCTTCTCTCCAGGCCTCCAGCCTCTTTACCGATGACTCTGAGGACTCAGCTACTAGGAGGTTATAGATCTTGGAGATTATGCCCCGCCCCAAATTGTCCGTACACATTACCTTTTCTACTTTTGATAAGGGTGGGATAGATAATGATTGGCCCTGTTGTGATCGGATGAAATTCCGCAATTGTAAAAATTTGAAAAAGTGATTAGGAGGGGTATTATAGTCAGCGGTTAATTCTTCAAATGATTTCAGATGTTTTGTGACTGGGTTAAATAAATCTCCAATTTTTTGTATTCCATTGTCAGCCCAGAATTTGAATCCTGCATCGGATTTACCTGGAGGGAAAAAATTGTTTCCCCAGATTGGACTAAAGAGTGAGAGAGAGACATGCTCCCCAAGATGCTTGTTAACTTGTTGTAACACAGTAATCATATTTTTAACAATGGGGTTCTTTATGATTTTTTTAAGCCTTTTAGCATTATCTGAGTACAGGAAAAGGGGAAGAGGGAGGCTCAGCTGTTGGCTCTCCATCTCCCTCCAAAGAGGGGCTTCCTCTTCTGAAAAGTAAAACATCAGCGTTGTTAACTGTGCCGCCCAATAGTACCAGAGCGGATTGGGGCACTTAAGCCCCCCTCTATCATACGGCAAGAATAGCAGTGACAGTTGCAACCTGGAGCGTCTATTGTTCCATATAAATCTAATGAAAAGTTTCTTTAGGTGAGAGAATAGATTACTCGGTGGTGGCAGTGGTAAATTTTAAAACAAATACAGCAATTTTGGCATTACATTCATTTTAAGGACATTTATTCTCCCTATTAACGACATTGGTATAAATGACCATCTATCCATCGACTTTTGGACTTCGTGCATTAAAGGACTGTAATTAACTTCTACAATATTCTCAAGATGGGGTACAATTTGAATGCCCAGGTATGTAAAACAATCAACAACTTTAAATTGAGCAGCTTCCTGAGGTGGGGATTTCCTTTCTAAATGGTTTAACGGCATAATTGAAGTTTTAGATTTGTTTATCTTATAGCCTGATATGTTTCCAAATGTCTTGATCAAGTCTAACAGAACCGGAATAGATTTTCCCATATTTTTTAGGAAGACAATAATATCATCTGCATATAATGCAAGACGGTGCTCCTGTTCCCCCATCTTAATCCCAGAGATATGTTTATGAGTTCTTACTGCAATAGCCAAAGGTTCGATTGCTATAATAAATAATAATGGGGAAAGAGGGTCCCCTTGTCTGCATCCTCGTTGTACTTTAAAAGGTTTTGAGATATTACTATTAGTCAGTACTTCTGCGTATGGATCAGTATAGAGCAACTTTATCCATTTCCCAAAATTCCCTCCCAGGCCAAAGCGATCCAGAATTTCAAAAAGGTAAAGCCACTCGACTCTGTCAAACGCTTTCTCAGCATCTATCGACAGAAAAGCAGTATCTTGCACCCTCTTTTGGCTGTGGAGAATATTCAAAACCCTTCTGACATTATGGAAGCCTTGTCTGCCACGAATAAACCCACACTGGTCTTTCCCAATTATCGTAGGTATTATTTCTTCAACCCGTCTAGCTAAGATTTTACACAGCACTTTCAAATCGGCATTTAGAAGGCTGATTGGCCTCATATTCTCGCATTTATTATTTGGTTTACCAGCTTTCGGCAGTAGAGTAATCATGGCTCCTCTTAACGAGAATGGCAGGATTCCATTTGAAAACGATTATTTAAACATTGCCAATAGTGGTGCTTACAACCTATTTTTGAATCTTTTATAAATTTCAATGGGTAGACCGTCTGGCCCTGGTGATTTACCTACTTTAATACTATCAATTTCTATGGACATTTCCTCTAAAGTTATGTCTTGCCCTAATTCAATCCTGTTTACTTCTGATGCCCTGGGTATATGAATTCCATCTAAAAAATTGTCCAATTTAATTTTGTCATGGATTACCTCAGAACTATAAAGCTTCTCATAATATTTCCTGAAGGAATTGTTTATTTCAGTTGGTTCTACAATGTCGTGTCCCTGATCATTTTTAAGTATAGAAATTAGTCGTTCACTCTGTAACTGTTTGATACGCCAAGCAAGCACCTTGCCGGATTTTTCCCCCTGATCATAGATCAGTGTTTGTTTTAGGCGAAGCAGACTGGATATTGCTCTTGATGCAGAAATGTCATATTTTGTTCTTAGCAGGAGTAGTTTTTGATGAGTTTCAGCAGAGCGTGATTGGTAATATTCATTCTCCAGTACTTTAATTTCGGTTTCCAGCGTCTTTGTCTCCTGGTATGTCTTCGTAGCTTTAGAACTTGAACTGATTTGGATTATTAGGCCCCTGATGACGGCCTTAAAGGCCTCCCACCTAATACTGGCTGAAGTTTCAGTTGTATTTGTTTCAAAGTAGAATTTTATCTGTTAATCTAAGAAGGAAACAAAACCGGGGTCGGTCAACCATTTCTGCTTGAAACGCCATCTAGGGGGATCCCTCACTAATTGGAAATCTTGATAAACTATGGAAGTTGGAGCGTGGTCCGAGAGTAGAATAGCGTCATAAGAGCAATCTTTAATTTTATATTTTAAGCTGGCTGATATCAGAAAAAAATCAATACCGAATAAGATTTATGTGTGCTGGAGTAACATGAAAATGTAAAGTCGCTAGGATTTGTCTCCCTCCAGATATCTATCAAATTCATATCTTTCATGAAATGGTGTATTACTCCCCTACTTCGAAGATGAGATTGGTCAATTCCTGAACTTCTATCCCTGACTGGATCCAGGGTACAATTAAAATCTCCTGCTAAGATATAATTGCCGGAAAGATCGGACAAGGAGAGAAACAAGTTCTGAAAAAATTTGGATCATCGGGTCATCGATATTTGGGGCATAAATATTTGCCAAAATAATTTTTTCCTTAAGAATATTACCCTGAATGATAACATACCGACCCCCCTTGTCTTAAATAATCTTATTTACCTGTAAAGGAATAGACTGGTGCACCAGGATAATAACTCCTCTTTAGTGGTGGATTTCCTCGTTCGTTTGCGCGAATCAGTTCGCGTCGTTCAGTTCGCCATGAAGAGTCGTTCGTTCGTTCGTTCAGTCGTGTTTCCGGTAGCGGTGAATCATTCAGTCGTTCAGTCGTTCGGACTCAGCTCCGCCCCTCGTTCAGTAGTTCACTAGTTCAGTCGTTCAGACTCAGCTCCGCCCCTCGTTCAGTAGTACACTAGTTCCTCGTTCGCCCCTCGCATTCGCGAACAGCGAATGCATTCGCCGTTCGCGAATGCCAGCCGAGTCTGACCGACTCGGCGCCTCCCTCGTTCACAACATTCAAACGAATCACGAATGCAGTTAAGTTACCATTCAGAGATGAAGTTACAGTTCAACTCTGACAAACCAACTGGGGGAGGGTGGTTGATGTTAATAAATGTGTGAATAATAGCAAATACAACATTGTGTCTGGTTGAATATGTTAACATATGTATTTAATTTGAGTTAAACAGATTTATTTAATGTATGCATAATGACATGTCAGGATCAAAATGCCCCATTCCCCCAATTCAACGTAACGTTAGACAAACCAAACGCAGCGCGATGTGTGTGTGTGTGTGTGTGGGGGGGGGGGGGCGTAGTAGATTATTGGATGTTTAATATATCAGCAAGATAATAGACTTGGTAAAGTTAGACACACCAAACGCAGCGGGATGTGTGTGTGTGTGTGTGTGTGTGTGTGTGTGTGGGGGCGTATTGGATGTTTAATATATCAGCAAGATAATAGACTTGATTTAGCAATGATGAGTTTTAAAGTTAATGATGTACAGTTGTGTTTATTCTGGGCATATTTTATTTACTATTGTGAAGATGGCCATTGGCCACCCCCACTCAAGACCAAGATCCACCAAGGTGGGGGTCCCGGCCAGGGTCGCGTGCGTGAGAAGGAAGCATGAAAGAACGAGACAGATTGACGAGACATTCAAATATATTATTAATCTGGCATGACACAGAAAATACAAAGACAGCATGCATTTACCATTTCACTGATATTTAAATACGATTGGCTGGCTCTCGTGAGTCGTGACGTCTCAGTCCTCGAGTCAATCACAGTCAGAACGACTCGCGAATCAGCGCCGCGAATCAGCAGCGCATCAGAGACTCTTCGTTCACTTTAAAGAGTCGTTCGTTCGAACTAGTTCGTTCGCGAACGAGCCATCACTACTCCTCTTGCTTGGGAAGTAAAGTGGGCTGAATATACACTGCCTCTCCACCTTCTCCTAATCTTTAACTCATAATTTTGCATCAGATGTGTTTCTTGAAGGAACACTATATTAGACTGTATCAGTTTGATTCTATTCATCACCTGTTTAACTTTCTTGAGTTTTTGTAGCCCTCTGCAATTCCATGAAGTAATTTTAATTTTTAGCTCACTAGACATTTAATGAATGAAAATGATTCTCCCCGACGTTTGAAGCAACTACCATAAAGGAAAAACAAAACATGACAAATACAAACTTGGATGGAACAACCAATGAACAATGAGTAAACATACCCCTTAGCCCCTTCAGGTTACCTGACCTGAATACCCTCCCCCTTAAATCGTATGACTTCCAGAAAGCTAATTACTGTTCTACCCTAAAGTGAAGAACAGCGTAGCTGTGCTATCAACCTTTACCTCGAACCTTAACTCCTGTGCTACCACTTGAAAATAAAACTCTTTTCGCTTGAACACTATAACATTGCAGATGGATGCATTATGCCTCTTTCTCAGCAATTAAAACCACATTAAAATCAGAGAAGTGGGGAAAAAAATGAAAAATAAAGAAAAGGAAAAGGGAGAAGTACTATCTCCTTTCACTATAGTGCCCACTGGTCCAATAACGTTGTCACTCTTGTCTCTTACTGTATACAGAAAATATATATATTTATATTAGTGGTGGGCCGTTATCGGCATTAACGCGCTGCGATAACGCGAGACTCTTATCGCGCGATAAAAAAATTATTGCCGTTAATCTATTCTCAAAGTTGGGTTGGGAGCTGGGTCTATACCGGATTTCCACCAAGGAAGGTAAGCGCCGCGGAACGGCTGCGCTGCGGAACGGCTGCGTCCTCTGCCTGGCGACCCCCCCCCCCCCGTCGGTCGTAGGTCTGGGCAGTGGCGCCTTAATGCACGGGCTTACCTGGGCTTCAGCCCGGGGCCTCGGCCAATCAGGGGCCTCTTAAAAAATATATATTAAAAAAAAAGATGATAAACGTTTTTAAACGTCATTACTGCCCCCCCCCCCCCCCCCCCCCCCCCCCGTCAACAATCGCGCACCTCTCCCCCTCCGGGCAACAATCAAACGGTTTTCTCTGTATGACCCGTTTTCTCATACAGACCTTCATATCTGGCGAGACAGTGTAAAAGTAACTAAGGTAGTTTAGCCCAGTAAACACTTCTAAACAAAAAAAGAAAAAAGTTCCAAACTGAGCGAGTTCTACACAAGCCATAAGTGATAACTGCAATCGCTCATTACTAAACCGCGATAAATGTTACCTTCAAGTTGACATCAGCGTTTGCAATGTAGGGGTTTAGTCCTTTCCATGCTCTCCTGACTTGATCCTCCTGATAAAGCCTTCTGCTTCGCTTGGGTTGTTAAAGATGTGAGATCGTCCCTTATGTGTAACAATCAGTCGAGCAGGTGGGATTATGCCATACTGGAGTCCTAACGATCGGAGCTGCCGCCTCGCCTCATCGAACTCTTTTTGCTTCTTGTGCACGCCTGCTGCCACGTCTTGGTAGAGTCTCACATGGTGGTTCTTGTAAAGCAGTGGTTCTCAACCGGTGGGGCGCGCCCGGACACTCTCCCGGGGGGGCGCGGGTTCAAAAAGGAGGACAAATACGCGCCCGGCTTTAGGCCGGACTGTCCGGTTTTTCAGCCCTGTCCGGCGTCCGGCGCAGCATCAAGCCGGGCGCGTATTTGTCCTCCTTTTTGAGAGCGCAATAGTAACACACCGCGCACCCCCCCCCCCCCCCCCGCCGGTCGTAGGTCCGCGGTGTGTTACTATTGCGCGAACCCCCCCCCGTCGGTCGTAGGTCCGCGGTGGGTTACTATTGCGTGCACCCCCCCCCCCCCGTCGGCCGTAGGTCCGCGGTGTGTTACTATTGCGCGCCCCCCCCCTCCCGTTGGCCCCCCCCCCCCCAGTCAGCCGTAGGTCCGCGGTGTGTTACTATTGCGCGCACCCCCCCCCAGTCGGCCAGGTCCACGGTGTGTTACTATTGCGCGCACCCCCGTCGGCGCACACTATTGCGCCCCCCCCCCCCCCCCCCCCCCCGTCGGTCGTAGGTCCGCGGTGTGGTACTATTGCGCGCACTATTGCGCGCACTATTGCGCCCCCCCCCCCGTCGCCCCCCCCCCTCCCCGTCGGCCGTAGGTCCGCGGTGTGTTACTATTGCGCGCACCTCCCCCCCCCGTCAACAATGGGGGGGGGCCCCGACTGCAATGAACCAGTTTTGGGGGGGCCCAGCCTGAAAAAGGTTGAGAACCCCTGTTGTAAAGGATGTGTCCTTTCGACTTGGCTGCTCTTACCACCGCTTCTTCTCTTTATAGTTCAAAAACTTCATTATAAGCGTTCGGGGTGAAGCGTTGGTGTCTGTTCTCCGACCGATCCTTTGTGCCCTCTCCACCGTGGGTTTCGCACGTAGCTCCAGCGCCTCCGGGATCCAGCTCTCCAGGAAAGTACACGCATCTTCGCCCTCTGTTCCCTCCGGTAGATTCACCAGCCTCAGGTTTGAGCGCCTAGATCTTGCTTCCAGGTCCAGTAATTTCTCTTCCAAGTCTTTATTTTTACCTTCTAGAGATTGCACTTTAGTTTGGAGCGTTGTTACGCTGTCCTCGGTGGAGGAGATCCTCATCTCTGCCTGCGTCACTCGCTCTGCACAGTCCGAGACGTCCTGCCTCGCGTTCTCAATAGCAGTGAATAAACCGTCGAATCATGTTGTCGATAGCTGCCAGTATGGTGTCAGCTTTGGCTCCCGACTCATCCGTTGCAGTCTGGTCTTGGTCTATTTTGTCCGTCTCATGGTCCATCTCCATAGCTTTAGCGCGAGGAGTAGCCGTCGAGCTAGCGCCCGGCGAGGTGAAGTTCGACATTTTAGATTGGAGTTGATTATTTTGAGTTTGGCTTGCTTTTTTGTTTAATCGAGGCATAACCGTAGAGTAACTGCATTAAAGTGACCGAACATCAGTTCTCAAATAGAGTTTTGAAGGATTTCAACACTAAGGTAGCGGAGCAGGTGAATACGCGTCCACTCAGCAAGCCGCCATAACCGGTAAGTCCTGGTGAGCCTTCTTAATCAGGTTGGAGCAGTTAGTCGTCCAGGAGAGGTCCAGTGAGATGTGGATCCCCTGGAATTTGAAGCTGGTCATACGCTCCACTGTCATACCGTTGATGTGGATGGGTAGATGAGTGACAGCATTCCTTCTGAAGTCCACGATGAGCTCTTTGGTTTCGGATGTGTTGAGCAGCAGGTTGTTGTCCTCGCACCACACAGCCAGGCGATCCACCTCCTCCCTGTAGGCCGACTCATCGTTGTTCTTGATGAGGCCAATCACCGTGGTGTCATCAGCCAACTTAATGATGGTGTTGGAGCCATGTCCAGGTCTGCAGTCATGGGTGAATAGGGAGTAGAGGAAGGGACTCAGCACGCAGCCTTGTGGTACACCAGTGTTTATGGTGAGAGTGAAGGAGCAGTGGTGGTCTAACCGAACATGTTGTGGCCTGTTGGTCAGAAAGTCCAGGAGCCAGTTGCAGATGGGAGCTGTGATGCTGAGATCTGTGAGTTTTTTTACTAAGTTGGAGGGGATGACAGTGTTAAATGCTGAACTGAAATCTATGAATAGCATCCTGGCGTATGTGTTAGTATTGTCCAGGTGTGAGAGGACAGTGCAGCGCTATGGAGGCTGCTTCTTCTGTACTCCTATTCTTTCGGTAAGCGAATTGGTGGGGGTCCAGGGTGGGGGGCAGGCAGGATTTAAGGTGTGCCAGAACCAGCTGCTCTAAGCACTTGGAGATAATGGGGGTGAGTGCCACTGGACGGAAGTCGTTGGGGCACGTTGGAGTGGAATATTTTGGTACCGGCACGATGGTGGTGGATTTGAAGCAGGTTGGAACAACAGCACGGGCCAGGGACAGGTTGAATAAGTCTGCCAGGACCCCCGCCAGCTCCCCAGCACAGGCTCTGAGGACACGTCCAGGGATGCCATCAGGGCCTGCAGCTTTGTGTGCGTTGATCCTACTCAGCGCTGCTTCGACACCAGTGGGGGACAGTTTTAGTGGCTGGTGGTCGGCAGTCAGCTCTGCCTTTATTATTATTATTAGGTTCATGATTGTCCTTCTCAAAACGAGCGTAGAAGTTGTTAAGCTCATTGAGGAAGGATGTGTCAGATGAGGGGGGGAGGCGTTGGCGGGCTTGTAGTCACTAATGACCCGAATGCCTTGCCACATGCGTCGGTGGTTGGAGTTGGAGTGCTCCTCAACCTTCAGCTTGTAGCAGTGCTTGGCCTGCTAGATGCCCCGTTGCTCTTGATGTCAATGTGGGAGTGAATGGTTGCCTGATTAGCAAACATATTCCAGTCTGTGTGCTTGAACCGGACCTGCAGCACAGAGTCTGTTACCTTAGGCCATACTTTTATTGTTCTTACTGTGGGTTTCACACGTTGGATAAGTGGTGAGTACTTGGGGGGGATAGAAAAAGAGAGGTGGTCTGACTGTCCAATGTGGGGAAGGGGTGTCACTTTGTAAGCTCCAGATATGTTAGAATAAACATGGTCCAGTGTCCTGTCTCCTCTGGTGTGGCAGGAAACATGTTGATGAAATCTGGGGAGGACTGTCTTCAGGTTGGAGTGATTAAAGTCGCCCGCAACAATAAAAGCAGCCTCAGGGTGTGTTCTCTGCTGTTTGCTAATGGCTGCATGTAATTCTTTCATTGCAAGCTTGGTATTAGTATCCGGTGGTGTGTAAACAGCAGTGACAATAACCGATGTGAGTTCTCTTGGGAGGTAGTAAGGTCGGCATTTAACCATGAGAAACTCCTGAGCAGTGTCTCTCGGTGACAGCAGAGTCAGTGCACCAAGCATTGTTTATATAAATGCACCACCTCTGGTTTTACCTGAGCCGTCTGTTGTCCTGTCCGCCCGGTGAGTGTAGCGTTCTGCTAACTCGATGGCACTATCCGGGGAACTGCTGTTTAACCATGTCTCTGTGAAGATCATGATGTTTGAGTCCATAATCCGTTTGTTCTTGGTGAGGCAGAGTCGTAGTTCATCCATTTTGTTGACCAGAGATCGGACATTAGTGAGGAAGATGCTGGGTGAAGGGAGCCGATGCGGTGTTGGCTTTAGCCCAGCTCGTAGCCCTCCGCGCTTGCCTCGGCTTTGTTTGCGATCTCGGCGCCGTCTGTGAGCACTTCCGCCCGGCCGGGAAGAGTGAGCAGCCTCCGGTGTTCTGGAGATCTCCGGGATGAGTTGAAGATCAGTGATAAAATTGTCGGTGTTGTAATTTCCAATGTCCAAGAGCTCCTGTCTACTGTAGGATGTTAAAGCAGTGCTGTTCTGAGTGAACAGAACAATGAGGAGCAGGTGAAACACCACTATTTTTGCAAAATCTGGAGAGACGCTGAGCCTTGTGTTGTTCACGCGCCGCCATCTTGGAATCATGATGTCATTTCTGATCTTGTCGATATACCAGGGCAATGCCTAATCCAATCAGCGAAAACCCTGTAATAATGGCTCCAAATATGTAGATATCTTCGATGTCCTCCACGAAAAGAGCCACCAGGCACACGATCCGCCACTTCTCCCACGAGTCCATCGTGTAGCCGGCCGCAACCGTTCCGGACAGGTAGGTTGGTTCCCCCAAACCGAGGCTTCTCATCGAGAAGATGGTGTCAATTGCGTTGAGAGACCAGTTGATCAATTCCATGATTTTTAGTTTGGAGAGCAGTGCAGAGAGAGTCTCTCGAGTATAAAGTAGACAGGACAAGACAAGACAAAACTAGAGAGCAAAGCTGAGAGAAATGCGACCGCCTCCGTCAAGAGCCAAAGTGCTGTGTAGTGCAGTAATTCTGTTCAGTCTTGGACAGTTTGCAACTCCCATAGGCCAGTATGCGCTCCCTGCCCTGCTGAACTTGTGAGAGGACAGCGCTGATGCCAACATTGCTTGCGTAGGTGTCCAGTATCATGTTGCCCTGGTCGAGTGGATAACCCAAGACTCGTGCGGTGGTTAACAGGCGCTTGAGTTTGTTGAATGCTGCCTGACATTCCTCAGTTCCTCACTGAAACCGGGCATGTTTCTTTGTCAGGGTATGGAGGGGCTCGGCTATGGAAGCAAAGTCTCTTACAAACCGGCGATAGTATGATGCAAGGCCGATGAATCGGCGGACCTCCTGGAGCGATGTTGGCATTGGCCACTCCTGCACCTTCTGGACTTTGCTGGGGTTGGTGGCCACACCGTCCTCCGAGACAATATGGCCCAGGTAGGCTACTTGACGACTGAAGAGGCAGCACTTAGCGGGTTTCAATTTCACAGTTTGAAAATCTGGCTCAGCCGCTCCAGCATCTCTGGCACGTCCCTGCCCAGCACAACAATGTCTTCCAAGTAGACCAGGCAGGTCTCCCACCGCATGCCAGCCAAGACGCGGTCCATCAATCACTGTAATGTCGCCGGAGAATTGCACAGTCCGAACTGCATGACATTCCACTCGAACAGTCCATTTCTGGTGCAGAAGGCTGCTACTTTATGTGCTCTGGGGGTCAGTTCGACTTGCCAGTAGTCAGAGGCAAGGTCTAGCATGCTGAACCATTTGGAAGTGGAGAGGGTGTCCAATGTGTCTTGGATGCTGGGCAGTGGGTAGGCATCTTTGATGGTGCCGTCGTTCAGGGCTCTATAGTCTATGCAGAGGCGGAAGGTCCCATCCTTTTTATGTACCATCACTTTAGGCCAGGGGTTCTCTACCTTTTTCAGGCTGGGCCCCCCCAAAACTGGTTCATTGCAGTCGGGCCCCCCCCCCATTGTTGACGGGGGGGGGGAGGCGCGCACGATCGTAACAATCCTCGGACCTATATGGGGGTATTATTGAGACAATATTATTTGTGTGTGTGTATCTCAATCTGTGTACCGGTATTCACATTTGTGTGTGCGTAATAAGATTTGTCTGTCTGTATTCACATTTGTGTGTGTGTAAAAAAATCAGTGTGTCTGTATTCACATTTGTGTGTTTGTGATAAGATTTGTGTGTCTGTATTCACATTTGTGTGTTTGTGATAAGATTTGTCTGTCTGTATTCACATTTGTGTGTGTGTAAAAAAATCAGTGTGTCTGTATTCATATTTGTGTGTGTAAAAAAATCAATGTGTCTGTATTCACATTTGTGTGTTTGTGATAAGATTTGTGTGTCTGTATTCACATTTGTGTGTTTGTGATGAGATTTGTGTGTCTGTATTCACATTTGTGTGAGTGTAAAAAAAATCTGTGTGTCTGTATTCGTTTTGCAAGTAAAGACAAATCTGCAAATGTGTACAGAGATCTGTAAGTGTACACACATCTGTGAATGTGTAAACAGATCTGTACATGTGTACTGAGATCTGTAAATGTCTGTCATCAGTTATAACTCAGGCGGGAGCTCTGATTGGCCGACACAAATCTTATCACAAACACACAAAAGTGAATACAGACACACTGATTTTTTAAATTTTTTTTCAAATGTGAATACAGACAGACAAATCATATTACGCACACACAAATTTGAATACACACAAATGTGAATACAAACAAATCTTATTACACACATACAGATTGAGATACGGGGGGGCGTACGCGCAATAGTAACACACCGCAGACCTAGGACCGATGGGGGGGGGTGGGGGTGCGCACAATAGTAACACACCGCGGACCTACGGCCGACGGGGGGGGGGGGCGACGGGGGGGTGCGCGCAATAGTAACACACCGCGGACCTACGACCGACGGGGGTGCGCGCAATAGTAACACACCGCGGACCTACGGCTGACTGGGGGGGGGGTGCGCGCAATAGTAACACACCGCGGACCTACGGCTGACTGGGGGGGGTGCGTGCAATAGTAACACACCGTGGACCTACGGCCAACGGGGGGGGCGCGATTGTAACACTCCGGCCGACGGGGGGGTGGTGCGCGCAATAGTAACACACCGCGGACCTGCCACCGGCGGGGGGGGTGCGCGGTGTGTTACTATTGCGCTCTCAAAAAGGAGGACAAATA
The DNA here is from genome assembly GCA_030340625.1 of Merluccius polli. Lineage (NCBI taxonomy): Eukaryota > Metazoa > Chordata > Actinopteri > Gadiformes > Merlucciidae > Merluccius > Merluccius polli. Next base: position 187,547 of record JAOPHQ010003429.1, read on the forward strand.
CGCGTCCGGCTTGACGCTGCGCCGGACGCCGGACAGGGCTTTGAAAAACCGGACAGTCCGGCCTAAAGCCGGACACGTATTTGTCCTCCTTTTTGAACCCGCGCCCCCCCGGGGCCCCACCGGTTGAGAACCACTGCTCTAGGCGATGCCCAGCTGCTGTGACTGCGGCGGGCCAGACCCGCTTCCAAGCTCGGTTGTATCTGTTGGTCAGCATCCTGTTGCTTCTCCCACGCGTTGGCTTGGGTCAGGAATGGGTGACCTAGCAAAGCCTCCTCACCGGCTATGTCAGCAACCAGGAAATGGATGCTCACCTGGCAGTTGTTGATCCGGACAGGAACCTGAGCTTCACCGAGCACCGGTACGTCACCAGGCCGACACCAAGCAGAGTCTCTACAATTGATGGCTGGAGTGGAGGCCGGACTACACACTTTTCTGTGCCCCACTGTCCAAAACAGTGCACACTTCCAGTTTGTGCACGAGCATGTGAATGCTCATTTCCTGACCTTGAGCTTTACGGTGAAGCACAGCAGGCTCTGGGGTTTCAGGGGAGGCTGTCGAAGCTTGGGCTCTGATAGTTTTCTTTGGTGAGGAGCAATTACTTCTCATGTGACCCAGGCCTGAGCAGTTATGACAGCGAAGCTCCTCCCATTTAATGTCCTTATGGCCTCTCCGTTTATGTGGTGTGTGGTTCAGGTCAGGTAAAGTGTGTTGGAAGCGTGGATTGGGGTCAGAAGGCTTAAGTTTCCAGCTTGCTGCTGGCGGTGCTGCAGCAGTCTCTGCTTCCTCCTCAGTTCCCTCCCTGATCACGGCGGCACGGGGGCCTCTGCTCAACCTCCCCTGAGTGCATGAGGCTGGAAACATATGACGCTGCCCACTTGGTGGTTTCATGGCAGCGGGCGATGTCATAGGCTTGGGCTAGAGTGTGGGGCCACTGTTCTAACAGTTTCTGTACAATGTCTGCCTCCCCTACAGGGTTAGTGAAAACTTCTCAGTCCTGTTGCTGTAGGCTACTGACACTCTCCCATATACACTCACCGGCCACTTTATTAGGTACACCTTGCTAGTACCGGGTTGGACCCCCTTTTGCCTTCAGAACTGCCTTAATCCTTCGTGGCACAGATTCAACAAGGTACTGGAAACATTCCTCAGAGAGTTTGGTCCATATTGACATGATAGCATCATGCAGTTGCTGCAGATTTGTCGGCTGCACATCCATGATGCGAATCTCCCGTTCCACCACATCCCAAAGGTGCTCTATTGGATTGAGATCTGGTGACTGTGGAGGCCATTTGAGTACAGTGAACTCATTGTCATGTTCAAGAAACCAGTCTGAGATGATTCGCGCTTTATGACATGGCGCGTTATCCTGCTGGAAGTAGCCATCAGAAGATGGGTACACTGTGGTCATAAAGGGATGGACATGGTCAGCAACAATACTCAGGTAGACTGTGGCTTTGACACGATGCTCAATTGGTACTAATAAGCCCAAAGTGTGGCAGGAAAATATCCCCCACACCATTACACCACCACCACCAGCCTGAACCGTTGATACAAGGCAGGATGGATCCATGCTTTCATGTTGTTGACGCCAAATTCTGACCCTACCATCCGAATGTCGCAGCAGAAATCGAGACTCATCAGACCAGGCAACGTTTTTCCAATCTTCGATTGTCCAATTTTGGTGAGCCTGTGCGAATTGTAGCCTCAGTTTCCTGTTCTTAGCTGACAGGAGTGGCACCCGGTGTGGTCTTCTGCTGCTGTAGCCCATCCGCCTCAAGGTTCGACGTGTTGTGCGTTCAGAGATGCTCTTCTGCATACCTCTGTTGTAACGAGTGGTTATTTGAGTTACAGTTGCCTTTCTATCAGCTCGAACCAGTCTGGCCATTCTCCTCTGACCTCTAGCATCAACAAGGCATTGTTGCAGGCCTGCAATGGAGGAGAAGTGGGGAACAAAACGGCGGTAATAGCTGGCTAAGCCCAGGAATACTCACCTGTCTTTTGCTGAGGGGGCGGGGCCACTCACGGAGAGCCTCGACCTTACCTACCTGGGGCTTCACACATCCCCGCCCAATGGTGAACCCCAGATAGTTGGCGTCTTGAAGGCCGAGGCGACACTTTTTGGGGTTAGCTGTGAGTCCCGCCTCCCTCAGAGCCTGAAGCACCGCGTTTAGCTGAGTCAGGTGGGTTCCCCACTCCTCCCCGTGGATCACGATGTCATCCAGGTATGCTGCGATTGGAAGGTGGCGGGGGGCCCCATGTAATCCGAAAGGGAGTCGGACATACTGGAACAAGCCGTCGGGGGTCGCGAAGGCTGTCTTCTCCCGGGCCTCCGGGGAGAGGGCCACCTGCCAGTACCCCTTCGTTAGGTCCAGCGTGGAGATGAATCTGGCCTTCCCCAGTCGCTCGATGAGCTCGTCTACGCGGGGCATGGGGTATGCATTGAACTGCGATATAGAATTGAGTTGTCGAAAGTCATTGCAAAACCGCACCGTTCCATCTGGCTTGGGCACCAGAACGATGGGGCTACACCACTCACTCCTTGATTCCTCTATGATCCCTGTGTAGGGGTTCCCAGCCGACCACAAGAGACCGTGTGCGGGAAGCGTCTTTATTCTCTTCCACAAATTGTCCCAACGTAACACAACCCCCCTTGGGGTATAAAACACAACTCTAATGAAATGCCGATCCCGGTTAGGACTGCTCGTCCTCCGCTCCTCGATCGTGTTTCCTTTCTCCTCTCTCTCACTGGAACACAAAGCAGACACATAAGTACACATTCCCCTGATTGGACCTGATCGCCGGCACCTGCCCGCAACCAGGTCCACTCCCCCAGCTGATCCGGTGTGCTCCCAACCGTCCTCTGCCTCCCCCTGCAGGTCAAACGTCGCACGTCCCCCCCCACATACCCCCACCGCCCAACACAGGCCGGGGCCACCTCCGGCCGCCAACTTACTCCCCCCCCCCGGGACGGGAGAGGAAGTCCGCCACGGCCATCTGCGACCCAGGCCTGTGTACGACCCGAAAGTTGAAGGGCTGCAACGCGAGATACCACCGGGTGATCCTCGCGTTGACGTCCTTCATGCGGTGGAGCCACTGGAGGGGGGCGTGGTCGGAGTAGAGGGTGAACGCGCGCCCCAGCAGGTAGTAGCGGAGGGCGCCGACCGCCCATCGGATGGCTAGGCACTCCTTCTCCACGGTGCTGTACCGACCCTCCCGGTCCGAGAGCTTCCTGCTCAGGTACAGCACCGGCCGGTCGACCCCCTCCACCTGCTGGGTCAGGACTGCACCCAACCCCCTATCCGACGCGTCTGTCTGCAGGGAAAACGGGAGATCAAAGTTAGGAGCACACAGGACCGACTTTCCACAGAGGGCTGTTTTAATAGCCTCAAACGACACCTGACATGGCTCCGACCACTGAACTGTATCTGGGGCCCTCTTCCGGGTGAGGTCGGTTAAGGGGCTGGCCAGGTCCGAGAAGTGTGGTACAAACTGTCTGTAGTAACCTGCCAGCCCCAAGAACCGTCTCACCTCCTTTTTTGTCCTGGGCCGAGGGGAGGCGTCGACCGCTGCGGTCTTCGCGACCTGCGGTCGGACCTTCCCCTCCCCCAGGTGGAACCCCAGATACTGGATCTCCCTCCGCCCGATCACGCACTTCGCCGGGTTGGCCGTGAGCCCCGCCCGTCTCAGCGACTGAAGAACAGCCGCCACCTGCCGCATATGCTGCTCCCACGTTCTACTATAGACGACGATGTCGTCAATGTAGGCAGCAGCATACGCGGCGTGGGGCCGCAACACCCGGTCCATCAGCCGCTGAAACGTGGCCGGGGCCCCGAACAACCCGAACGGAAGCACCTTAAACTGATAAAGACCGAGCGGAGTGGAGAAGGCTGTTTTTTCCCGGGCTGCTGGCGATAGCGGAATCTGCCAGTAGCCCTTCGTGCAGTCCAGCGTTGTATAAAAGGTGGCCATGCCAAGCCGGTCCACAAGCTCGTCGATCCGAGGCATTGGGTAGGCGTCAAACTTGGAAACCGCATTCACCCTCCGGTAGTCTACACAGAACCGGACAGACCCGTCCGGCTTCCCCACCAGCACGACGGGGCTGCACCAGTCACTGTGTGACTCCTCAACCACGCCCAACTCCAACATGGTTCCTAATTCGCGCCGCACCACATCTTGTTTGTGGACGGGCAGCCTGTAGGGGCGGGTCCGCACCGTTAACCCGGGCTGCGTCTCGATGTTGTGAGTAATTAGCGAGGTGCGACCGGGCAGGGGTGAAAAGACATCGGCGAACCGGAGTTGAAGGTCGGCCACGTCCCGCGCCTGACCCCCTGACAGACCCTCGCCCTGACCGACCGGAGGGGTGGGGCCTGGGCTGGGGACGTCCGGCCCGAGCTCCTCTCTCTCCGGTACCGTCGATGCAAAGGCTACAGGGGCCACATCGTTCCACCTCTTTAGGAGGTTGATGTGGTAGACCTGTTTGCTTTCGCCCCTGTCCGAGCGCTCTACCTCGTAATCCACGTCCCCGACCCGCCGTGTGACCACAAAGGGCCCTTGCCACTTTGCGAGTAATTTGGTGCTAGAGGTGGGCAACAGCACAAGGACCTTATCCCCAGGGGTGAGATCGCGCAATCTAATCCCTCTGTCATACAGGCGTCTCTGACTCTCCTGGGCTCGGTGCAAGTGCTCACGTGACAATACCCCTAGTGAGTGAAGCTTTGCACGCAAGTCCATGACGTACTGGATTTCGTTTTTGCTGTCACTAGACCCTTCCTCCCAGTTTTCTTTAATGAGGTCCAGGACGCCCCTGGGCTTCCGCCCATAGAGCAACTCGAATGGGGAAAACCCCGTGGAAGCCTGGGGCACTTCCCGCACTGCAAACAACAGAGGGTCTAGCCATTGATGCCAATTCCGAGCATCCTCGTGTACAAATTTACGGATCATGGTCAGTGAGAATCTCCTTTGGGATTCCCACCCGCGATATGACGTGAAACAACGCCTGCGCAACACTCTTCGCAGAGATGTTGCGCAACGGAATTGCTTCCGGGTATCGGGTTGCGTAGTCGATCAGGACTAACACAAATCGATACCCGTGTGCAGAACGTTCTAATGGCCCGATAATGTCCATGCCGACCCGATCAAAAGGGGCTTCCACCAGGGGAAGGGGCCGTAAGGGAGCCCTGGGGATGGCCGGGGGATTCACCAATTGGCACTCGGGGCAGGATGCACACCACCTGCGCACCTCCGCCCGAATCCCCGGCCAATAGAACCGGGCCATTATCCGGTTAAGTGTTTTCTCATATCCTAAATGGCCCGCCATTGGATTATAATGCGCCGCCTGGAAAACCATTTCCCGACGGCTCCTGGGTACCAGCAACTGGGTGATCACCTCTTCACTCTGGGTGTCACGACTCACCCGATAAAGTCTGTCCCTAACCACTATAAAGTGTGGGTAAGTCAGTGCTGCATCTGGCCGGACCTTACTCCCATCAATAGCTATCACCTGGTCGTAGGCTGAGCTTAGGGTGGCGTCACGAGACTGTTCGAGGGGGAAATCCTCCACCGGTGGGAACGTTGGCGCTGGGACCTCGGGTTGAGGTTCCCCCGCCTCCCCCGATCCCTGAACAGCGTCGGTCGCCCCCGCCTCGGCGCAGAATACCGCACATGACTTACATGTCCCTACCGGTCGTGTCCGCACCCCCACAGTCCCCCTAACCGCCTGCGGAAACCCTCCCCAATCCAACCCAAGAATCAAGGGGTGCGCGAGGCTCGAACTAACCGCCGCCTTAACACTATGCTTTTTCCCCCCCCAACGAATTTCGATAGGGACCAAAGGATACTCGTGCACATCCCCGTGTATACATCTCACCAACACGCTTGACGCCTCCACCAATGCCTCGGATCGCACCAGACGCTGGTGGATCATGGTCTGCATGCAGCCCGAGTCCAACAGCGCCTGGTGCGTACCCCGCTGTATCCTCACCGGGATACGGTACGCCTCACCGGGACCGTGGGGAGGAGACGGGGCACCGGTGACGCGGACGACCTGGCCCACCTCCATCATGGGGCACTCCCGCCGGAAGTGGCCAGGCCGCCCGCACCACCAGCAACCTTCCCCTGCCGTTTGAGTGCCCGTCTGTGGAGTGGGGGGGGGAAGTGCCTCATGTGCCCGCTCTGGACCGCCCCCCCCCCCATCTCGCCCTTGGTGTCGGTGTCGGTCGGTCCCGCCGTGGGGCCGCCCCCCCCGTCCGGGTGCCCGCCACTGGCGGTCGCTGATTTGATCCTGGTGGCGGCAGGTGGCTCTCCGCCAGGGTGACCGCAGTGGCAAGGCTCTCGGGCCGGTGGTAGCGGACCCAGGCGGATGTCCTCGCCGGCAGCCCCTTGATGAAGCGTTCGAGGACCACCTGGTCCACCACTTCCTCTGCCGTGTTCTGGTCTGGGACCAGCCATCTCCTGGCCTGGTCCCGTATCTGTTGGGCATAGACGAAGGGCCGGTCCCCCTCGCCGAATGCCAGCGCCCGGAACCGCCGCCGGTGTTCCTCCGGGTACAGGCCCAGGCGGTCCCGGATGGCTTTGGTGATGGCCTCATAGTCCCGCTGGGCCCCACCTGGCAGACTGTGGGCGGCCCGCTGCGCCTCTCCGGTCAGGAGAGGTAGGAGATGGTGTGCCCACTCCTGGCGAGGCCACCCCGAGACCTCGGCCACCCTCTGGAAGGTCTCCAGAAAGGCCTCGGCGTCGTCCGCCTCCCCCATCTTCGGGATGTGGATCTGGGGGTTGGCCGGTCGGGGTCCCTCGCCGCCTCCCCCGGGTTTGATGAGCTCCCGGAGCATGGTCCGGTCCTCGGCCAGAGACTGGGCCAGCTCTGAGAGCACCTCGTTCTGGGCGAGGTGCAGCTGGCTCTGCCTCTCCGACATCTGGGCCAGGTGTCCCAGTATATTCCCCAACGGGGATTGGTCCATGGTCGCCGCTCGCCCCACGTTGGGTGCCACTGTAGGGGTTCCCAGCCGACCACAAGAGACCGTGTGCGGGAAGCATCTTTATTCTCTTCCACAAATTGTCCCAACGTAACACAACCCCCCTTGGGGTATAAAACACAACTCAAATGAAATGCCGATCCCGGTTAGGACTGCTCGTCCTCCGCTCCTCGATCGTGTTTCTTTTCTCCTCTCTCTCACTGGAACACAAAGCAGACACATAAGTACACATTCCCCTGATTGGACCTGATCGCCGGCACCTGCCCGCAACCAGGTCCACTCCCCCAGCTGATCCGGTGTGCTCCCAACCGTCCTCTGCCTCCCCCTGCAGGTCAAACGTTGCACGTCCCCCCCCACACCCTGCTTTTAACATTTTTTTAACCTCTTCTTTTATGGCGACTTTTCTTGCCTCAGGGACTCGATAGGGCCTTAGTTTTACCTTCCTTCCAGGGGTGGTGAGGATGGGGTGGTCGATGAGGGTGGTGTAGCCCGCCTCGGTGGAGAACACCTTCCAGTGCCGCTGTATCAGTTCCTGGAGGTCCTGCTTCTGCCCGGGGGTGAGCTGATCTCCTATGGGAACTGTTGCCGGCTCCCCCACCTGGGGCTCCTGGGGGGGAGAGAGAGAGAGCAGAGCCTCGGGGGCCACCCACCTTTTCAGGAGATTGATGTGGTATATTTTCGTCTCTTGTCGTCGGCCGGGCCGTCGCACCCGGTAATTCACCTCTCCCATCCTCTCGATTACTTCATAGGGCCCCTGCCATCGGGCCAGGAATTTGCATTCTACAGTAGGGACCAGGACCAACACCTTATCTCCCACCTGAAATTCCCGTGGTTGGGTCCCCCAGTTGTAGACCCGTGCCTGAGCCGTCTGGGCCTCTGCCATATGTTCCCGCACCAGGGGCCAGAGGGTAGCCATCCGGTCGCGGAGCCCCTCCACGTGCTCGACCATCATGCGGTGGGGGGAGGGTTGGTGCTCCCAAGCCTCCTTGGCCAAGTCCAGCAGTCCCCGGGACCTCCTCCCGTACAGCAGTTCGAATGGGGAGAAACCGGTGGACGCCTGTGGTACTTCGCGAATAGAGAACATCAAAAAGGGGAGGAGCTGATCCCAGTTCCTCCCGTCCAATTCCATCACCTTTTTTAGCATTTTTTTGAGTGTCTGATTGAATCGCTCCACCAGTCCGTCAGTTTGGGGGTGATACACCGAAGTACGTAGCTGCTTGATTCGGAGTAATCGACACATATCTCGCATCAATCTTGACATAAATGGGGTACCTTGATCGGTCAGGATCTCCTCCGGGATGCCGACTTGGGTGAACATCAGGACCAGCTCTCTGGCAATACCCTTCGTGGCCATGGTGCGGAGGGGGATGGCTTCGGGGTACCGAGTGGCATAGTCCAGTACCACCAAGATGTACTGGAACCCGCCGCTGCTCTTTGGTAGGGGTCCCACCAAGTCCATAGCAATGCGGCTGAACGGAGTCGCTATAATGGGGAGGGGAATTAGTGGGGCTCTTACGTGCGGTCGCGGCGCTACCATCTGGCAGTCGGCACACTGTCGGCAGTGGTCCTCCACGGCCTTCTTCACTCCTGGCCAATAGAAGCGGGCGACCACCCGCTCGAGGGTCTTTTCCACGCCGAGGTGGGCGCCGAGTAGGTGGCTGTGCGCTAGTTGGAGAACTGATGGGGCGAAAGCGCGAGGCACCAGCAGCTGCTCAACCTGCTCCCCGGCCTCCATCACCACCCGATACAGGAGCTGGTTTTTAATGGCAAAGAAGGGGTGGGTTAAAGGTCTTACCCCTTGCACGGGTTGGCCGTCCACCACTGCCACCTGGCTCAAGGCGCTGGCGAGGTTGGGGTCCTCTAGTTGCGCGGCTCCAAACCGTCCCGTCAGCCGTGCCGGCAGGGGTGGGGTGTCCGAGCCCAAGGGGAACATCTCTAGGAGGTCGTCACCCTCCTCGGTGGGTGAGAGGGGTCTTCTCTCAGGGTCCGTGGCCCGGGTCTCCTCCTCGGCCCTGTCAGCAGCGGCACTGGCCGCCCCCTCGGAGAGGGGATCCGTGGAGTCCCCTGGCTCTCCCTCCTGGAAACCACATAGGGGGGGGCTGTGGCGGGGTCGTTGGCTGCGGGGCCGGCCCCGCTCTCCGTCCCGTCCCGCCAGGGAGCGCCACAGGGCCGGAAACAGGGCTGCGTCCCGCCCAATAAGGACCTCTACGGGCAGCTCCGGAACAAGCTCCACCGTCCCCTCGAATACTCCCTTGGTGGTCTGCATGCTTACACTCGCCGTGGGACACTGCCGGGTTTCTCCGTGGATGCAGGTCACGGCGAGTTTCCCTGGGAGGAGGGGACCTGGGGCGTACTCGGGCCGCGCCAGCGTCACCGCGCTGCCCGAATCCAGGAGGGCTGAGGCGTCTCGACCATTGAGCCGCACGGGGGTTACGGTGGAGGGCCCGTCCGTCTGGCCCCAGCAGACCGTGAGGAGACCGCAGGGCTTCCGGGGATTGGAGTCGGATGACGCCGTCGGCCTGGCCACATCCTGGCGGTGGGGGCACCCCCAGGACAGGTGTCCCACCTCCCCGCAGCTGTAGCAGCGTCTTGGCTCTGCTGCCGACCCTCAGGGTTCCCCGAAGGGGCGTGAAGGGGCCTTCGGGGGTTCAGGGGCCGGTGTGGGGTTTTGGAGCCGCCTTCCCAGTCCGGCCTGGCCGCAGCACCGCGTGGGCTGCCAGGTATCCCTCGACCAGGGTCACCAGTTGCTCCACGCTCTGGGGGTTGCTCTGACAGGCGAGCTTTTGTCCCTCGTAGGGCAGGGCCCGGAGGTATCGGTCCATGACTACCCTTTCCACTGGGCCAGGGCCCGAGGGTTCAGAGACCAGCCACCTGTTGGTAAGTCGGGTGAGCTCATACATCTGCCCCCGGGGTGGCTCGGCTGGGTTGAATGTCCAGTCGTGGACTCGCTGGGCTCGGGAGAGGAGTGTGTGCCCGAGCCTTTTCTGGATCTCCGCCTTCAACTCATCGTAGGAGACCGCCTTCTCCATACATAGGTCCTGATACGCGCTTTGGGCCGCCCCGGAGAGGAAGGGTGCGATCAGGTCCGTCCACTGGGCTCGGGGCCAGCCTTCCCTGGTTGCGGTCCGCTCGAATGTGAGGAGGAACGTCTCCATGTCATCGGCCTCGGTCTGCTTCACCAGGAACCTCGCCGGCTGGATAGGACGCCCCTGGTCTCGGTCGAGGAGCCTGTTCACGAGAGCGGTGTGGTGTTCCTGCTGCGCCTTCTGCATCTCCATCAGCTGGCCCAGCATGGCGCTGTAATCGGGGGGTGTCGCCATGTCTGGGATCTGGTGCGCCTGTTTTCCGATACTGGTTTGTTTACTCATATGCCCGCATCCTCCACCATATGTGGCAACCTCGGGGAGGAGAAGAGGTGCCACCAGACCAGTATTGGAAAACAGTTGACTGTCCACACCAGTTTCACAATTAACCAAATTTATTGTAGATTCGGGAGAGGGGGAGAGAGGGGAAAACTCCGCCACCGCGGAGGGGGGGGTCGGTCCTGAGGGGGCTCAGGTTCTGGACTCGTCGTCGGGGGTTGAGCGTGGGGTTCGGTGCACGGGGTCGGGTTCTCAGACGGTCCAGGGTTCGGCAGGAGGGAGGGATGTCAGACAGGCGGGGGTCGGTACACAGGCGGGCTCTCAGACGGACCAGGGTTCGGCGGGCGGGAGGGACGTCAGTTGATGATTGTTGACCGGAGGGGGAGAGGTGCGCGATTGTTGACGGGGGGGGGGGAGCGATTGTTGACAGGGGGGGGGGGGGGGGAGAGAGGTGCGCACTTGTTGATGGGGGGGCGATTGTTGACGGGGGGGGGGTTCGCGATTGTCGACGGGGGGGGGGGGGGCAGTAATGACACCACGAATACGGACGTTTATCATCTTTTTTGTAAATATATATTTTTTAAGAGACCCCTGATTGGCCGAGGTCCCGGGCTGAAGCCCAGGTAAGCCCGTGCATTAAGGCGCCACTGCCCAGACCTACGACCGACGGGGGGGGGCGCCGGGCAGAGGACGCAGCCGTTCCGCAGCGCAGCCGTTCCACGGCGCTTACCTTCCTTGGTGGAAATCCGGTATAGACCCAGCTCCCAACCCAACTTTGAGAATAGATTAATGGCGATAATTTCTTTATCGCGCGATAAGAGTCTCGCGTTAGCACAGCGCGTTAACGCCGATAACGGCCCACCACTAATATATATATATCAAGGGTATTTACAGGAGCCTCTAGGATTAGCATCTGGACATATTGCTGTAGGGTGGATGCTATAGCATCTCATATTGAGGGGCAGCCATAAATGGCACCTATACCTCCAGGCTGAGGGTGCTGTCACTTTTCAACTGGAGTGAATGCTGTTCTGCTCCTTGTACACTCTGCATTCAGAAGAGGTTTGGCTGATTGTGCACCTGCATGTGCAGCTGTAGAAAATAAAAATAATGGCACACAGGAATCTTTGTTGTGGGTTAGAACAACAATGATTGATTCTGTAAACCCTGAATTGTATATTACTTGTAAATAACCAAACTAAAGCATAGAAACTCACATCTGCCGTAACATTATTTCCCTAACCCTAACCCTTTTCAAGAACGGAAAGGGCTTTGTAGCAGCTTTTCTGTTCGTCCCTATTACTCCCTGATCTTGCTGTTACTGGTGACTGAGTTGGATGTCTTGACGCGTGCTGGTGTAAAAGATGAGTAATGAAGGTTGCTCCAGATGGTCCAATGACCATTTATTGTTGTTTGATGATGAGGTTACAAACTTGAGTAAAAATAAAGAAAAACAATTAAACTAAAGCAGTCTCTTAGGTTTCTGGCTTGTCACGTCGGCACACCACACGGCACGGTCAAAAGACTGTTTGCCCTCTCAGCCACCCCAGATGCTGTGACTTCCTGTTCTTGAGGCCTTTCCCCTCGGGCTCCGCCTTCAGCCTCCACTGACCTTCAAGTCCACTAGGTGGGGGTAGACAGGCAACCTATGGCCATATACAGTATAATCACTCATTCATACATGAGAAAAACATAAATCAACACAAAGCTTAAATTGGCTCCTACATACCGGCCCCTAATTGTGTTTGTAGAGGCAAAAACAATTACTTTTTTTTTTTTTTTTTTAAATAATAAAGGAGCCATTTGTGGTTGTAAATTAACTTTTCCAAAATGATTTACATCCTATAGTAAAATTCAAAATGAAACTCAATTGAATAAGTCAACTTATCTTCAGTGTTCTTGACTGCTCAGGACTTCTTTACAGAACCTTCTTCACCCTCTAACAGCAAGCAGATTTTGGATACTGGCCTCTCCAGTACACTTGTCTTCGTTTTCAGCTTCACAATCCGGACATGACCTCTGGCATCAGGTTTGGCTTCAACAATCCTCCCCAGTAGCCATGAACTTCGAGGAGCGGTGTTGTCTGCGATCAAGACGATGTCCCCTGGGATGAAGTTTCTTCTTGCTCTTGACCATCTTTGTCGTTCTTGTAGAAGAGGGAGGTACTCCAGTAGCCATCTCTTCCAGAACAGCTCTGCTATATACTGGACCTGTCTCCAGCGTCTTCTGTGGTATTGGTCTGACCTTGAAAAGACTCCAGGGGGCAGAAGTGGGTTAGTTCTGAGCAACAGAATATGATTCGGTGTTAGGGCCTCTAGATCTTGTGGGTCACCAGATACCTTGGTAATGGGACGACTGTTAAGAATTGCCTCTACTTCACAAAAGACAGTGTTTAGCCCTTCATCGTCTAAGGTTTGTTGGTTTAAGACTGAGCATAAGACATGCCTTACCATTCTGATGAGGCGTTCCCACAACCCACCATGATGAGATGCTGTAGGGGGGTTAAAGCTCCATTGAACTCCGTCCTTCATAAGAGTCTGGTGGATCTTCCTTTGATCTAAAGTTTTGAGTGCTTCTCTTAACTCTCTTTCTGAACCTACAAGGTTTGTGCCATTATCTGATCGTAGGTGTCGTGCCTGCCCTCTTCGACACAGAAACCTTCTAATGGCATTGATGCATGAGTCTGTACTTAAAGAACATGCTACCTCTAGATGTACTGCTCTGCTGGTCATGCAGGTAAAGATGACGCCGTATCTCTTCACTGCGCTCCTTCCCCTTCTTACTTCAAAAGGACCGAAGTAGTCAAGACCCACATTGAAGAATGGTGGTAAGTCTGGGACCAGTCTTTCACTTGGCAGGTCAGCCATCTTTTGTTCGCCGGCTTTACCTCTGTGCTTCCTGCAAGTCACACAGTGAGAGAGAATCTTTCTTGCAGCAGAGTTACCATTTGTTATCCAGTATGTTTTTCGTACCTCAGATAGCATGTGGTTCCTTCCTCCGTGTCCAGTTTGAATATGGACGTGGCGCAGGATCAGAGTGGACACATGGTGGTCTTTCGCCAAAATGGCAGGGTGTTTTCTTTCCTCAGGCATTGCTGTTCTTCTGAGGCGACCACCCACTCTGAGGATTCCATTGTCCAGCACTGGATCCAATCTGTAAATCTTACTGCCCTTTTTGACATTGGCCGCACCCTCTTGCAACATGTTGATCTCCTCTGTGAAACTTTGCCTCTGTACATAAGAGAGAATAGCCTTTTCTGCCATAATCAGATCATCAACTGTTATTGCTTCTTTTATGTTGTCTGTGACACACCCTTTAGTCATTCTGGTTACCCTTTGAGTCATCTTACAACCTTTCTTTGTGTCATTTCTTTTCTGCACACAGTGTTTTAATGCCTCTTTAACTTTGAGGATCCATGCAACAGCTACCCTCAACTTCAGCCAGTCTGAAAAGTGATTGAGTAACTTGTCTGTGGGCCTTTCCTCACATGTCTGCATGATTGCGTTCACTGTTGGAGATTTCCTCACCTCTGGATCATCTTCACACAGTTCTACATTGTCTATGGATTCTTTCGGCCAGCCCTCTTCTGATGACCAAAGGAACTCTGGTCCAGAGATCCATCTTGGGTTCTTCATGAACCTGTCTGCGCTCACACCTCTAGAGCAGTCATCAGCAGGGTTTCTCTTTGTGTCAATGTGTCTCCACTGAAAGACTTGTGTAGCCTCCCTAATCCTAGATGTCCTATTTGCCACATAGGTATGAAAACGTGTGTGGTCATTTGAGATGTACTTTAAGACAGATGTGCTGTCAGTCCAAAACACTGACCTATCTGTAGGTGGCAGCAATTCTTCTTTTAACATCTTATCCATTTTAACTGATAAAGCTGCAGCTGCTAACTCCAGCCTTGGGATGGTCTGTCGTTTCAATGGAGCTACTCTTGACTTGCTCATCAAGAATGCTACATAGATCTTTCCTTCTGCATTTGTCATTCTGAGATAGCTGACTGTACCATAGCCTAGCTCGCTGGCATCAGAGAAGTGGTGGATCTGGTTATGCACCGTCTCACCAAAATCATTTGGCTTGAAGCAGCATGGAACTTCAAAGTCTGTGAGTTGTGAGAGACTCCCGATCCATTTGGTCCACTGGTCAGACATTGTGTTGGGAATGGTCATGTCCCATCCAAGGTCCTGTCGGCACAATTCCTGCAACAACAGTTTAGCTGGCAAAGTAAGTGGAGACAGAAAGCCTAATGGATCATATACAGAGCTTACCATGGATAGGATGCCCCTTCTGGTAAGCGGACGCTCACTTATGGTGATGTTGAACTTGAAAGAGTCACGTTGGACACACCATTGAAGTCCTAAGGCTCGTTCCATGGGCAGTTGATCTTTGCTCAAGTCCAAGTCCTTTATCTCTTTGGCTCTGTCTTCTTGTGGAACAGCACCAAGGACAGCTCTACTATTGCTTATCCACTTTGACAAATGGAAGCCTCCTCTATGACAGAGTTCAGTGATGTTTAAAATTAGTTCCATTGCTTCTAGTTCTGTGGCTAATGTTTTCAAACAATCGTCTACATAAAAGTGTTCCATGATTGTGTTTATTACCTCAGGAGGAAAGTTGCTTGCATTGTCCTGTGCAGTCTTTCTGAGAGCAAAGTTGGCTATGCTTGGTGAAGAGACTGCGCCAAACAAATGCACGGTCATGCGATATTCCACTGGAGCATCATCCACCTTTCCTTGTGGCCACCATAAGAAGCGCAGAAAGTCTGTGTCACTTTCAGTCACCTTGACTTGGTGGAACATGGCCTGTATGTCCGCCATCAGTGCTACTGGTTGTTCTCGGAAACGTGTCAGTACTCCAATCAGTGTGTTTGTCAAATTTGGGCCTTGGAGTAGTTCAGAGTTAAGGGATGTCCCTTGAAAGGTTGCACCACAATCAAACACTACTCTAAGGGTCTTCTTTTTTGGGTGATATACCCCATGATGGGGGATATACCAAACTTTCCCATCAGATCGATTCAGTTGTGCAGAGGGAACCTTTTCAGCGTAGCCCTTGTGAATGACATCACTGAGAAACTCTGTATACTCCTTCTGATAGTTCGGATCCCTTTTGAACTTCCTTTTCAGGTTACACAGGCGCTGTTCTGCAACAACACGGTTGTTGGGCATTGTGATGCTATCTGCTTTGAAAGGTAAGTTAATGCAGTAATGACCCTCTTTCATCTTTACAGATTCATTGACAATGTTCAAGAATTTCTTGTCATTCACTGACATCTCACTTTTTTCATCATACGCTCTCTCATTGAAGTCTGTGTTATATTGACTCACCAAGAGTTCTTGCAGGTCGCCCAAGGAGATCCTGTTTGCAGTCACTGTGGCCATTTCCACACCTTTGTTGCTACCTCCCAGTGGACCGTTGATTACCCAACCTAACAATGTTCTTACAGCATAAGGTCCATCTTCTTGTGAGTTGATCACCTGCCATGGTTCCATAACATTTGCTGCATTCATTCCTATGAGCAGGTCAATGTCACAGTCTATGTGAGGTAACTGGACTTCACTAAGGTAAGGCCATTGCTTTAAATCATCTTGTGTTGGGATGTTCTCTTTTGTTACAGGCATAGATTTCTGTGTGTAGACATCAGGTAAAGGAATGAACATCTTGCCATTAAGTTCACTGACTTCTAAACCTGATATTAAGACACTTTTTATGGGTTTCTCATGTGCCATTGTTCTCAGCAGTACGGTTGTTGATTTCCCCTCTAGACACAACTTCTGCGCCAGCCTCTCCGTGCAGAATGTTGCCGAACTGCCAGGATCAAGGAGAGCATAAGTTTGACTGATTTTGTTGCCTTTGACAGACTTAACTTGCACAGGAAGGATTGACAGTGCACATTTACTGTATCCGGCCCCTGTATGTCCACAAGCATTTGATGACACTTTGCTGATCTGTTTCTGTGGCTGCTCTTCTGACCTTGAGGCATGACCTTTAGCCCCAAAGTTGATGTGCAGCACATTGGGATGTTTGATTACAGATGTTACATGTAAGACGGTCTTTGCAGTCTTTGCTCATGTGCCCTTTACACAAACAACCAAAGCACAGTCCTTTTTCCTTTAAAAGGTTTAATTTTTCCCTGTGTGTCTTCTTCTTAAAGTGATTGCAGTTCTCCAGACAATGAGCACCATCACAGCAGAGGCATGGAGTTGTCACATCACTATTCATGCTTGGAGCAGCTGGAGTGCTCAGTGTTGTTACATTAGTTGCATAGGTAGACTTTGGCCTAAAAAGGGTCTTACTTACATTGGGCCTTTTATTCCTGCTTGCAACTGGTTCTTGTATATCTCCAAATATCGGATTGGAACATATCTTGGCCTGTTTCTCAATGAACTGTACAAGGTCTGTAAATGTAATCCTGCTGGTGTTTGTCCTCGAGTTTCGCTTGAGCTTTAGTCCGCCATCTATCCCGCAGCTTGTAGGGTAGTTTCGTAACGATGGCTTTCAAGGTAGAGGCTACGTTCAATTCATCCATGTAGTTCATCTTCGCCATGGCATTGCAGCATCCTTTGAGGTACAGGGAATACTCATTCAAGGCTTTGGGATCTTCAGGTTTTATATTTGGCCAATTGAGTACCTTTTCAATATAGGCAGTGGAAATTTTATACTCATTGCCAAAATGTTCAAGCAACGAGCGCTTTGCCCTGAGATAACCCTGTTCTCCACCCATATGCTGGCAACTTCTTACTAGGTCTCTAGCTGGTCCTCTTGTAAATTGCTCCAGGTAGAACAACCTATCCTGTCCACTGTCAGTTTTCGCCTCAATGTTGTGTTCAAAAGACATCATAAATGACTTAAACTGTAAAATGTCCCCATCAAATACAGTGACACTCTCAGGTGGCAATAACGATAATTGCTGCTGTCTGAGAAGCATGTATGTAATTTCATTTTGTCTGTTTAAGACAGAAAGTAGCCTATTGGAAGCTGCCCCTTCCTCTACTGGTCTACGATGTTCACGTTCTTGTTCTGACAATGTAGGGCCTGCTCTGTCTGCATGTGATTGAAGAAGAACATCTTCCAGCTGCCTATATTCTGTGCTGAATTCTGCTCTGTCAGATTGATCATGGGACTTGTCAGCTACTCTAGCACCCTCTTGAGCTATACCGTCTGCCTGCAGAGATTGTGCCTGCCCTTGTGCTACCCCTAGAACATCCTGGGTCTCTTGCAATAACCAGTGTCCTCTCCGGTCACCATGGGAACGATCCTCTGGGTATGGTGGTCGACACAATGGCAGATGCTGTACCCCTTCTCTTGGACGCACACTCCTCTGCTCGCTCACACCGGTGGTTGGAGACCCATTTAGCAGAGTCTCCATGTTTCCATGTTTCCATGTTTCCATGTTCCAAGTTCCAAGTTCCTCTCCCGAAAGTATGCGCTCATGCCATCCGCTGGGGTGGAATAGACCTGTTCCTCTGCGCCATCCAACACTGCGAGCTTTGCATTTGCTGCTGACAACTCAGCTGCGAAGTTCAGAGTCTCCTTTTGTCTTCTTATTTGCTCTTCCTTTTCTTCTAATGCATGCCTTTCCTTTAAAGCAGCAGCCTTAGCTAAAAGCGCTGCCTTCTCTGCATGTGCTACCAGACGAGCTGATGCTGAGCTTGCATGTGAACCTTTACTTTTACGTGAACTCTGACTGACTTGAGAGATGCTGTTGAACAGGACATGACTGTATCCATTGCTCAGCCTTACTCTTGAACTCATTGATGTTAATCAACTTGGGTTCATACCACTGATCGGTGTCTGCAGTACACTCTTCTTGTGACAAAAACTGTTGATATTGTTTGTGCAGGTCATTAAACTCTTCAAACATGTCATTGTACTTCTGAACATTCTCCTTTACTTTATGCAGGTTGACTGTATCAGTCATAAGCTCAGTTATTCGGTTCAGTTTGCGAGTCAATGCAGCACACTTGTTCTTTCTTGCATTTTTTGCTTCTTTCTTCCTTTTTTCTAACTCCAACAATTCACCTTGCTTCTCTCCTTCAACAGGTGCACCATCAGTGATAATGTCCTCCATATTGATTGAAACTTCAGGTTCCATGGGTAAACTCAAAAGTCCTTTTTCTTTTAAAAATATAACTAAATATTCATCAAAATGAATTCTTTTAAATAAACAGAGCAAAATTGCTTAAATAGTTCTTTGCTAAACGTACCGATTCCTTTGGATTGTCAAGGATTGTCTTCGGCTTTCGTTGCAATCCAAGATGGCACTTGAACTTCCTGGTCTCGTATTCCTTTGTTCAGAGTCTCCAAGATTCCTTTGGTCCAAGTACATCCATTTCGAGAAGTCCTTTGACTATTGTAGCAGCTTTTCTGTTCGTCCCTATTACTCCCTGATCTTGCTGTTACTGGTGACTGAGTTGGATGTCTTGACGCGTGCTGGTGTAAAAGATGAGTAATGAAGGTTGCTCCAGTTGGTCCAATGACCATTTATTGTTGTTTGATGATGAGGTTACAAACTTGAGTAAAAATAAAGAAAAACAATTAAACTAAAGCAGTCTCTTAGGTTTCTGGCTTGTCACGTCGGCACACCACACGGCACGGTCAAAAGACTGTTTGCCCTCTCAGCCACCCCAGATGCTGTGGCTTCCTGTTCTTGAGGCCTTTCCCCTCAGGCTCCGCCTTCAGCCTCCACTGACCTTCAAGTCCACTAGGTGGGGGTAGACAGGCAACCTATGGCCATATACTGTATAATCACTCATTCATACATGAGAAAAACATAAATCAACACAAAGCTTAAATTGGCTCCTACAGGCTTACCAGAAGCAAATGTGCAGTCAGGATCGCTTTCTGCAGTTCACTCACTGGCTTAAAGAGCTGTTTTCAGGAAGCATCGCCACATGCTACTAGCTACACACTGACTTCTGGCTAGCATCTTCCTGGAACTAACGCTGCTTTCTGTGGAGTGTGGAGCAGCTGTCAATGATGAAAAGTGCTTGGATTATTGTGTTTGTCTTCTTTCTTCTGACTGATGCTGTCCCTGCCAATTCATAAATAATTTTAAAAAAAAGGACCATTGAAGGTCACGTAAGCAGGTGTTGGACAGGTGAAGATTGGTAA
Organism: Merluccius polli; assembly: GCA_030340625.1. Lineage (NCBI taxonomy): Eukaryota > Metazoa > Chordata > Actinopteri > Gadiformes > Merlucciidae > Merluccius > Merluccius polli. Next base: position 206,994 of record JAOPHQ010003429.1, read on the forward strand.
AAAGGTTGCGGACCATGGAAGTAAAACACTATGACAAAACATAAACACAACACACAAAGTCTCTTCTTGAATAAGGACTCAAGAGTTTTGTCCCATTCACCAGCCTGTCCCCACTGATAGCTTTAAATCTAAGGCCCTGTTCACACCAGGCATTAACATGCGTCTTGGGTGAGCTGATCACAAGTGGACAGCTGGTGTACAGGTGTGAATGCACCCAAGACGCATTGAGGATGCATTGAGATCCGATCGCTCAGACCACATTCGGAGGTGGTCTAGGCCGCATATGGCCACATTCTTTAAGCAGTGTGTATGTCCGAAAGTTTCCTGGGTCACATCGAAAGACTGCCTATTCTGTCCCACCACTCTTGACTTCTTGCACGCATCAATCATTTCCTCTCGGGTCTAATGGCAATCACAGCCAAGGCGAAACCGCAGCTCTCCTTTAGGTCCTCCTTTTCCTTCCGTTGGTTAATAGTTGGCTTTGTCCACAATATCTTAAAAAAGCCCATAGAGATATATTACGAGTGTATCACACATCTCGGACGATTTGGTTACCAAGGAATAGACCCAGTCTGTGTTGTTTGGATTTCTTCCTTTCTTCAACAACACATTTACGAAGCTGAAGTTAGTTTGCAATTCGCAGCTCCTTATTCGAGGCGTGTGACCGGGAACGACAAACAGTTTTTATAATGACAAACTGGGAATACTTTGTTACCACATGTACTGTGAGATGTTTATTGATCGAAAACCATGTATTCTTAATTTGTAATCTATTCTGTGTTATGCCATATATCCCCCAGTATAGGATTCAGTCTGGCCCGATCAGAACCGATCTCAGAAATGGCTCTACAGCCTATTTTAAGCCAGCTTTTTATGGGTTAAATCACCTTGGGCCATCTAAAACACACACGTTTTATACTAAACAGAACAAACACTATCTGATTATGCAGTTTAGAGTCTGTCCCAAAGTCGTGTTCATGGTCTAATGGACAGCTGAATAGCCAAAAAAGCCATCTCCTTATTTGCATTTAAACACAAAATTATGGCTGAGACTTGGGTCTCAATTAGCAAGTTCACAGCATGATTTCAGACCAGCTTTTCACGGGTTATATCACCTAGAGACACCCAAAACACGCATGTTATATACTAAACAGGACATACACTATCTGATTATGCTGGTTAGAGTCGGGCCACAAGGGGACATTACGTGAGGTGGTCAATATGTGTGAACATTGATATGGGTGGCCCAACATGAATAAGGGCTGTAAATCATGCTGTGAAGTTGCTAATTGAGACCCGAGTCTCAGCTATGAGACATGAGCCATGTAGTAACAAAGTATTCCCAGTTTGTCATTATAAAAACTGTGTTCGAAAAAATCAACTCGTTCCCAGTCGCACATCTCTAAACGCGAATAAGGAGCTACGAATCAGGAATTAACTTTAGCTTCGGAAAGCATTTGGTTTTTGCAAACAGAAATGATGTACATGTTTATTGCATATACAGCGGGGAAGTAAGATCCGATCACAAGTGGTCACTGGAGATGCATTCTAATGCCAGGTGTGAACTGACATACTTAGAGCCAGTGGCGGACTCAGGGGGAGGACAGAGGGGTGACCCCCGGCCCCCCCCCTCGTGCCTCCCTGGTTGAAAAAGCGCGCTAAAGTTCCCTCAAGAGTGGCGAAAACAAGAGGAAGTGCCTTATTGGCTGCCCTTTACACATGCAAAAATGATTGGGTGCCCTCTAGGGTGCTCCTTCATACAATAAATTATGACGATGTGCCCTCTAGAGCAAGAATATGGCAAACCGAAAAAAACATGTGGTTAGCTAATGAGGTGCAGATGTTCCTCTCTTTGGAAGCCGACGAACGGGGAATGCGAAAGAGGCGTTGCTTTCATGTGGTGTTGCTATGACGAACAGAGCACAAGTGGTACTAAAATCGGCAATGGATAATGAAGCAATAAGCGGATTGAGAGTATGCCCATACCCGTAGTGGAAAAACGCAAATAGATGCCAAGTTAGAAAACACGATAAAGTGCCCTTGCAATAGAGAGAAAAAAATCCCAGTGAAGAAAATGATCTGCAGTGATTACATTTACATTAAAAAAAAACATTGTATGACTGCTAACAAATCTTTTCTGTATTTTGCATGGGGCAGATAAATAATGTTGATGTAATCTCATCTGCACTGTCCCTGTTTTTCCAATGTACCCTTTAGGCTAGATTATGTTATGTAACTGTAGTTGATAGTAAACGATGAAGCAAATGGTTGCCAACAATGACACAATAAAGTTTAAAATACTAATTCCCATTGTTAAAAACAATCTATTCCATCCATTTAAGTTTTCAGTTTTAGCCACAACCCATTTAGACTGTTCAGGGGTCAGAGGGGGCTTAATATCTATGCTGAATACAGTCAGAGTTGTTACTTTGACATCCTACTACAGTGTGCGAGGTTGATCTAAACCAATGATACATTACTAAATACTAATGTATGTACACCGCAAGTACTTTTATAGAATAGCTGTATCACATTGCCTAGATGCCTAGCTAAGGAGCTAGCTAACTAAAGCTAACTTAAGAGTGGGGTTAGCATTGGGCTACCCTATTATTACAGAATGCCAAGGAGAGAAAGAAAGCTGAAAGACGTACAGAAGGAGCTGAAAAATGCTGCAAGAGGTAGCTCTTCTTTGAAAGGTTGGGTCCAGAGCTGCAACAGTGAGGGAGGAGATAGCCTAAGGATAAAGGTATGCCATGTCATCTCATTGCTAGCTATAGTGCATTCTGTTTTTTATAGACTCAATTACACACTGTGTATATTAGAATGTCACTACCAACTCAGCACCATTTGATTTATATGCAAATAAGAGACCCTTTAAAAACATGAATTTAATAAATGTTTCAATTGAGTCTATAACACAACAAAATGTGCAAAAGTGAAGGGGTCTGACTACTTTAAGAAGACAATGTATTGTGGCGCCTGCCGGGCACAGGTATGGAAGAGGGAATGTGGGAAAGTGATGGAGGGATATTATGTCACACCCTGGCACCTAGTGGCCACGGAGCGCTACGTTCTCTCTTCTCCACACACAGGAAACCAGACCATATATGGAGGTCTGAGGGCCGAACGGAATACAGGTGTGAGGAGGAAAGCACCTGACACTGATCCCCTGATTAGGGGAACGGATATAAAAAGAGGAGAAAGTTCACTCAGGAGGAGAGAGTGAACTAGGAGAACCCCGATGACTGCCCGAGCCCCTGAACGTCTACGAACCCTGCTGTGTACCGAATCCCGCCTGTCTGCCTACCCTGCCTGTCGCCGAGCCCTGGACGTCTACGAACCCTGCTGTGTACCGAACCCCGCCTGTCTGCCTACCCTGACTGTCGCTGAGCCCTGGACCGTCTGCGAACCCGCCGCCGTGCCCCGAAACCCCACACTTGCCCACCAATGCCGAGACCCCAGCCTGATCCAACCCCGGTTGGATGCAGCCGCTGCTGCGAGCCCCGATTCATCTCTCCCTCTCCCTCTCCCTTACTAAACCCCAAATAAAACCCTGTGATTGTGATTGTGGTGTGGACAGTACTCTTTTGGCTGACGCTGGTTTGGTGACATCCCCCCCCCCCTTTTCCCTGGGGTTGTCACAGTATGTATAGGCTTGTCGCACAGAGCCATAGGTTGGATTATCACTGAGTCTGGTGCATATGTAAGCTTATCAGTAACATTGTCAAGTATGCTCATTTTGGACAGAAACATTTGACTTAAAATTTAAATTGACCAACCATTGTGTTTTTGCGTGACCCTGAGGGGGGTCGATTCCAATCAAGGCAAGAGGGCTAGTGGTAGTGCAGTTTGACATACTCTTTTGTCATACAATTATAATATACAGTACATATTATATACAGTTCAATTTTATTCAATTATTATAATACAAATATTGTTATTTGCTCCACCTTAGATAAAGAAAGCACAGACAATGAAGACAGAGATATCAGAGAGCCAGGAGATGCAAGGCAGATAGAGGATAATGAAGATGAAGATATAAGAGAGAGAAATGATGATGATGATGATACCAGGGAGAGAGATAATGATGAAAATGATGAAGATGTTAAGGGCAGAGAGGATGAAAATGATAATAGGGAGATACATGATTCAATGGACACAGCATCAAATAACATGAATACTGCTCTTCTGTTATCATTACAATTTCCCACTGATCCAGCTCCTGTTCAAAAGCACAGCATAGACCACCACTCTGGGAGATTTGTTGGAGTTCTGTTGCTCTATTGGACCTTGTCAACCAGCTGTAAGTTACCCAAAGACAGAGGGGCGTTCATTCCACAGGGAGTGGTATCAAGATAATCCCTGGCTAGAATATTCTGTGGAGAATGATTCTTTGTTTTGTTTTAGTTGCCGCCTTTTCTTGAAAGAGGAAAAGTATGAGAATAAAACAACTTGGAGAACTGCAGGAGTTAACAATTGGAAAAAAGGAACAGAAAAAATTAAGGAACATAAACAAACAGAAACACATATGGTAAGCATGGTAAGGTGGAGCAACCTCAGACAAAGACCACTGGAAGAAGCTTTCAGGAGGGCAGACATAAGACAGAGCCAAAAAAGAAGAGGAGCAACAACGAAACGGAATTAATGACAAGGCTGGTAGAGATCAGACTATCTTGCACTGCAAGATGGGGCGTTCAGGGGTCATGATGAAAGTAGAACGGTTTTATAGTTCCCTGTGTGGTTTTATCATAGAGGTGTGGTTATAATTTGAATTGTCAGTACCATATCATTAATTACTTTGATCTGGATCTCCTTATAACTTAATGCTAATCTTAATCAAGGATGAGGACTATTTCATCATACATGATGCATCATAGCTTTTACGCTCTGGTGGGGCCTCATGTTGTGCAGAATTTGCCCTTTTTATTTTTTTGCCCCTGCCCTTTAAACAGTCTGAGTCCGCCACTTTAGAGCTGTCCACTTGTGATCAGATCAACCAAGACGCATTAATGCCAGGTGTGAACAGGGCCTAACATTAAAACATAATACTTCTTGACTCGATCGTTGGCTCTTGTCCCCTTGCTTTTTGCTTCCTCTGTACCTGCTGGCCCGCATAAGGAATGTGTTAATATTGCACCCTGCAACTGAATGTGCTTTCCATTGTAGCTTTTTCACCTTGTCGTTACTTTTAGTCATTGAAAAATCAAAGTCATTGTTGTAATCTTCTCATTAGCATTTTCACTTTAATAGTGTGTGTGTCCATAGTGGTGTAGGGTATATGGTTTTGGTAGTCATTGTGTTTTATGAAGCTCTTTTCACTAGAGACTGTCGTTCAGACGCATTTTAGTAAAGCGGAATTTATAGTCACCGTGATGCGCTGTTTGTAAAACCATAGCATTTATAGTTACCGTTTTACTGTAACGATGCTGTAGACACACAGTTCACGCACTCTACTCGCAGACCTTATTTTCAGAGGGGCACAACACGCGACAAACCGCCGTATAAACCCTGCATGCCGGCTCAAGCAGTCCAATCACGGCAACTATAAATTAGGCTTTAGTGTGGCTGCACTCCCTCTCAATCTTACCCAGACAAATCCTGGGTACAAGCTTCCACATCGGACAGACGTATCATCAAGTAATAATACGCCATTTTAACTCTGGAAAACGTCCCACTAAAACAAAATAAAAGAAAGCCATAATTTCACAACACATGCTTCAATCAGGATCCAATTTCCACATAAATACCGAGACGGGCATATGATTAGCAACTGGATGGAGGATTCAATATCGCAGCGCAATTAGCATGTGGGAAATTTAATTGTGATCAGCCACTGAAAAGATTGAAGACTGGGGGACATTTGTTCATGAGTTCAAGAAATGCGAACCTCTTTCCCCCTCTCAATCTGTCTCTTCCCATACAACGTAATCACATCAGCTCCCAGACTGTCCCGGGATAAGCACATCTGTCCCGTTGGGGCAGGATAAAAACGTAATAATGCATGTGATGAGCTGTAATGGGACAGGGATTATACCAGCCGCCATTAGTTTGTGAGTGTGTGTGTGTTGTGTGTGTGTGTGTCTATGTCTGTGTGTGCATGCATGTGCGTGTGTCTGTCATGTGTGCCAGTAATGCAATGCAGGAACACATATCTCCCAAAGATATTGATCTTCACATAGGATCTTCAAAACACATCACTGTCACAGTGAACTACATGACTACAGTAGACTTGCATTGCACAGACACACTGTTTACCTACTTATCCATTTCCGTTTCCCCATTAATGTTCAATGCTTGTTCCCATTTTCTCATTATGATGTGAAAATTATGTGAAAACTACTCATGTGCCTGGTTAAGCAATGTTTTTTTTTGTAATTTCATTTATTATATTAGATTAGATGGGGAAATGTTACAGCACCTCATATTAAAAACACAATAGTCAAATAATATTAATAAATTAAGTGACAATTGAATAAAACAAACATCTGTATAACAAAAAAAAAAATTACATTTAAATTTAAATACAAGTTAACCGACCATGGTATTTAAAAAAGTAGCACGTAAAATGTCAACAAAAGCCATGGCAAAATCCTTATAAATGTATGTTTTTATTTGGTTGTATTATTTAGTTCATGTTTCACATGTTATGCCTCACGTTTCTTTTGAAATGGTAAAGGTGAGCTCACATAATCAGGGCATCTGGCCTGCTTGTACAACAATGTATGTGTCTTGGTTAAACACAACAGATTAGCTTGTTGTTGTTTTGACACTTTTGGAAAATCAAGGACACATGGGGCTTGGAGGCACTGGCTGTGCTCACTGATGCTATCAACAACATATACAAGCCAGAAGACTGGTGTGGTATATTCTTCTCGGCTGCCAGAATGCTGGTGTGTGGATGATGAAATGATGGAGGTCCGCTCTCACAAGTGTCTGAGTAAATAACTTTTTATTTAACAGAGAACACAAGCGGGAAGTCATTCAATGCATTGAATTGTCTGAAACCTCTCGAACCAGCCCAATGGGGTCCGAAACTGAACTGATCTCTCTAATCCACACACACTTCTTACCAAGTCAGGTATGCTTTAATTGGCTTGTTTTTGAAGACCGAAGCTGTACTCCCATATAGCAGATAACGTTTTGGATCTACGATCAAAGACAAACTGTCACAATCACGTATGCAAGCCTTTCCAAGGCCATGGGAAAGAGCTTCATGGTACACTGTTGGCACTTAGGGTTATCTGTATGTTTCCATATGTTGTGGAAGAACACATCAGTGTTATTCTCCTAAAACAGAAACATTCTTTATGTAAAGGATGAATGAATATGATGAATAAAAGAAATAAGGAGAACAACCTTTAAATGTATAACAGAAAATACACTACACTGGCATGGACCAAGCCCTAAGTAGATTGATGAAAATGTTATTGAGTGTGGAATATGTAGAGCTTTGTAATTTAACAACTTGTTTATGTTGAGTATTTATCGACCATAGTCAATGCTAGTTTGTTTCTACAGAGACATTTTGCGTTAGATTAGGTTGAGTTTGTAAAATCGCTTTTATGCAATGATTGGTTTTTTGAAACATATCTTAACATCTACACTATCACTTCCCTCTCTGTTTTTCCACTCTTTCACTCTTTTTCTCTCTCTCTCAGTGGGATTCCAGGGAAGAAATGTGGATGCATTATTTTTTCTGCAGAGGAGCTCAGTAACTGCAGGGTGAGTACGTCAGTATAGTAGAGTGTGCAATGCTGTAGTATAGTATATGCTGTACACAGGACACTGTGTTTAGTATAGTATATGTTCTACAGCACTGTATTTAGTATAGTATATGCTCTACACAGGACACTGTGTTTAGTATAGTAGATGCTGTACACAGGACACTGTGTTTAGTAACATATATGCTCTACACAGGACACTGTGTTTAGTATAGTATATGCTGTACACAGGACATTGTTTCTCTCATGACTAGGACAACCCTTTTAGACCACAACCCCCAATATTACAATATAATTCATTTTTTTTCAACCAACCCCAAATGATCTTGACCAAATGATCCTGAACCCCCAATTGAAAAAAGTTGGGCTAGGAGAACACACACATGCGCATACACATATCACGGAAAAGATTGGTCAGAAATGAGCTGGGAGTTGTCTAAAATCGAAATGGTCTCATCGAGGCAGGCGCAGTCAGCTTGAAATGGATATTCTCACAGCACATTTCACTCTCTAAGAACTAACGGATGGCTAGGCCATTTCTAACAAATTTGCACTACAATTATAGCTCTTACATCTTACCTACAGCGCCTTTAATAAAACAGGACTGGGCCAAAGAGTCAAACTTTAGCAGGCTCCTTGTTTGTGTGTGTGTGTGTGTGGGCTGTAATGTTACATTACTCTATTTTCCTAACATAACATTCCCAACATCACTGACTTCAACCTTTTTATGATGTAAGTATTGTTTATCTTCATCTTCGTTATGTCGATGGTACAGGTGAAGAATGACTAAACCGGGAATTATTCATGCTGTCTTGTTTCCTCACATCGGAAGTAAAATTTATTTGACACAGCAATCAAAAAGTGCCACCATGAACCTTAATTCCACGCACAAACATCACACACACACAAACACACACACACACACACACACACACACATAAGCAGGTTCTACATTCTCCCCAACAACACAGACACACTTTCATTTCACTCACTCACTCAATCGCTTAGTCACTTCAAAGCTCCCTGATAGTCATTTGAATAATCCCTGTGCCACTATCAATTCAATTCAATTCAATTTTATTTGTATAGCGCCAATTCATAACAGAAGTTATCTCAGGGCACTTTTCAAATGGAGCAGGTCTAGACCAAACTCCTAATAACATTTACAGAGACCCAAGAGTACCACCATGAGCAAGCACTTGGCACGGGGGCAAGGAAAAACTGCCTGTTAAAAGGCAGAAACCTTGGACAGACCCTTCGGCTCTAGGTGGGTGGTCATCTGCCTTGACCAGTTGGGGTGAGAGAGAGAGAGAGAGAGAGAGAGAGAGAGAGAGAGACTACATCAATACACTAATGAACATGATGATGAAGACAGCACCAATGATGGGGGACAGCGAGCAGCATCAACAGTAACTATATATAACTGGTAACTGATATTAGCAATGGCAGTCAAGCAGGACCATGGAGGCTCCGCCAGGATCCATGAGAACCTGCGAGACGAGAAAACACAAGAACTCCAGGGAAGAAGTGTTAGTAACATGCATTAATGGGACATGAATGTGTGCACACAGAGAGAGAGAGAGAGAGAGAGCGAGAGAGCGAGAGAGAGAGAGAGACTCAGTGCACCAAGGGAAATCCCCCGATAGTCTAGGCCTATAGCAGCATAACTAAGGGATGGTTCAGGACTCACCTGATCCAGCCCTAACTATAAGCTTTATCAAAGAGGAACGTCTTAAGCCTACTCTTAAATGTGGAGAGGGTGTCTGCCTCCCGAACCACAACTGGAAGCTGGTTCCACTGAAGAGGAGCTTGGTAACTGAAGGCTCTGGCTCCGGTTCTACTTTTAGAAACTATTGGAACCACCAGTAGCCCTGCATTCAGAGAACGCAGTGTTCTAGTGGGGTAGTAGGGTACTATGAGCTCTTTGAGATATGAAGGGGCCTGCCCATGAAGAGCTTTATAGGTGAGGAGGAGGATTTTAAATTCTATTCTAAATTTTACAGGGAGCCAATGCAGAGAAGCTAGTACAGGAGAGATGTGATCTCTTTTCCTAGTTCCTGTCAGTACTCGTGCTGCAGCGTTTTGAATTAATTGGAGCATCTTAATGGATTTATTAGGACAACCTGATAATAAGGAGTTGCAGTAATCCAGCCTTGAGGTAACAAATGCATGGATTAGTTTTTCTGCGTCTGTCTTTGATAGGATGTGTCTGATTTTTGTAATATTACGTAAATGAAAAAAGGCAGTCCTAGAGGTCTGCTTTATGTGGGAATTAAAGGACAGATCCTGATCAAAGATAACTCCAAGATTCCTGACAGTGGTGCTAGAGGCCAATGTAATGCCACCTAGAGTAGCTATATCTGTAGACATTAAATCTCTAAGGTTTTTGGGGCCAAGTACAAGAATTTCGGTTTTCTCTGAGTTTAACATCAGAAAATTGCAGCTCATCCAGGATTTTATGTCTTTAAGACATGTTTGTAATTTAGATAATTGATTAATTTCATCGGGTTTGATCGATAGATATAACTGCGTATCATCTGCATAACAATGAAAGTTAATGGAGTGATTTCTAATAATATCGCCTAAAGGGAGCATATATATAGTAAATAGTATTGGTCCAAGTACAGAACCTTGTGGAACTCCATGACTAACTGTAGTATTTATTGAAGATTCATCATTCACATGTACAAACTGTGAACGATCTGATAGATATGACATAAACCAGCTTAGTGCGGTTCCTTTGATGCCAATTTCATGCTCGAGTCTCTGTAAAAGAATACTATGATCAATGGTGTCAAAGGCAGCACTAAGATCTAATAATACAAGTACAGAGACAAGTCCATTGTCAGAAGCAATCAAAAGGTCATTATTAACTTTAACCAGAGCTGTCTCTGTGCTATGATGAACTCTAAATCCTGACTGGAAATCCTTGAATAAACTATTGTTGTGTAGAAAGTCACACAATTGTTTGGCGACTACTTTCTCCAGAATTTTAGACAGAAAGGGGAGATTAGAAATCGGTCTATAGTTGGCTAAAACCCCTGGGTCAAGAGTGGGCTTTTTAAGAAGGGGTTTAATTACAGCTACTTTAAAGGACTGTGGTACATATCCTGATAATAAAGAAAGATTAATCATTTCCAGTAAAGAAGTGCCAATTAAGGGTACAATTTCTTTAAGCAGCCTAGTTGGGATGGGGTCTAACAGACAGGTTGATGACTTTGATGAAGAAATTATAGAAGTTAACTGATGAAGACTGACAGCAGAGAAACACTCCAAATACACATCTAATATCTGTAATATATCTGTGGGATCAGGGAAATGCTGGGAGGAACTCCACATGACATGCATGCATATGGACGTGTGAGCAGTGTGTAGAGAAATTCAAACACAAAAACTCAACAATTCTACAGTACTTAAATGCCCTTTATCTTCAATAAGGACCTCCTTGGTTGTGTGTAAATCGTAAGTATACATTATTTTGTTTTATTTTTTATTTTGCTTGTGTTTTTACTTAAAGCTGCTGAAGGCAAGAAGCAAGAGTTGTAAAGAGAGAAAGAGAGCAGAATGAGCCCAAGAGAGCAAGAATCTGAAACTTAACAACCAAAAAAAGTCCCCTCCCTCTCTGCTCCATCCCTCCCTATGTTTGTCCGACATTGAGATGTGCTGCATTCCACACACCTGTGATTGAGAGGCAAGATGGATTCCAACCAGGAACCAATCAGGGAAGAGATGCCCTGATTGGTCAGAAATGACCTGGGAGCAATCTAAAATCTTGGCTCATACAGAAGCAGGCACAGTCAATCCGAGCAGATATTCTCACAGCGCATTTCACTTACTAATGGCTGACGGATTGCTATGCTATTTCTAACAAATTACACTCAAATAATAGCTCTTAAATCTTACCAGTACCTTTAACCAGTGTACAAAACAATGAATATGGTTAGATATACTATAAATGTGTTGCTTGTATTGTTAATCTATTCCCAGGACATAGCCACCATGCAGCTGTGTGCCAATAAGCTGGACAAAAAAGACTTCTTCGGCAAGTCTGACCCGTTCTTGGTCTTCTATCGAAGCAATGAGGATGGGACGTAAGTGTGTGTTGGTTGCAGATGGGAGAAGTTTGCCTTCAGGGCTTTCTGACAGAAATCTTTCTGCCAGATAGAGCTTTCTACCTAACCCTAACCTTAACCCTAACCAAGTAGTGGTGTTGCCTAAACCTAACCAAGTAGTTGTGTTGGCCAAACCTAACCAAGTAGTTGTGTTGCCTAAACCTAACCAAGTAGTTGTGTTGCATAAACCTAACCAAGTAGTTGTGTTGCATAAACCTAACTGCGACTGAAAACTGAAAATAAATGAAATAATATGTCAACCAAGTCTAAAAATAATACAGGACATGAACCTCGGTCTCCTGGGTGAAAGTCCTGTGTTTGACCCGTTCATCCACCACGACCTCCTCCCTATATGCACTTTGTCGCTCTTTATATTACATTACCTGAATTTTTAAAACCTTTCTGGCAGAAAGCCCCGAAGGCAAACTTCTCCCGTGTGCAGTTTATGCATGTCGGCTTGCGTGTGTGTGTTCGATGTTTTGATGTTTGATGAACATCATGAAGATCATCAGGAAGATATAATTAAAGAGGATTTATATGATCAATATATGTTTATTCAAAATAATCCAGTGGACCTAAGGTCTATTAAGGCCTTGCTATGCTCAGTAAGGGGTTTGGAGCCACTGTTTTCAGAATGAGTATAGCGTTTCAAGAAAACGATTGAGAAAAACTGATAAAAAATATCTGTTTAGTATTTTATTATTTAAGATATGAGATATCCCAATCTCATCACAATATGACATTTCGCTCACAACATCTTAAATGCCAACACACATACGATTAGCAATAATATTGAATTGTTGCCCAGCGCTAACCATATGTATGCGTGTGTGTGACAAGAGAGAGACAGAGTGAGAGAGCCACAGTATTTCCTCTTCACAAGGACCATCTGTTGAGGGCCTTAGCCAAACCAAATGTGTGCCGGGGAGCCCTCTGTCTTCTCAAGCAGATTCCTCTGGAGCTTTCGCACAAAACAAACACTCGTGTTCATCAGCATTAAGGACAAAGATTAGTATATCTTACTTGACGACACATCGTATTACACAAAAAAAGCGGGTATTTTGTCCGTATGGCATGTGTTGTTGCTCGTCTTGCCTCCAATGAACACAGGCTTGACAAAGATATCTTTTTTTCTGCAGTGACATTTCTAGGTATATTAATGTGCTGTATTGCCTTCAATTGTCACTTTCACTTCTCTTCAGTGATGCTTAGCCAGTACTCTGAAATACCTATGTGTGTAGCAGGTTGTAGGTTTAGTAGCTTTAAATTCATGGGATTTACAGTAAGTAGCAAGAAACCAATGATCATCCCATAACTCCTGTCAGGGTTTCTGTGTGATCCCCGTGATCCCCAATCTTGGTATGTTACATTTTCTCTCCTCTTATCTTCTTTTAAATTGTTAATTATTGTGTGTGTGTGTGTGTGTGCATTCAGATTTACCATCTGCCATAAAACAGAGGTGATCAAAAACAATTTGAATCCTGTGTGGCAGCCCTTCACCATCCCTGTGAGGGCCCTCTGCAACGGGGACTACGACAGGTGAGGGTGGGGCATGCAAAGGTCACAGTTCAAAGTTCACCATCACGACATGTGTACCCCATGTTGTCACTCGTGATGTGGCCTAAAGGTCCGCATCAAACACCATATTCAAACCGCAGGGCACGGCACCTTCTCTCGTCAAACACAGGTTCCTTCGCGTGATGACACTTGCTCTACAATCTCCATTCATCATTTGATTCAAGTTATTTTGAATAGTTTGTTTATGTTTTTTAAGTTATAAAAGTTACTACATAATGAAAGAGTTTTAGGGTTTGGAAGAAGGCAGCTTACAAGCTATGATCAGACATTTTGTACTGTTATAATGTTTGTCTACTGTGGAATCAGATTTGTCTCAATACAATAAAACAAAACTTATTGAATATCAATCAAAAATTAAAGCTCCAAGGAGCTGTGTGCGGGACCTCGCCGAGTCCGTCGGGGCGTGTCGTGGATAGTGTCGCGACAGGTTGGTGTCCGTCGCGGTCCATGCAGTGTGCAGTAGACCGGGGCGTTCACAGGGAGACTCGTAGTAGCTAACATTAGGGTTAGGGAATGGCACAAATGGCATCATAGTTTGACATTCGATTCAAAATGGCCAACTTTGACGACACACCATGGACACGCCCTTTGACGTAGAGTCGCAAAGAGCACAATGTTTGTTCAGCACCATCTTCTGACTGTACTGACCGACTTTGAAGCAGAACGGACAAATTCCCTGGGAGGAGTTCGTTCACAAACATTGGCAAAAAAGACCACAGAACCAATTTTGACGGAACGCCACGGCCACGCCCTCCAACGTACAGTCGCAAGTAGCACAACGTTTGTTCAGCACCATCTTCTGACTGTACTGACAAATTTTAAAGCAGAACAAATAAAATCCCTGGGAGGAGTTAGTTCCCAAACATGGGAAAAAAATACCACTGAATTCAAAATGGCCAACTTTGACGGCACGCCACGGCCACGCCCTTTGACGTAGAGTCACAAATAGCACATTTTTTCTCAAGTTACATCTCCTGAGTGTACTAAAGAATTTTGAAGCCCAAGCGACAAATCCCCTGGGAGGAGTTTGTTGAAATACAATGGCAAAAAAGACGACATTATTGAATATGGCCGATTTTGACGGCACACCACGGCCACGCCCTTCGACGTAGAGTCGCAAATAGCACAACTTTTCTCAAGTTCCATCTCCTGAACGTACAAAAAAATTTGAAGCCCAGTCGACAAATCCCCTGGGAGGAGTTCGTTCAAATAGGCGGCGAAAATTGAAAAATGCCAAAAATTAAAATTAATATATCTGACTTCCGGTGGGTTTTGGGGTATGGGTCCAAGAGGCTTTTTTGTAAGTCTTGGACTGTTACATGTGCCTACCGAGTTTCATACATTTCCGTAAAACGTGGTGTCGGGGCTGTTTTTTTAATTCCCTGTAGGGGGCGCTACAACCACGACAAACACGAATTTTGGTATGTGGCAGCAGTCTACACGTGTCCTGTGAATTTCATATTCATAACTATTACGGTCTTTGTACAGTGATGTATGCTGCCATTAGAGCGCCACCTAGTGGCGGAATTTGTTTTCCTTTTGACGTTAGCCTCAAGGACCCATGTGCTATCATTGTACCAAGTTTCGTTTAAATCACACTTGCCGATGTGGAGATATAAACTTCTTAATTTTAAAGAGCGCCACCTAGTGGCGATGGTCTGAAAATGTGTACGATGCTTAAAGGAGGGATACGGAACTATTGACCAAAGTTTGGTGTCGAACAAACATACCAAAGTGGAAAAATGGTCCACTTGCCTTTTTGAGGTAAAATTTACACAAATGTAAATATTTATAGTGTGCTTATTTTTTGAAATATCAAAATACTTCGCCTTCGCCTTTTCATGGGATAGTCTGGAGATGCTACGTGTGAAGTTTAGTGCGAATCGCAGGAAGGCGCATGGTTGGAACCCGTACACGTACTATTTTAGAGTTTTCGCGCTGTAGCGAAAAACATTTTGCGACCAAGTATGCGGGAGTTATGAGCATTACGGATTTTGCTCAAATACAGTGCCACCTAGTGGTCTTCCAAATGTGCGACATGAAAGTGACGCATAGAATATATACGTTTTCACCAGCCCCAACAACTTCGCCAAATAAAAAAGACTTTCCGTATACGTTGAGATGGTCAAAATCGCCGGCAAAGCCGTCAAAAATAATAAAAAGAAGAATAATTAAAGCTCCAAGGAGCTGTGTGCGGGACCTCGCCGAGTCCGTCGGGGCGTGTCGTGGATAGTGTCGCGACAGGTTGGTGTCCGTCGCGGTCCATGCAGTGTGCGGTAGACCGGGGAGCTCACAGGGAGACTCGTAGTAGCTAACATTAGGGTGAGGGAATGGCACAAATGGCATCACAAACCAGTGTCCCAAACCAGACCACAGAGGTGATTGATGACCTTGGGTGCCAAGTAATGGCTGTCCTCTTTGGTGGAAAGTGCACAGATTCCCTTGCAGCAATGCGATATAACATTTTCAGCAAGAAGGTTGTCTCAGCTTCATCAACTGTAACGCCTGAATGTCTGCCACCAACTGAATCTGCGACCAAATTTCACTGTCGTAGAGCATACTACCAGGTCATGGTCTGGATGGGAACAGAAGATGGTATGGATGCCCTGAACTGGGGGTGGAGCCTGCAGGACAATAGATTTGTCCCAATTATGTCAACAATGAATGTTGCTCCAGACAGTCTCTTGAAGGTCATTCATTGTAACTGTACCACTGCCTGCAAGACACTCCGCTGCTCTTGCAGAAAATATGGACTACCTTGTACTACTGTCTGTGGACCATGTCAACTTAAGGAATGTGACAATCCACATAACAAGTTTCTTCCAGAGGAGCCCGAAGATGATGATGAATAAAGACCACAATAAGTGTGGCATTTATGTTGTTCAACACCAACACCACCTTTCTAGTTTGAATAGTAACCAATTTTAACCATTTAACCAATGTAAGCTCACAGGCATTTTGAAAATGATGCCTTTCTAGCAGTTATATTTACCTAGATTTGTCGCACATTCTTAATGTATAGATATACCAGAATCAGTTGAAACATTCTTTTGTAACATTTTCCATTTGAGATATAGCCATTCTAAGCTCCCAGCCACCATTTTGGACGCCATTATGAAAATGAAGCCTTTCTGGGAGGTATATTTTCCTAGATTGTTAGTATGTTCATAAGCATATTTGCAGGTACCAGAATCAAGTGAAAAATCATTTGAATCTTTTTCTATTGAGATATATAGCCATTTTAAGCTTGGCCGGCCACCATTTTGGACACCATCTTGAAAATGAAGCCTTTCCGGAAGGTGTATTGTCCTATTTTTAGTATGTTCGTAAGCATGTCCAAAGGTACCAGAATCAGTTGAAAATTCCTTTGCAACATTTTTTCAATTTGAGATATAGCCATTTCAAGCTCCCCGCCACCATTTCGGCCGCCATCTTGGAAATGAGGGCTTTCTGGGAGGTATATTTTGGTATACTTTTAGTATGTTATTCAGCACACCAAATACTACTAGAATCCATTGAAAAACCTTTTGTATCAATTTTTTGGGGTTAACCCTTTTTTTCATAGATTGACTCACCTATTTCAATGGCAACACATTGAACATCATGTTTGCTGCACATTACCATTGTTGTTGGATTCAGAGTCCTTGGAGAGGCTATGTCTCGGTCTGGATGGATTGATATTCAATTCGTACCTTCTGGTATTTTATTCTGACTACTAGAAGCTTGAGCTGCACATTGGCTAGCCATTCAACCTGTCACTCTAATCTTCTAATTTAGCTAGTTTAATTATACCATAATTATATAAATATTAAATATGTACAAGCAGGTCAGTTTTCAATACTCAATCAATTTGCATTATGTTTACTCGTAGTCGCTGTTTCGTGTTAAATCAGCAAAGTGATGTGCAATTTCCACTCATTCAAATGAACCGCTTGGAACTATCTGAAGCTACATGAACTATGTGATCGTCGAGCTTTTGACCCTCCATTGACGCAATTCTGTCTTTCTATGGCTCCGTGACAACCTAAAAAAGCTGCACTGGGCATTCACTACCCAGTACTTAACTGGAATCCTACAAGATTAATAAAGTGTAAGTATCGATATGTTGTCTGTGCTGTACTAGACGTTTTGTTGTATTCATCCACACACACACACACACACACACACACACACACGTACACTCAGTTAGGCTACTTAGCTACAATCGTTATAGATAGCAAGTTAATTAGCAACATTAATTAGGTAAACTTACATAGCAAAGCTTACTTCTTACACAGCAAAGCTTGCTTTATTTCTAACTTAACAAAACAAAACAACAAAACATCTTCTTCTTGGTTGTCCGTCGAATCCGACGATGACATCCACATCTGTTTTCCTTTAACAGTGAGTTTTTTCATGGCTTAATAGTCCAATCCTGGATCCACAAACTCTGTTGCAAGTAGCACATGTGTATGTGGGGGGAGCAGTGGTGATGCGTGTGTTTCTCCTGAGCCTCTTTTGCTGTCTCCTAGCTGTCCTTTCTTCCTCCAGTATTTGGGTCCCATCCAAGCACAGTTGCTGCCAGGTGTTACAGTCAGCAGCAAGGCACTCAAGGCACTCAGGTCTGATTTTACACGTTCTCAGCTTTTCTTTCAGCTGGTCCTTGTAGCGCCTCTTTTGGCCTCCTGCAAAGCACCATCCATGGTGTAGCTGGCCATAGAGCACTTTGCGAGGCAACCGGTCTGGGGGCATCTTGATCACATGGCCCACCCATCAGAGTTGGTGCTGGGTGATCATAGCCTCAATGCTGGTACAGTTGGTCCTCCTGAGTATTTCTGGGTGAGGCACACGATCACAGCAGGTTAATCCCAGGATTCTCTGAAGGCATTGCATATGGAAATGTTCCAGGGACTTGATGTGGCGGCTGTAGGTCACCCAAGCCTCACAGCTATAGAGAAGGGTGGTGATTCTGTTTTGAACCTCATTATCGATAGTGGTGTCTTCAGAGAGAATGCCTCCCAGGTATCTGAAGGACGGGCTACAGAGAGTTGATCATTGTCAGCAGTGAAGGTTAGTAGTGTGAGTGGAGTGTTGGTGCTCCATTGGCAGATTACTTCTGTTTTTGTAGTGTTGACAGTCAGCCCCATCCTCCTGTATGCTCTTACTGCCACATCAAGAACAGACTGGAGGTCATGTGCAGTGTGGGCCACAAGAGCACAGTCATCTGCATACTGTAGCTCAAGGATCCTTGTTTTGGTAGAGAGAGTATGGTAACCACCAAACTCCAAGCTCCAAGCAACCGCTTGGAGCCGTCTGATGTTAAAGAGGTTGCCATCTAACCTGTAGTCCACTGACACTCCACTGCTGTCCTCGATCTACTTGTGGATAAGTTGGGTAACATATAGAAGGAAGATGTAAATTAGCATGGGTGCTAGCACACACCCCTGCCGTACCCCTGTGCATACAGGGAAAGAAGCTGACTCTTGCCCTCCTATAGTCACCCGAGCAGTCATTCCATCATGACTGCATCCATGGTGCAGCCAGAGTGGAGGAGGACGTCCCAAGATCATGAAGATCATGTCCACTGTGCTCCTATTTCTCCTAAACCCACACTGAGATTCAGGCAGCTCTGCGATGTTATCTACCAGCCTCTGAAGCATCACCTTGGCCAGGACCTTGCCAGCAACAGCAAGGAGCGAGATGCCCCTACTATTGCCGCATATGGCCTTGTCACCCTTGTTCTTATAGATGGTGACAATGCTGGCATCCTTCCACTGTTGTGGGATGTTCTCTTCAGTCCAGACCGTGGTGATGTACTGATGTAGGGTTCTTCTACAGAGGTACCCTCCCTGCTTTAGTAGTTCTGCGGAATTTTGTCATTGCCAGGGGACTTGTTGTTTTTGAGGGAGCGCACAGCTGACAGAACCTCCAAGAAGGTTGGGGGCTGGTCGAGGTTGTCAATGGGAGGAAGTTTAGGTATTTCATCCAAGATGGTGTGGTCTGCATCAGAGTCCTGATTGAGTAGGGTGTCAAAATGGTCAGCCCACCTCATCAGGATGCTCTTTTGGTCCTTCGGGAGAGTCAGGCCATCTGCTTTTTTTATGGGGTTGATACAGCGATTTTTCGGACCGTAGATAGATTTGACAGCATTGTAGAAGTTACGCATGTCATTTTTATCCGCAAGTGATTGGATTTCATTTGCCTTTTAGATCGTCATTTTTTATGGCCCGAGTAGTCCTCTGTACTTCCTGCCGTGCTCTCTGCCATTTCTGCCTAGCAGTGCTGGATGAGGGGTTATTCAGGGTAACCTGGTGTGCTTTGTGCATGGTCTTTAGCAGGCTATGGATTGTGTCTGAGTTGTCATCGAACCAGTCTTGGTGGTTCTTGCTCTTAAAGCCGATGGTTTGGGCTGCAGCTTTGTGAAGAGCTGAGCTGATGGAGGTCCACTCCTGCTCTATGGTGTTCTCAGAGCTAGAGGAGAGCTCAAGCTCCTGTAATCTCCCAGCCAGGGAGCTGTGAAACTAATTTCTTGCCTGTGTTTTTTAGGCGGGTACAGTCTAGTCGCCTTCCATTGGGCCCACGCTTCCGTGAGGGGGGGCTTTGCCACGAAGTGTGGCAAAGCAGTTATCGATTAAAGGGTTGCAGAGGGTCATTATTCTTTCACTAATACCAACAGGTGTTTCGGTGAGTCTTGGCAGCAGTGTGTTCTTGATGGCTAGTCCTACACCATGCAGATGTTGTCCACCTGAAGGGTAGCCCTTCCAGAAGAAGGTGTAGCCCATCCCTTTCTCTGTTAGAGAACCTTCTTCCATGAGCCTGGTTTCACTTAGAGCAGCAATGTCGATATCATAGCAGTGTAATTCAGCTGCAACCAGGGCTGTTCGTCTATGGGGTCTATCAGAGCCACCATGAGAGTCCAGGAGAGTCCTCACATTCCATGTTGCCAGTTTCAAGTTGAGGGATTTATTGTTTTTATTTTTAATTGTATTTTGACCGCTGAGGTGGAATGACCCGACAGGTGTGGTAGACTGTCCAGGTGTGAGTTGAGTGGGCAATTTTTAGGCCACCTTTTCTAGGTCCTTCCTCTTTTCCTCTTTTTTTTCTGACTAAGAGCTCCCAGTCCATTCGTGCAGTCCAGTCTCCCGTTGCCAGCCACCCCATCGCCAACAGATTCAGCAAAGCAGACAGTGACGGCAAAAGTCTGATCAGTAAGAAAAAAGCAGAGAGAACTGTAAACAAAAGGACATATTATCAAAAATGTAAAAGACCAAGTTTGCACGATTACACAAATAATTTGTTTGCAAGTTTTATTATTGACATTTTTTTTGACGTTTCATTCTCTCTCAAATTCCTATTTTTGTTTGATATTTAAGAAGTTTAGTTTGATTATATTGACACAAATCTGATTCCATAGCCTAATGATATGCTGTATGTATCCCAGCCGATAAAACATTCACAAATGTACTTTTTTGTTGTAGTTTAAATGCAACAACATTGAATGTGCCGTATTTGTTTAGCTTATGAGTAGGCCTTTAGCTAGCTAGTAAGTATAGCTTGTGGCCAGGCAAGGGTAAAAAGAAATCGTTGAAATGTTGATAATGTATGAACAAAATCAATGCTTTGAGAAATACAATAGAGGTAGGGGATGTGAACCTGTGCCTGCTACAATAAAAGGATTCATCTAGATAATTGTGTGTATTTTGTTGATTTCTGTATTCTGTGTCTAGTTCAACTCTTCTATTACTCATGTTGTTGTTAGCTGTAGCTAGATCACTCTTACTGTATGTACACAGATTTTGTCTTAGTGCAGTTCATTCAGGATCAAAATATTAATCTAGAATAAAAGGCTGAAAGGATACATACATGAACATAAATATAAATAATAAGGTTTGATCACAGGGAAAGGCAATGCAAAGGCTCCTTGTTAATGTTGGTTACAGCCAGGGGAAATAAATGGCAGTTGGACTCACACACAATAGACTACCTTGCTACGGGCAGCCATTGTGGCTCCATGAGGGAGGGAGGATGGAAGTCTGTGGTGGTCAGAATGATGCCAGCAGTCGGCCGTGCTGCGACCACCTCTGGCCAGTGCTGGTGTTATTGGGACCAACATGGACGCCTCACACAGGCATCAACATATTCCAGATACACTCTTGACACTTCCCTCGTTGTTGTCTCAGTTAATATAAAGAATGGACCAGCGCAGATCACAGATGGGTTTGCTTTCTAAACATACCTGTTTATTTCATGTCTGAATGATTTTTCAATAACAGTTCAAAGCAATTGGCATGGCAAAGAAATTGACGTGATGTGATGTTATTCTGTAAATATGTTGAGGCTTGTTGCTGTCTCCTCTCTGCTCCATGCGACTGCTCTCTTTTCACATTGTCCTCTCTCTCTGTCTCTCTCTTTCTCTCTCTCTCTCTCTCTCTCTCTCTCGCTAGGACAGTAAAGGTGGATGTGTTTGATTGGGACAGGGATGGAAGGTAACGTACCATCAGGCTGTGTGTGTATGTGTGGTTAAAATGATGATAGATCAGCCCACCTCCAGATGAAAAGGTTGCCTTGCCAAGAGGACAGGCTTTATGAGTTTTTCTACTGCCTCTTTTCTACTGGGTAGTTACTGGTTTGAAGTAAGTTCAAGAATATTTCCTCTGGTTCCATCTGCTCCTCCGGGCCAGAGTCAGAGGTGATTGTCGAGCTAGGAATTGAAAATATATTATTTGACACTTAAAAAATAGGCCTGCTGTGTGCCGGGCTAGCAGTCTGTAATAAACCTGGCACAGCAGGGCCCATCTCAGAATGGGAGTAAGAACTGTGACTCTCCAGGCTAGAGGGAGTTCAGAACCTGCTAATTTTATTGTCATTGTTGATCCTGCAAGAAAAGAAAATGTACAAAGCCAAACATAGCGAGTTGTTGAAACCACCAAGATGAACGAAGAACAAAAGCATTTAAAGCCATAGTGGAGCACTGCAGGTGTATTTTTCTGTATTTGTTTGTTATTTTCTCTCTCTCTCTCTCTCTTGCTCTCTCTCTCTGCTTTCTCTGGTTCAGCCATGACTTCATAGGGGAATTTACCACCAGCTATCGAGAGCTGTCCAGAGGGCAGAGCCAGTTTAATGTCTACGAGGTAAAAACAAACCCAAAAGTCTGAAGCTAAAACATTTCACTTCAATTCGTCACATTTTTTAAAACTATATTACAATCTGTTTGGGGTTTTCTTTCTTGTAAAAAATAATACTGCTAGCAGGGCTCCGAACCGGTTCAAGGAACGAAAACGAAAACCGAAAACGAACGGTATTTTACGAGGAACGGAAACGGAAACGAAAACCAAATGGTCTTCAACTGTTCCGGAACAGAAACGTTATTCTGAAATCCCCAAAACCGGTTAATAACCGGTTTTTTTCGTTCTCTATATACCGTAAAACTTCCAATAAAAGCAAGGTCCCTAATAGACGCAGGGGTATGGCGACACGTTTTGACAAATAAACGCAGGTCTCCAATTGAGGCCGGATCTGGATTTTATCTAAATTATTTCTTGAACGACTTAAGCCGTTTAGATCACCTACACAAAGATACGGTAACCGTTTAAACGTCTGTCCATATGGACATAACGCACATCGTTAGATCAGTTAGACTCTCCACAGATAAATCATTCAGTTCATTTAACACAAACTATGAACACCAACGCATAATTCATCAGACTTACCGGTAAACAAGAGAGACGGGGAAAAGGTCTGACTTCCAACTTTTGAAGCGATCATAAAGTCCGTACGGTGTGTGTCCGTTCCTGCATTGTTTATATTCCTTAAGTCCGTAAGGGTCCACCGGTCAAAAGAATCAATGGGTTTCATTAAATTAATCCGAGTTGTGAATAATATCATGTGAAGTCCGTTGCTCACTGTCTGTTTACTGTCTGTATGCTGGCTGTCGTAAATCTTCCGCTGCCGTAAAACGACGTTCACGTTCGAGCGTCACCGCGGACCTACGGCCGGCGGGGGTGCCCGCAATCATAGATATACATGTATACTATGTATATATGTCTATGCCCGCAATAGTAACACAAACACACCGCGGGGGGGGGGGGGGGGGGGGGGCGCGCAATAGTAACACACCGCGGGGGGGGGGGGGGGGGGGGGGGGGGGGGGGGCGCCGCGCCGCGCGCAATAGTAACGGCCGACGGGGGGGTGCGCAATGGTAACACACCGCGGACCTACGGCCGGCGGGGGGGGGGCCGCAATAGTAACACACCGCGGAGGCCCAATAACACTGCCGGAACGTTAAGAACGAACGTTATTTTACGTTCCGAACCGGTTCAGGAACGATATGTTGGTGGCGGAACGCAAGAACGAAAACGTTAAATATACCGGTTCCGTTCGGAACGGAACGATTGAAAAATAATTTCGTTTTCAAGCCCTGACTGCTAGGCTAGGCATGTGTAAGTCTTGATGTATTCTTCACCCCTGAGTGAAAAATAGTGTGATGGTTGCAGTTCCACTCTATTGCTCTAGATTAGTTTGCTCTCATTTGTCTGATTTCTCCCTGCGCCCCCCCCCCTTCTCCCAAGGTCCTGAATCCCAAAAAGAAAGGCAAGAAGAAGAAATATGTCAACTCAGGGACGGTAGGCTTTTTTATAAAAAAAAATGTTTTAATCGTTTTCAGTGGCCTGATGTATTTCAGGCGTATTTCACACAGATGATGAAATATCATATTGTAAGATATATCATATTGTAAGATCATAAATATTTTCTAGTTTTTGGACACAGAAGCGCAAAGAAAAAACTAAAATATATCAATCTTAATGTTCCTAATGTTGTTTGGTCTAAATCTACAAATCTCTTTGTTTATTTCTCTCTCCCTTGAAGGTGACCTTGCTGTCCTTCAAAGTGGAGTCCGAATACACATTTGTGGATTTCATCCGAGGAGGGTGAGTGTGTCCAGCCTGCATTGTCCATCGGTGCAAATCTGTCTCATATCTCTGTAGCCCGAGGCATCTCACGGCCACTTATTGCATCATGCGTTCGGTTTGGAATGCAGTAGACAGCAGACAAACAAATACTGATGATGATGATGATGATGATGATGATGATGTATTTTGTATTGGTGTACAAAAACGTGCTTCAGTCTGACCGTATTAAAATCCTGGAACACTGTATCTCCAGTTTGATGGTAACAATTTGTATTCGCTGTTCAGGACATGGTTGGGGTCAGAGACAATGTGGTTGGCTAGCCTTAAAGGTGCTATTGATAACATTCAGCCACTAGATGTAGCACTTCCCCCTCCCTCTCCCATTGTATTCACCCAGCTGTTGCTCGAAGCTCACGCTCCCTCAAGCGGTTGCTATTTCGTTGCACAACCTGCATATTTCGTAGTCGAGTGGAGTTAAACTCAGACAGTCTCACTCATGTCAAGTGATTAATCTTTTGTGGTAAAGTAAATAACTCATTTTGCAACATGTTATACATTAGCTATAGATTTAGGTTTACGAGTAAAGCCGGGAGCTTAGCATCAAACTAAGCCATTTTTCCACACTAACTGGCAACCTTGATCGCTGACTACACAGAGATACCACATGATAACAATGTTGTTATACTATTGACTCACTAGCCTTGTTAGAAGCGGGAACCAAACGTCAGACATCTTAGAGATAAACCAAAATTTAAATTTGGACCGGGTAACATCTTTTTTAATGATTAATTCACAATCATAATATTTTTTTAGGAAAAGGACTACTTTTATTCCACACCTTTCTAAAAGCTTTTTCTCATGCTTGTGCCAGCTTAGCTCATGACATGAGCTCATGGACATTTACGGCCATAAATAACCATATATGGTAATTTTCATTTTAAAGTTTTCGGTTTTCTGTGTAAAACCGAAAACTTATTAGTGTGGATGTAGCCTGAGTCTCATGAGGGCTTAGGGCTGTCCCACTGTAAATTGTGTGCATGCGGGCTCTCTGGTAGACATTTTGAGCCCTTTATGCACACTCTCTGTAAGTCTGCATTTCTGCAGACTTTGCCTGAGGGAATTACCCACAGTTCATAGCGTTGTGACATTAAATATGGGGTTACCTGGGGAAGCCCAATCCCAATAAAACCAAACCAAAAAACACATGAAACCAGAGAAATGCAGGCAGTTATATTACACAGCTAGTTTATTCATCAACCATTTCTTTACATGTTTGCTTCACAATGCTGTTTTGAATAACCAAGTGAATTGATTCTATTACAATCTATTACAATGATTCCTTTTCATCCACTCTGTAAGGCAAGAGCCTGGAAGACATTCAAATCAGGCAGTTCGGTCCCTTAAGTGCCTTGGCCGTGAAGAAAGTAAAAAACTTTAATAAAAAGTCCCAAAACCCACAAGTAAGGGATAATGTACAGTGAGCCGGTCCATCCATCCATCCATCTTCTTCCGCTTATCCGGGGTCGGGTCGCGGGGGCAGCAGCCTAAGCAGGGAAGCCCAGACTTCCCTTTCCCCAGCTACTTCGGCCAGCTCTTCCTGGGGGATCCCGAGGTGTTCCCAGGCCAGCCGAGAGACATAGTCTCTCCAGCGTGTCCTGGGTCTTCCCCGGGGTCTCCTACCAGTGGGACGTGCCCTGAACACCTCACCAGGGAGGCGTCCGGGAGGCATCCTAACTAGATGCCCGAGCCACCTCATCTGGCTCCTCTCAACGCGGAGGAGTAGCGGGTCTACTCCGAGCTCCTCCCGGATGACCGAGCTTCTCACCCTATCTCTAAGGGAGAGCCCAGCCACCCTGCGGAGGAAGCTCATTTCGGCCGCTTGTACTCGCGATCTCGTTCTTTCGGTCATTACCCAAAGCTCATGACCATAGGTGAGGGCAGGAACGTAGATCGACTGGTAAATCGAGAGCTTTGCCTTTGGGCTCAGCTCCCTCTTCACCACGACGGATCCGTGCAGAGTCCGCATTACTGCAGACGCCGCACCGATCCACCTGTCGATCTCCCGCTCCATCCTCCCCTCACTCGTGAACAAGACCCCGAGGTACTTGAACTCCTCCACTTGGGGCAGGATCTCATCCCCGACCCGGAGGGTGCACTCCACCCTTTTCCGGTTGAGGACCATGGACTCGGACTTGGAGGTGCTGATTCTCATCCCGACCGCTTCACACTCAGCTGCGAACCTGTCCAGCGAGAGTTGGAGGTCACGGTCTGATGAAGCCATCAGGACCACATCATCCGCAAAAAGCAGAGACCCAATCCTGAGGTCACCAAACCGGACCCCCTCAACGCCCTGGCTGTGCCTAGAAATCCTGTCCATAAAAATTATGAACAGGATCGGTGACAAAGGGCAGCCCTGGCGGAGTCCAACCCTCACTGGAAACAAGTCCGACTTATTACCGGCAATGCGGACCAAGCTCTGACACCGGTCATACAGGGAACGGACAGCCCGTATTAGGGGGTCCGATACCCCATACTCCCGGAGAACCCCCCCCAGGACTCCCCGAGGGACACGGTCGAATGCCTTCTCCAAGTCCACAAAGCACATGTGGACTGGTTGGGCAAACTCCCATGCACCCTCAAGGATCCTGCAGAGGGTGTAGAGCTGGTCCACTGTTCCACGGCCTGGACGAAAACCACATTGCTCCTCCTGAATCCGAGGTTCGACTATCCGATGGACCCTCCTCTCCAGCACCCCTGAATAGACCTTACCAGGGAGGCTGAGGAGTGTGATCCCCCTGTAGTTGGAACACACCCTCCGGTCCCCCTTCTTAAAAAGAGGGACCACCACCCCAGTCTGCCAATCCAGGGGCACTGTCCCCGATGTCCACGCGATGCTGCAGAGTCGTGTCAACCAAGACAGCCCCACAACATCCAGGGCCTTAAGGAACTCCGGGCGGACCTCATCCACCCCCGGGGCCCTGCCACCGAGGAGCTTCCTGACCACCTCGGCAACCTCAGCCCCAGAGATAGGAGGGCCCACACCCGAGTCCCCAGGCCCTGCTTCCTTACCGGAAGGCGTGTCGGTGGGATTGAGGAGGTCTTCGAAGTATTCCTTCCACCGATCCACAACGTCCTCGAGGTCAGCAGCGCACCGTCTCCACCATACACAGTGTTGACGATGCACTGCTTCCCCCTCCTGAGACGCCGGATGGTGGTCCAGAACCTCTTCGAAGCCGTCCGGAAGTCGTTCTCCATGGCCTCACCGAACTCCTCCCATGTCCGGGTTTTTGCCTCGGTAACCGCCACATCTGCGCTCCGCTTGGCCTGCCGGTACCTGCCTGCTGCCTCCGGAGTCCCACAGGCCAAAAAGGTCCTATAGGACTCCTTCTTCAGTTTGACGGCATCCCTCACCGCCGGTGTCCACCAGCAGGTTCGGGAATTGCCGCCACGGCAGGCACCGACCACCTTGCAGCCACAGCTCTGGTCGGCCGCCTTAACAATGGAGGCACGGAACATGGCCCACTCGGACTCAATGTCCCCCGCCTCCCCCGGTACATGGTCAAAGCTCTCCCGGAGGTGGGAGTTGAAGCTCTCTCTGACAGGAGACTCTGCCAGACGTTCCCAGCAGACCCTCACGATACGTTTGGGTCTGCCAGGTCTGACCGGCATTCTCCCCCACCATCGCAGCCAACTCACCACCAGGTGGTGATCAGTTGACAGCTCCGCCCCTCTCTTCGCCCGAGTGTCCAAGACATGCGGCCGCAAGTCCGACGACACGACTACAAAGTCGATCATCGAACTGCGGCCTAGGGTGTCCTGGTGCCAAGTGCACATATGGACACCCTTATGCTTGAACATGGTGTACGTTATGGACAATCTGTGACGAGCACAGAAGTCCAATAACTGAACACCACTCGGGTTCAGATCGGGGGGGCCGTTCCTCCCAATCACACCCCTCCAGGTCTCACTGTCGCTGCCAACGTGAGCGTTGAAGTCCCCCAGCAGAACGAGGGAATCCCCAGAGGGAGCACTTTCCAGCACCCCTTCCAAGGAGTCCAAAAAGGGTGGATACTCTGAACTGCTGTTTGGACCATAGGCACAAACAACAGTCAGGATCCGTCCCCCCACCCGAAGGCGGAGGGAGGCTACCCTCTCGTCTACCGGGGTAAACTCCAACATACTGGCACCAAGCCGGGGGGCAATAAGTATTGCCACCCCTGCCCGGCGCCTCTCACCAGTGGCAACTCCAGAGTGGAAGAGAGTCCAACCCCTCTCGAGAAGACTGGTTCCAGAGCCCTTGCTATGCGTCGAGGTGAGGCCGACTATATCTAGCCGGAACTTCTCAACCTCGCGCACCAGCTCAGGCTCCTTCCCCACCAGAGAGGTGACGTTCCACGTCCCTAGAGCTAGCTTCTGCAGCCGAGGATCGGACCGCCAAGGTCCCCGCCTTCGGCCGCCGCCCAGCTCGCACTGCACCCGACCCCTTTGGCCCCTCCTGCTGGTGGTGAGCCGGCGGGAAGGGGGTCCCACGTCATCCTTTCGGTGAGCCGGTCATTATTGTGAAATAAACTAATAAATCCGCCATCATGGCCTACGTTTCCACTGCTATGCTGATGACACCCAACTCTATCTCTCCTCCAAAACCATCACCTCAGCCACTCACTACCTGCCTTCGCTGACATAAAATCATGGATGCAACAGCACTTCCTCAAACTCAACTGCAATAAATCTGAAATCCTCATCATCAGCCCTAACTCCCTCACCCGCTCCACCCAGACCTTCTCTCTCAACATTGATGGCTCTACTGTGACCCCCTCCTGTTATGGCACAGGACGAGTGGACCCAAACGCTTGAACACAGGGAGGCGGAGACGGGATGAAAAGACAGGGGGATTTATTTAGACAAAGGGAATAATAACAAGCCAGGCTAGGCAAGCGGTAGTCGGGCAGGCGGGGTTTCGGCAACAGGCAGGTAGTCGGACAGGCGAGGGGTCGGCAACAGGCGGGCAGTCAGACAGGCGATGGGTCGGCAACAGGCGGGCAGTCGGACAGGCGATGGGTCGGCAACAGGCGGGCAGTCGGACAGGTGATGGGTCGGCAACAGGCGGGCAGTCGGACAGGCGATGGGTTGGCAACAGGCGGGCAGTCGGTACAGGCGATGGGTCGGCAACAGGGTTCGGCAACAGGCGGGGTAGTCAGGCAGGCAGGGTTCGGCAACAGGGTTCGGCAACAGGCGGGTAGTCAGGCAGGCAGGGTTCGGCAACAGGGTTCGGCACCAGGCGGGTAGTCAGGCAGGCAGGGTTCGGCAACAGGGTTCGGCAACAGGCGGGTAGTCAGGCAGGTGGGGTTCAGCAACAGACGGGTAACTGGATCACTAGTAAGAGGTTGGGTAAACAAGAGCACGAGCTGGCGCCGGCTGGCAGGAGATCCCCGGCTTAAATAGGGAAAGGTGATTGCCAATTGGCAACAGGTGTGTTGGGGGAATGATGGGCAGTGGCGACAAGCGGCCACTAGATGGGGGTGTTGGACCGTGTAGCAGGATGTGGTGTAACACCTCCACCCAGGTCTGCAACCTTGGAATCATCCATGACCCCACCCTCTCGTTCATACCCCACATCAACCAGGTCACAAAAACTGCCTTCTTCCACCTCAAGAACATTGCCCGCCTCAGGCCCTACCTGTCCTCTGCCACTGCTAAAACACCCGTCCACACCCTCATTACTTCCAGACTTGATTTCTGCAACAGCATCCTCTACAGTTCACCAACAAAGAATTCTCAACAAACTACAATACTTCCAAAACTCTGCAGCCCGCATGCTCACCTCCACTCGCTGCCAAGAACACATCACTCCTGTCCTTCACAACCTCCACTGGCCACTGAAATACAGGATTCACTTCAAAATACTACTCACCACCTACAAAGCCATGAATAACCTGGCCCCTCCCTACCACTCCAACCTCCTCCTCCATCCCTTATCTACCTCAGGTTTGCGGAAACAACCACTCTTAAAACCCCCAGGACCAAGCTCCGGACCTGGGGCGATAGGGCCTTTTTGGTTGCAGCACCCTATCTCCAGAACACTCCCCAAACTCATCCGACAGGCGAACACCCTGCCATCATTCAAACACACTGTCAAAACCCACTTCTTCAAGCGGGCGTTCAACAGTTAATCTCCTTCCCTCCTCTCCCCTCCCTCCATTTTCATGTCTCCTCTACTTCTAACTCATCTTCTTCATGTGCCTTACATTTGCCCTGTGTCATTGTGTAAAGCGTCTTTGAGCACCTTGAAAAGCACGATATAAATTGAATGTATTATTGTTATTATATATATATTTACTAGGACTAGATGTTAAAATCCCTTAAGAAATCAGCACAACACTGTTGATGGAGATGTCCTCTTGGGTTAGGGTCTGGACTGGGGGTAAGACCGCCTGGTGCCTCCAGTACAACACATCATCAGTTGTGCACCCCGGCCTCATTGGGTGTTTCGGCCTTTTATCACAATACACCCTCTCCCAAGGCTGGCCCACCACAGGCTGATCAGACCTGGGTGTGTGTCGCGCTGGAGGCTCCATGAGGTCACTTGGCAGCCCATACTGTCTCCTTCCGCTTCAGCCACAGCCAGTGGCTGCTTCTTTCCGCAGCAGTTGCGCGCTCTTTGATGGTCTTCCGCTGAGCCTGTCCTCTTATACCAACCTCTTTTAGTAGCCTTGAGGTTGAACTGGCTATGAAGCCCCTGCAGCCCACTTCCACTGGACGCATGAATACATTCCAGCCCTGGTCCTCTGCCTCGGCAGCCAAGTTTGCATATCGCAATTGTTTCCTTTCAAACGCCTCATCAATGGCTTCCTCCCAAGGGACTGTCAGTTCCACGATGAAGACACGTTGGCAGGTTTTGGACCAAAGGACCAGGTCTGGGCACAGATTGGTCATTGCGATTTCGGGTGGGAAGGTGAGCCTCTGGTTTAAGTCTACTCGCATTTCCCAGTCCCGGGCTGCATTCAGTGGACATGAGTCTGCAGGCGACTGGTTGGTCAGCTTTTTCTCCCCTTTCCGGATGAAGGATGCTGGTTGCCAGAACGTAGTCTGGGCTTCTGGGTGCTTGGCGTTTGTGATTACCCTCTTACTCTCCAGTGCAGCAGCCAGGCACTTCAGCACTTGGTTGTGGCGCCAGGTGTATCTGCCTTGAGTAAGGCTGGTCTTGCAACCCACCAGGATGTGTTTCAGACACTGGAGACAGGCTGGATCCTCTCCAAACCAGAGATGTAGGTTGGCTGGAGTAGGTAGGACATCATATGTGGCTCTGATGGTAAAGCTCAGCATATTGGACTCCATGTTCCACAGGTCGCTCCAAGTGATCTTCCTCCTCTCCACTCCATCCCACTTCATCCAGCGGCCTTGCTTGGCTTGGGACACAGCTCTGGCACTCCTGTCCGCTTCTTCCTGGTGGCGCTCCTCCTCAACCACCAGGCGCCTGCGTTCAGCTCGAGTAGCCTTCTGCCATATAGGTGTTGTTGCTCCCAAACCTAGGCCCCCTCTGCCATGTTGGACTTGTCCCACTATGTCTCGGTGTCTCAGAGCGGATTTTGCCTGTGCCACTGCTGCACTTGGCTTCCACCTCCTCCCTGTGGCTAAGATGGGAGCAGCCCCTCTGACAACAGGATCTCGGGATTCTGTGAGGGTCATTTCAAGCCTTGCTTTAGAACATTTATACTCCTCCACCAGGCTTGAGATTGGCAGAGAGAGGGCTCCGTTGCCATACAGGCCTATGCTGCTGAGGCATCTGGGTAGTCCAAGCCACTTCCTCACTTGCACATTCACCAATCGTTCCAACCACTTGGCATGGGATAGGGTGACCTCGTAGATGGAAATTGGCCACATGAGGCGGGGCAGCAGTCCAAACTGAAAGCACCAGAGCTTCAGCTTCCCTGGGAGAGCAGTGGTGTTGATCTGCTTGAGGCCACTGATGGTATCCTGCCTGAGCTGTTCCACTTGTTCAGTGTCTTTGAGACCTGGGTAGTACCACCGACCAAGGCGTTTGATGGGCTTCTCCAGGATCATTGGTATCGGTTCATCATTGATGTCAAGGGCCAGCTCACATTGGTGAGCTGGCCCTTGACAATGGAGATACTACGCGATTTGCTGGGTTTAATCTCCATTCGCGCCCATCTGATGTTTCCCTGGAGTTTGTCCAGAAGGCGTTTGGTACATGTTGTTATGGTCGTCATGTCATCCATATATGCCCGGATTGGAGGAAGCCGCAGCCCGCTCT
Source organism: Merluccius polli (assembly GCA_030340625.1). Lineage (NCBI taxonomy): Eukaryota > Metazoa > Chordata > Actinopteri > Gadiformes > Merlucciidae > Merluccius > Merluccius polli. The sequence continues at coordinate 239,566 of JAOPHQ010003429.1, forward strand.
TCAGGCGTTCCCCTCTAACCACCCATCGAGACGCTCGAATAATTAACTCCATTGCCATGGTGAAGGCAAGTTGGGAGATGGTACAGCCTGCCATTATGCCAACCTCCAATTGCTGCCAGGCAGTTGTATTTGCCTGAGTTGACACGCAGAACTGGAGGTCCTGGAAATAGGCCTTAACTAGCCTTGTGATGCCCTCTGAAACTTGGAAGAAGTTGAAGGCTGCCCACAGCACCTCATGAAAAGAAAGATCTGTATGTGGTTTTCTTAAATCTTGCCAATGCCTTCGGGTCAGTACCCGAAGGCATTGGCAAGATTTAAGAAAACCACATACAGATCTTTCTTTTCCTTCTTGGCCATTTGTACCTGGTGCCAGATGACATTTGCATGTTCCAGGCATCCTGAGAAACCACTTATCCCTGCCTTCTGCACTGAGGTATCGACATAGTTGTTCTTTTTCAAGAAGCTGAGAGTCTTTGGGCCACCACACTAAAGAAAATCTTCCTTCCACATTCAGTAAACTGATCTGGCGGAATTCGTGGATGGTTGAGGAGTTCTTCTCTTTGGGAATCAGGATCCCTCCTGCCCTTCGCCATGCCTTAGGTATGATGCCTTTTTCCCATGCAATTTTCATTAGCTTCCAGAGGACGTTCAAGACACCTGGCGTGTTCTTATATAGCCTATATGGAACACACGTCCAAGTTGGGGGTCTTGTATCCAGCTGGTACTCAGGTGGTTGGATTGGTGGCATGTCGTCGGGGATGGTGATTGGCACATGCCTCCTGTTGTCAGAGTAGGTCTTTCTCAGGTGCTCCTCCAGTTCCCTCACAGGCACTTTGAGAGTCCCGGTTTTCTCCTTGACAAAGAGGTCTTTAACAAACCTGTAGGGATCTCTGTAGAAGGCAGTCCTTGTTCGCTCTTTCTTTTCATGTTGCCTTCTCAAGCATTCTGCTCTTCGCAGCGTTGCAAGGCGTTGTTTGATGTCAACCTGTAGTGCCTCAATGCCTTCCCTTTCCACTTCTGTGGCCTTTTTCCACTGTTTTCTCAGGCACCTTCTCTCTTTCACAAGTCGCTCAATCTCCTGCTGCCTCCTGGACTTGAGATGGGCTGAAGGTTCCTTCTGAGTACTGAGATCCTTGCATTTCACGCCGAATCTCTCTGTGCCGTAGCTGTAGATGATATCTCCTATCTTCTCCAGTTTTCTTTCCACACCCCCTTTCAGACCTCCTAGGAGATGGACGAGGTCTATATCGATGGTTCCCCACTCATTTTTCTGGCAGGATTTGGGCCACAAGATTTCGAGGCTTTCGTCCATCCATTTTCCTCTCTACCGCTGGCTGTGGCCGGATGGGGTCTGGGCTCATGTCAGTTGGTGGAGCTGTGCTTGGCTGAGCTTCGTCTGGGGTGCTGATACCCTGTGGACTGTGGTGAGTTTCCTGCCACTGGACTTCATCCGACTGATTTGCCCTACCTCTGAGGAAGTAGTGGTCAATGGGGGGTCCCTTGGTAAGCTCTTTCAGGCACTTTTTCCTGCCCTGGTGGATCTTGAGACCCTTCTCTGATGTGATCTTACTCCAGCCACAGATGCAGCTTTGTAGTTTGTGTCCTGCCTGTGCTGCTAGTCCGTCAACTGCCGTGCTGTTCTTCTGTGTCATCGTCATTTCCGTTCCAAGGTCTGTTACCGTATGGTCTGTTGGTGAGTCATCTTGCGCCCCCGCTCTCGCAGACTCAGGGGGTATTCTTCCTCTTGCATTTTTCGTAGCCATGGTTGGGTGGGTCTGAGTCACTGTGTTGTGACCAGCCCCTGCCAACATGGGTAGCTAACCCATGCCAGCCCCATTGGGGTCTATTCCCTCCTGTTAGCAGTCTCTTCAGGCTGTCACCAGGTCTTTCCCGGGTTGTCAGCTGCCCTTTCACAGCAGTCACTGGTTTCAGACCAGCATTCAGTATATTTACTAGGACTAGATGTTAAAATCCCTTAAGAAATCAGCACAACACTGTTGATGGAGATGTCCTCTTGGGTTAGGGTCTGGACTGGGGGTAAGACCGCCTGGTGCCTCCAGTACGACACATCATCAGTTGTATTATTATTATTATTATTATAAACCCAGACAGGGTGGCGGAGGGGTCTTGAATCACTCTGAAGGGGTTTATTCCTAATAATGACTGGCTTGCTGTACATTATCCTGCCTATTACACGGCTACTTACAAAGAAAATCAACAATTTGACACAAAATACAATCAAAAGACCAAAAAAAATTTGATTTATTTAAAAATGAAGGTCTGTTAGATTCAGACTTGAAACGGTCTGTTATTCATTCTGCTATTCAAAAATATCACACCGTAGAATGCAGTAGCCTTATTGACCAATCAAAATTGAGTATTCAGCAATGCCATGTAATAATCACAATAAACGCAACATGTTTTGGTGTCGTCAAAGTAACGTGATATGTCGCAAAGTGTTGTCCCGTTCCTATTTCTAAAATGTCCAGCCCTTGCAGCATATTGCACTGAAGCATTTACCAGGTGATGTCAATTAAGTCCGTGAGGGTTCAGGGTTAAGCCTTAGGGGGGACATTGGGATTGGGCCAATGAATATGACAAAATGGAAATAGATGATTACATTGATAATGGAATGGAAGAGTGAATGAGAAAATCCATAGAATAAATAAAGAAAATACATTCATCATAGAGTGAAATATAAGTTCTTGTGACAGAAGTGTAATTACAGTAGAGGACACTTCTTGGTACACTCTCTGCCGTGCCCTCTTCTATAGAAAGAATGTGGCATGGGAAAGAGTGTGGTTTGCGGTAAACGGAGTATCCCTCTATCTCTACCCCGCACAGTAGCCTATCAGAGGTTAAAAGTATTTTTACCTAAAATCAAGCACTAAAGAAGAGTGTTCGCTTATTAGTGCGACACTGGCCGGACAGGTGGGGGAAGGGGGAAGGAGAGAGGTTGACCGCGTCCTCTAGAGATGTACATCGCCAGCATCATTGGCGAGTGCATTCCCTTTCTGTTTATGTGATTGAATTCATTGTCTGATGGTGATTTCTATCACACCTATGATGTTTGTAAATGCTGGATTGGAAGTTCCTCTTTATATAGGTAGAGAAACAAAACAGAGAACAGACACAACAGACTCTGTTGTGCAGCGATGTATGGAAACAAATTCAATGTACTGTGTGCATGGGAGGGCTGGAAACTCATCTGAGGGTGGAGAGGACTTGGACACTGCCAATAAGTTGGTGCGTTGTCTGAAAACACGCTCCCTTCTTCTGATGCACCCCACAGCCCCCACCACATCCTCTAACAGCGTTAGATCAGCCCCCACCACATCCGCTAATAACGCTAGATCAGCCCCCACCACATCCTCTAACAACGCTCGATCAGCCCCCACCACATCCTCTAACAACTCTAGATCAGCCCCCACCACATCCTTTAACAACGCAAAATCAGCCCACACCACATCCTCTGACAACGCTAGATCAGCCCCCACCACATCCTCTAACAACGCTAGATCAGCCCCCACCACATCCTCCAACAACGCTAGATCAGCCCCCACCACATCCTCTAACAACTCTAGATCAGCCCCCACCACATCCTTTAACAACGCAAGATCAGCCCACACCACATCCTCCAACAACGCTAGATCAGCCCCCACCACATCCTCTAACAACTCTAGATCAGCCCCCACCACATCCTTTAACAACGCAAGATCAGCCCACACCACATCCTCTGACAACGCTAGATCAGCCCCCACCACATCCTCTAATAACGCTAGATCAGCCCCCACCACATCTTCTAACAATGCTAGATCAGCCCCCACCACATCCTCTAACAACGCTAGATCTGCCATTTGACGCGCGCACCTCCTACAGCTGCGGTAATTTTATAGAATTTTGTGACATGACTTCAGCTAGTAATATGCAGCATATTCTAATGATCTGATAGTGGGCAATTATCAATCTTACTTGATGTAATTATTATTTAAGCCTACTTTAGGCATAGGACTAAATTGTTTCATTAAAACTCACGTTACTTCCCGGGGGGGAATTGTATTTGTATAAATTGGTCAAAAGCATTAACTGTTCATGTTTGAAATTTCTATCGTATCGTACATTTACTACTTTGAGTATCTTGGAAAGTGCTATATAAATGCAATGAATTATTATGATTATTATGATTATTATGATTATTATTATTATTATTATTATTATTATTATTATTATTAGTCTTTGAGCAGATTTTTATTTGGTGGAGCAGTTCTGATGTGTGTGTGTGTGTGTGTGTGAATGAATGACGCTCACAGTTTCTGTTTTTCACCAGGACGCAACTCAATTTTACCGTGGCTATCGACTTCACAGCGTCTAACGGTAGGAGGAGATGACAGGACAATGTTGCGTGTGGGAGGTGCTGTTTGGCTGAGGGAAGAATCAAAACATGGGCCCACAGTTGGAATTACAGTATAATCTATGTCTGTCATGCTTTAAACAGGCACTTAAAAGGCTATTAAAGAAGATTAGATAAATATATTTAAAGATATGTTAGAGGATTATATTTTGGAGATGTGGCCTGTGGTTTTGCCAGAGTTAGGATGAGATATCATGAGATCAAGAGTTAGATATACACGGAATTAGGTTAATAATAGAATCAGAGGCAGCAGTGTAGAAGTGTAGCATCAAATAGTTAATAAACTAGTTTTGTTACACACAATGGTAATAAAAACATGCCCTGCTTACAAAATTATTTTCGTGTGTATGTGTCCATGTGTGATCATGCGTGTGCCATTGTGTGTGTGTGTGTGTGAGAGATCATGTGTGGCCATGTGTTTATGCGATTGTGTGCATGTATGTGATCATGGAAGTGTGTGTGCGTTTGTGATTATGTGTATATGTGATCGTGTGTGTGTGTGTGTCTGTGTGATTATGTGTGTGTGTTTTTTTGTGTGTGTGTGTGTGTGCACGCATTCATGCTTGTGATTGTGTCTGTGCACGATTGTGTATGTGTGATCTTGTGTGTGCTTGTGTTTGTGTGCGTGTGTGCCATTGTGTGTGTGTGTGTGTGTGTGTGCACCATTGTGTGTGTTTGTGTGCATGATTGTGTATGTGTGATTGTGTGTGTGTGTGTGTGTGTGTGCATGCGTGCCATTGTGTGTGTGTGCGTGTCATATTGTGTGTCATGTTTCCCAGGTAACCCGTCCCAGCCCACATCACTGCACTACATGAGTCCCTACCAGATGAATGCATATGCCATGGCTCTGAAGGCGGTGGGGGAGATCATCCAAGACTACGACAGTGACAAGCTCTTCCCAGCCTACGGCTTCGGTGCCAAACTGCCCCCAGACTCCAAAATCTCCCATGCCTTCCCACTGGTGAGAGAGAAAGACAGAGAGAGATGTTACTTTTTTGTATCTCTGTATACACAAGTGCATGTATGTACTTTTCCACCACAACAGTCACACTAACAACACATTCACCGACTTCATTATTGTGTTTTCATATTTTCTGCCTGACAAATTAGATTTTTGCGACTATATTACTACCAGCATGCTTCCATCTGTCAGATATAAGCCCTCTCTGGCTTTTCCAAAAACAGAGCCTGAGTATTTCAGACTTAAACTAAGCCTTGGCTGGTTGTGCTATGTAACTTCCTCCTTTAATAATACAAATCTGAATTGTGTCAACTCCTTTAAGTAGAAAAAGTGGAATATTGTTCTGAACTAAAGAGTAACCAAACCATACCACAGAGGCTATGCCATCTTTGGTGGGCAAAGGTTTGTACAGTTGGTTTCATAGGTAGTATGTTGTGACTGTTTAATGGCAGTATCAGCAATATTTACCTGTTACACTACGCCCTGCTAGACGGTCCAACACCCCCATCTAGGGGACGCTTGTCGCCACTAACCACTAATTTTCCTAAACACACCTGTTCCCAATTACTAATCACCTGTTTCCCTATTTAAGCCAGGGTTTTCCTGCCAGCCGGTGCCAGCTCGTGCTTTTGGTTACCTAACTCTGTCCTTTGATTTATTACCCGATTATTACCGAACCCCGCCTGCCTGACTACCCGCCTGTTCCTGTACCCTGTTGCCGACCCCTGCCTGCCTGACTACCCGCCTGTTCCTGTACCCTGTTGCCGACCCCTGCCTGCCTGACTACCCGTCTGTTCCTGTACCCTGTTGCCGACCCCTGCCTGCCTGACTACCCGCCTGCTACCGGACCCTGTGGATGACCCCTGCCTGCCTGACTACCCACCTGCTGCCGGACCCTGTTGCCGACCCATCGCCTGTCCGAGTACCCGCCTGTTGCCGACCCATCGCCTGTCCGAGTACCCGCCTGTTGCCGACCCATCGCCTGTCCGACTACCCGCCTGTTGCCAACCCATCGCCTGTCCGACTACCCGCCTGTTGCCGACCCACCGCCTGTCGGACTACCCGCCTGTTGCCGACCCACCGCCTGTCGGACTACCCGCCTGTTGCCGACCCACCGCCTGTCCACCTGCCCTTCCCCTGTTGCTATTTCCCGCACTAATAAATCCCCTATCTTTCATCCCGTCTCTGCCTCCCTGTGTTCTGCGTTTGGGGTCACTTGTCCTGCGTTATAACAGAACGAGCTGGCCAACATGGACCCAGCAGACACAGAGGCTTTCCGCCGGGCGATCTCCCACCAACAGGCTCAACTGGGTCAACACGACCAGGCTCTACAGGAGATAATCAGCTCTCTACGTGAATTATCTCTAAGTATCGCCTCCCGACTCCCTGTTACCCCGGCACCAGCCGTCCCCGTTCCTAGTCCTCCGGTCTCTTTCCGAGAACCGTTTATCCCCGCCCCCGAACCCTACGGGGGAGACCTGGGACAATGCCGGTCTTTTCTTTTACAATGCTCCCTGGTGTTCGAGCTGCAGCCCCAGACATACAACTCTGACAAGGCTCGGATCGCGTATCTGATCGGTTCGTTGCGGGGAGAGGCTCTTACCTGGGCAACGGCCGTTTTGGGAGCGCGGCTCCGAGGCCTGTTCGGACTATTCGATGTTCACCGAAGAGATGCGGAGGGTGTTCGACCATCCGGTCCGAGGTAGAGAGGCGTCGCAACGTCTTCTGCTGCTCAAGCAAGGTTCACGCAGTGTTGCCGCCTTCGCGGTTGAGTTTCGAACCCTTGCCGTTGAGAGCGGGTGGAACGAGGAGGCGCTGCAGGGGGTGTTCTTGAACACATTGGGTAATGATATAAAGGACAAGTTAACCACAAGGGAAGAGTCCTCTGATCTTGAGCACCTGATCGCTCTCGCCATCAGGATGGATAATCGTCTGAGAGAACGCCGCAGAGAGAGGACTAGTCGCTCTGCTCCAACCCCTTTTTCCATGCCACCAGCGGCATCTTGGCCTCCTTTTCCGGCTTCTTTTCCTCCGCGTCAAGAGCGGAGACCTGCTTTTGAGTCCGAGGCAATGCAGATAGGATGCACGCACCTCTCCCCCGAGGAGAGGGAGCGCCGGATTCTTGCACGAGCCTGTCTCTATTGTGGCCAGACAGGCCACTTCCTGTCAGGATGTCCATCGCGTTCGGGAAAAGGGCAGGCTCACCAGTAACCCGGGGGATACTGGTGAGTCGTGCTCTGGACCCCTCGGTTTCCCGTCCCCTACTGTGTGCCACCCTCCTGTGGCAGGACCAGACGTCTCCGCTGACCATACTCCTGGACTCTGGAGCGGACGAGAGTTTCATCGACCGGGAGCTGGTCTGTCAAATGGGTATCGACACCATCCCTCTGAGTTCTCCGCTTGAGACCCAGGCACTCGATGGAAGGCCCATCGCTCGGGTGGAGTGTCGTACCGTGCCGGTCAACCTGCTCATTTCAGGGAACCACCACGAGTCCATATCACTTCTCGTCATTTCTTCCCCTCTTTCACCTGTCGTGCTGGGCTTTCCGTGGTTGAGGATTCACAATCCGCAAATTGATTGGGTAACGGGACGAGTCATTTCATGGAGCACACACTGCCTTTCTCACTGCTTGCGCTCCGCCCAGTCCCCTCGGGCGTCGGAGCTCGGTTCTGTTTCTGCACAAAATGATTTGTCATCCGTCCCGAAGGAGTATCACGACTTAGGAATGGTGTTCAGTAAGGCCCATGCCCTGTCCTTGCCCCCCCACCACCCATATGACTGTGCAATTGAACTTCTCCCCGGGTCACCTCTCCCTAGTAGCCGGCTGTTCAATCTCTCCCGCCCGGAACGGGAATCCATGGAGAACTACATCGGAGAGTCCCTCGCCGCCGGAATCACCCGCCCGTCTTCGTCGCCAGTAGGGGTGGGGTTTTTCTTCGTGTCTAAGAAGGACCAATCACTTAGGCCCTGTATCGACTATCGTGGACTTAATAGTATAACGGTAAAGAATAAGTATCCTCTACCCCTCATTAGTTCCGCCTTTGTTCCCCTCCACGGAGCCGTGGTCTTTTCCAAGCTAGATTTGCGCAACGCGTACCATTTGGTCCGCATCCGGGAGGGCGACGAATGGAAGACCGCTTTCAACACACCACTGGGTCACTTTGAATATTTAGTTATGCCCTTCGGGCTCACCAACGCCCCCGCGTTTTTCCAGTCCCTGGTGAATGACGTGCTCCGGGACATGTTGAACCGTTCTGTCTTTGTTTATCTTGATGACATCTTGATTTTTTCTAAAACGGTAGAGGAGCATCGAATTCACGTCCGGCAGGTGTTGCAACGTTTACTAGAGAACAGACTGTACGTCAAAGCGGAGAAGTGCGAATTCCACGTCCCGTCCATCTCGTTCCTAGACTACATCATCGGCCAGGGCCAGATCGAGATGGACCCCGCCAAGGTCTCTGCGGTGGCCGAGTGGCCCTCTCCCCCAACCCGCAAGAGATTACAACAGTTCCTAGGTTTCGCTAATTTCTACCGCGATTTATTAGAGGATATAGTCAAGTCGCGGCACCCCTTACGTCCTTGACCTCCACCAAGAGCGTTTACGCATGGACGCCAAGGGCGGAGACCGCATTTCAGGATCTCAAGAAGCGATTCATATCCGCTCCTATCCTTGTCCAACCGGATCCCTCTCTTCAGTTTGTGGTGGAGGCCGACGCTTCCGACACCGGAGTGGGTGCGGTACTCTCTCAACGCTCCCCCTCCGACCATAAGCTACACCCCTGTGCCTTTTTCTCCCACCGGTTATCTCCTCCGGAGCGTAACTATGACGTTGGCAACTGCGAACTACTAGCTGTCAAGCTCGCTCTGGAGGAGTGGCGGCATTGGCTAGAGGGGGCGGAGCATCCGTTTATCGTATGGACGGATCACCGTAACCTGGCCTATATACAGTCTGCCAAGAGACTGAGCTCGCGACAGGCCAGGTGGGCTCTATTCTTTGGACGATTTAACTTCTCCCTCACCTATTGTCCCGGCTCCCAGAATGTCAAGCCGGATGCCCTGTCCCGCCTGTATTCCCCTGAGAACCCCAGTACTGGTCCCGAGAACATCCTGCCACCAACCTGTATTCTCGCCACTCTCACCTGGGAGGTGGAGTCCGCGATACGCCTGGCGCAGAGGCAGCAGCCGGATCCCGGTACGGGTCCACCCAACCGGTTGTTCGTTCCAGACGCGGTACGGTCCAAGGTACTGGTCTGGGCCCATTCTTCCAGGCTCACCTGTCACCCAGGGATCAGCCGCACACTGGACTTCATCCGGCGGCGTCTCTGGTGGTCCACTATGGACGCGGACGTTCGGTCCTTTATTGCGGCGTGCGCAACATGCGCCCGGAACAAAACCTCGACTCGTCCCCGTTCCGGTCTACTGCGACCCCTACCCATCCCTAGCCGGCCGTGGTCACACATCGCCTTGGACTTCGTTACTGCAAAAGGTACCCTCCCGCGTCTGTGTGAAACGATCTGGGTTCTCATAAACCCGTTCGCGGTGGTAAGAGACGAGCAGAGTCTACAGCGTCCATTCACTCCAATAATAACCCGGTCACGGTGATAGATTACGCTAACCCTAACCCTAACCATAACCCTAACCCTTTTTTGGAGTGAATTGTTTCACAGTAGACTGCGGACGCTGTAGACTCTGCTCTGCGAGCGAACGCTGTGGACTCTGCTCGTCTCTTACCAATGCGAACGGGTTTATGAGAACCCCCAGATCGTTTCACACAGATGCGGGAGGGTACCTTTTGCGTCAGTATCAGACGTCTAGGGGCGTGACAAATCGTCGGTATATTACGAGTTGGGATGAGAACGTGTTGGGGGGGGGGGGGGTCGCCGGGCAGAGGACGCAGCCGTTCCGCAGCGCAGCCGTTCCGCAGCGCTTACCTTCCTTGGTGGAAATCCGGTATAGACCCCGCTCCCAACCCAACTTTGAGAATAGATTAACGGCGATCATTTTTTTATCGCGCGATAAGAGTCTTGCGTTATCGCAGCACGTTAACGCCGATAATGGCCCACCACTAGTATATGTTATTCACTTTTTCACCAAGTGTACAGACAGCAGCTATGAAAGCAATAGTCAAGTGTCTCCTTTCTATTATAAACAATCACTTCAAATATTTGTCTTGTTTAAAGTTAATTTAAGTTACTAAATTACAGATACAATATTCTGCTCAGTACTTCATAAATCTATGTTATATTTCACTGCCGTTCCCCTCCTTCTCTCCTCCAAAGCCTTACATCATCATAAAAGGACAATCAAACACCTGTTTGAGCTAATCCCTGCCCCTATCAACATTTTAAAAATTCATACTCGTTGACCTCTGGTTGACTTTTTTTCATTTAGGGATGCAGTTATATCGCTGTTATACTCGCTCCAATCAGATTGGGGGGGTGAAGTGTTGTAACCCCAAACTACCAATAATAGGGAATGCGTGCATAGCATGCGTTTAACCTTTCGAGGGCAATTTGAGTATATATTTACTTATACTTATCTTTTTAAACTTTGTGCATGTAAGTCTTTGGACCAGGATCAATCCATAGCATTACTATGTAACCTACTAAATCAGGTTTCATCAAAAATAAGAAGAAGATCTTATCGTTGTGAAAGTGTTGAGATGAAGCACGACCCAAATATAATGACCAGAACAACATAGAAGAGAATAAGTATTTTAACATCATGATGATACAATGATCAGTTGCATGGTGAATCCTGTGACTAACATCATCATCTTACACAGCAGCAGATGTTACTGATAGCGTGCTTCCATCTATCAGATATAAGCCCTCTCTGGCTCCTCCAAAAACAGAAGTTCAGACTTTAACTAAGCCTTGGCTGGTTGTGCCTGCAACCCCCTCCTATAATAACACATCTGTATTACTGAAATGAAATTACCAGACTGGAGGCAAAAATAAACCCAATAGATACTTCAAAAGAATCTGTATTTTTGTATGGTAGTGCTGATGAAGAAAGCAAAAAAAGCACTGGTTGAAGGACAAAACAAAATGAAGATGAAATTAAGAAATATAGATAGATATTCTGGCTGGGTCTAGGAGAGGCTGGGATGTCACAGTGACAGTTTGACATAAGTTCTCTCTCAGTAAACATCCCACGGTGACAGGCAGGAGTCAGCCTTGACAAGGTGAAGTGGAGGGATCAGGTTTGTGTTTTTCATCGTCTTTGTGCCAAGGGTATATATGCCCACATTCTTCTCCCATGAAAAAGAAAATCAGTTACCCCCTTTTGGAAAGTTTGTCTCGCTCTCTCGGTATAGGGGCCCCTTCATCAGCTCACCCAATTAATGCTCACCTGAGTGGGACTGAGGCCTGAGGATTGTCACGCTATGAGAGCTCTCATTAGAATAATCTATTGTTAAACGACAGTAGGCCGAAACTGAAAGAGAAAGTACAGGTTCTTCAACTGAAGTGTCTGGAAAGATTTATATACCAAACTTTGTTCATTTTTGACTTTGACAAAAAAAGATTTGATATGTCTGTCTGTCTGTATGTACTGTCAATTTGCTCTTGCTTTGGTTTGTTGCTCTTAAACCACGTAGAATGAATGGTTCATGGCGATACATGTAAGCGCTGTTTCCTAGCGAGCGACTTTCAAGTAAAGTGAAGTCTCCTACAGTGTGTAAACTTTTAGAAGCCAGACAATGTGTGATCTGAAGACAGCTCATGCTCCATGGCTCCATCCTACACAGAACTCCAACACGGAGGACCCAAACTGCATAGCGATCAAGGGCGTGCTGGAGGCCTACTTCCAGAGCCTGCGCACTGTTCAGTTGTACGGACCCACCAACTTTGCTCCCGTCATCAACCAAGTGGCACGGTGAGATGCCAAGTGACCCACACATACACACATGTGCGTACAAACATACACACACACACACACACACACACGTGCACACACACATGCCTACTCACACACACACACACACACACACCCTCCCCATTTATCTAGTCTCTCTTTCTGTCTCTCTCTCTTTCTGGCTCCCGATGTCTGCAGTGCAATGGAATTCACACAAGAATACACACAGAAAATGGTGTGTATTCTCGTGTGATTTTATTTTCTGCTAATTTCTGTTTACTTATACCTAGCCCAAAGCACACAGCCATGACGGGACCGACACAAATCATTTTTTTTTTAATTTTGTGTCCAAAATAGAAAAAAATGTGCTTTGCTCCGTTAAAACAATGTGATTTTAGTCCTTGCTTGTTTCGCACTACAAATATGAGGCGTAGGCAAGTTATAAACTGTCTGCTTTAGAGACTTTTGGACAATATCTTTATGGCCCCAATCCCCTCATGCTTGGGAATGGAGATGCTGTTGTACACAGTGTGAAGTGCTACAGAGTGAGTTTTTATCATCATCTATACTCATCATCATAGTCAACTAGAAAGGTGTGAAACAAACCATTGACCTCCATGAGCATAAGGAGGAGACCACACACACACACACACACAAAGTTCCATGCTCTACTTTCACAGCATATTCTACCTATCCTATTCTTTATAGAGAGAGAGAGAGAGAGAGAGAGACAGAGAGAGCGAGAGAGACAGAGAGAGAGAGAGAGAGAGAGAGAGAGGAAGAGAAGGGGTAGGTGGAGAATGGCATGAAGGCGAAGATACGAGGTACAAAAGGGAAGAGACGAAAACCTGTCTTCTCGGTCTCACCCAATCCTCTCTCCTTCCCCACCCACAGAAGTTATTCTGTCTTTTTCCAGTGACATCATCACCTCTGTGCCCACACGGCTTTTCCTGGCTCGTCTTTTTTTTGCTTCTTATTTTTCCCTTGCTTCTTTTCACCACCCACCTCCTCCTCCTACTTACTTCACATGTGTGTGTGTGAGTGAGACACTCTTGTTTCCACCATGTAGTGATGGAGAAATGTGCCACTTCCAGCGAAGAAAGCGACTGGAGGTACAGGGAGTCTCCCAACAGAGAAAGAAGGAAAGATCTGTTGATGAGATGCTGTTTTGAAAGATTGAGATAACAGTAGGTGTAGGTGCTGCTGAGAGAGTCATCAACATGGGCAAGGAGAAAGATAAATACATTTAGATAGAGACAAGACATTACATACTGACAAACAGGTCAGATGCAGTAGGTATGTAGGTAAACAGGTAAAACAGGTAGACAGGTAAGACAGGTAGACAGACAGGTAGACAGGTAAGACAGGTAGACAGACTGGTAGACAAGTAAGACTGACGGGTAGACAGGTAAGACAGGTAGACAGACAGACAGGTAAGAAAGACACGTAGACGGGTAAGACAGACAGACAGGTAGACAGAGAGTCAGACAGACGGACAGACAGACAGACAGGTAGACAGAAAAAAAGGCATGCTGGGACCAGAGGTTGCGCTAGACTTTTTCATTGTCCGTCATTTTGACTGACAGGGTCATAAAAATCCCGTCATAATCTATTTTTACCGGTCACTTTAATTTTTTAAATGATAATAATGACATGTTCAATAGCATTTAATTTTAATTCATTTTTAATTAATATTCAGTCCAAACAAGCTGAACAAATAATCCACACCGTGGATACACACATCAAGCAGAAGAATATGTCGGCCGCCAGGCGATTCGCGTATAGTGGGGCTTGACGGTGATTCATCACCACAATGCGGGCGGGAGCTAGTTGATCCACTAGTCAACACGCGGGAGCTAGTTGATCCACTAGTCAACACGCCCCCAAGCGAACGAGTTTTCAAGGTGGCGCGATGTCGCGGATAATTCGCGTATAGTGGGGCTTCTAGTAGGGTTGTGCCAATGGACGATGTCATCGTCCAGCGTGATGACTGACTGACATCACGATGGAGAGCCACCATCGTGATGCCACGCCCCCCTCTTCTATAGTTATTACCTAAAAACTTTGCAGGATTGCTCTGTAAATACATTGAAAATATAACTAATGGTCCATATAAAGTGCTGTAAGTTAACTAGGGCTGCCCCCTAGTCGGCTTAGTCGATCGACGGAGGCTTAGTCGAATACGTTTTCATTAGTCGAGCAAAAAGTAAAACATCAAAATAAGAAGGCATGAGCATCGCAAACCGAATACATCCGTGGTCGCAATAAGCCCTGATTTAACTAATCGCTGCAGGCATACTGACCAATACACCTGGGCAGGTAGACACATGGGCAGGTAGACACCGCTAGACACACGGGACTAATACCGGTGATCGCGGCTTTAGTTCCCCGTGTCTGATCGCTGTAATTCGGAGCGTGAATATCGGTTGAATATCTAATATCTTTCTAACTTTAAAAAACACTTTAGTATTTTTTAAAATGATTATTATTTTTTTTAATTCCTCGTGTGCCCGCTTGCGCGTAATCAAATGTTTCAAGTGGGTTTGTTGTTTCTTTCTTCTTTTCTACTTTTCTTCTTCTACAAGAGCCAATTAATATGCTCATCGCCACCAAGTGGTCAGGGTGTGAAATGCAATCTGTCAAAATGACGGACGGCCCTCAGATTTTTCCGTCACCGTTTTAAAAAAACGGTCAATGACGGAAAATATTCGGTTAACGCGACCCCTGGCTGGGACTGAGGTGCCATTTACTTCCTTTCCAGCCCAAGGCAGGTAAGACAAGTAGACAGATAGACAGGTAATTTAGACAGACAGACAGACAGACCGGTAGGACAGACAGACAGATAGACAGGTAAAACAGTCTGACAGGTGGACAGACATACAGGTAGACAGGTAAGACAGGTAAACAGACAGGTAAGGCAGACAGATAAGACAGGTAGATAGACAGACAGGACAGAAAGACAGAAAAAAAGGCGTGCTGGGACTGAGGTGCCATTTACCGCCTCTCCAGCTCCAGGCAGAAGAGAGAAACAGAGCCAGAGGGAGACACACACCCACACACACATACAAATATGCACATGAGGTACAATTTCATGTACACCTACATTACAGGCACTCTCAACTCAATGTGTTTTTTTTGCGAGAGTAGACGATTTAGACAAATGGAAACAGATGGTCTAGTTGTTTACTTGGACATGATCATCATTTTGGTGTTGCTTCATTTGTTCCGTTTTTTTTTTGCCTCATGGTTCTCCTTGAATTTTGAAATGATTTTTCTTTGGCTGAAAAAAAACAAGAATAATTAAGCTGAAAAATAAAACGTTAGTGGGACTTGGGAAAATATTTCAAGTTTGAGTATATAGATGATCATCCAAAGATTTTCCTAATACACTGATTAGGAAAATCACTAATAATACAGTATTCTTCCAATACATATGCAGACACACAGACACACACCATCTGCAACTCTTCTGTAAGTGTGTGTGTGTGTGAGTGTGTGCATGCTTGCGTGCGTGTGTATATACAGGTATGTTAGTATTTATCAATGTGTGTGTGTGCATGCGTGTGTGTGTGTATGTGTGTGTATTTGTGTAAACACAGGTGTGCGGCAGACATGACAGACGGCTCCCAGTACTTTGTGTTGCTGATGATCACAGACGGTGTCATCTCAGACATGGCCCAGACCAAGGAAGCTGTGGTTAACGTGAGTAACAACAAGAACCTGCAGATACCACACAAAACTATTTACCAGTACGTTAAATTGTATCATTCCAACACTAAGTGGACGTGTATATTGTACTTAAAATAGTCTTAAATAATTACTTGAAGACTTCATGAAGACAATATAAATAGCGTACACATTTCAGTACTGTCATGCAATATTAATATATGATCAGGAAGTACTATAAAATAGGGCTGCAACTAATGATTATTTTCATAGTCGATTAATCTAACAATAATTCTTTCAATTAATCGATGAATCATTTATTCTGAAAAATGTCATAAATAATAGCAAATGCCATCACAGGTTACCAGAGTCCAAAGTGATGTCTTCAAGTTGCTTGCTTTATCTGACAAGCAGCCAAGAAAAACTAAAGTATTCATTTTATAATGATCCATGAACCAAACATCGATTCATCGACTAATTGTTGTGTGTTACTTACGAGATGCAACATTTTTCATCGAGCATTCCCGTACTCAGAATAAAATATCCACATTGATGTGTTGAGGCTCAATTCAGTTATGGAAAATAGAAGGCAGCGATTCTCAAGTGTATGGAAATTGTATTCCACAGCTATAGCAGATGAGGTCTGATCCTTAAGGATGGTGTTTTGCATGTCTACATATGATATTGATACCTACCCAGGCGCGCCGGAAGCACCGGTGCAGGGGGTGTGAACGCACCCCCACTTTTCGGGGGGTAAAAAAAAAGAAGAAAAAGCGCAGTTGTTGACCACGACACCGACACGGCATCGCATTGATTGCAGCATGAACTAGATCTATTTACCGCGCTGTAGCTTTAATTACTTCTGCTCTAGTCCGGCCTCTTGGTCATGATGTCATGCTCAGCCAATCGGATAATTCGCCCGCAAACCAGGGCCCAGTATTTCAAAACTTGTAATCCGGATCAGGATAATCCGGATAATGAAATCCTCCTTTTCTCAGACCTGGATCAAGGTGATCCTGCTGACTTTATCCGAGTATTTCAAAACACCGGCAGGTGGATCACCGCGATCCCAATCTGGGCGGAGACGGATTTCCAAATCTCGTGACGTCGCCTCCGGATCGAAACATGGCGGTCTACCTCACGAAAGGAGCAGCTGGAAACGCGAATTCCACGTCAAAAATGTAAGTTTACCGTTGTATAATGTGTAGCGGTTTTAAGACCATACGAATTCCAACCAACATGTCATGCAAGCCAACTTCTTGAATCGTCCCCTAATTAAAACCAGGCCGCAGCGATCTCTAATTGAGCCGCGGCCGTGCTAACGGGAGCTAACGGTAGCTAACTTGGCTCCATTGACTTGTGTGTTAAGCAGCTAGCGGGATAGCGAGGAAGCGGCTTTGTTGATGAATTTTGCGGTCTATGGTTTAACCAGAGAATGTCTAATAAGGAGAGAAGTTCCACTCTCGGTTTACTTCCTGGTTCTGAACTGTTGCAGTTCCCCTCTGGTTCCATGTGAGGGCGCTCACATGGTGAGTGCAGAATGAATGGCGGTCTATGGAGCTATACCCCTCAAACTCCACTTTTCTCAGGATATAATTTTTTGTCTAGTAATTTGAATGTTGCTTTCGAAAGGGGATGCAAAGAAATTACACATTGCTGGGTGTTAGATTTTTTAGAGTCACTTATTTGCTTTAAAAAAGTATTTTAAAATGTCAATGACGTCATACTCATCTTACGACCAGAGATACTGCTTTACGGCAAGCCTCTCCCTTTCCCTCAAGGCATCGATAACACAGCAGTACATACATAACGATACGCAGATAAAAGTGCCAGCAACCAAAAGAAGTTGCTGTGTTAAAAAAAAAAGAACTTGGGCGAAATTGTCCACCATAACGTTCTGGTCCCGCTTCGGATGCCAAGATGCCATCAAGCAGATCTCTGGTCGTAATCAGTCCTTCACTGACCAATCAGCGTTCATTAGCAGAATGCTAGCGTGTTATGGGCAATAACAACACGTCCTGTAAGAAATCGAAAGGACATAAGTACTCGTTCATTCAACTTTCGATCTATAACCCATGTTGAACTTGTAAGAACTACAATCAAATCGGAGTTTTTTCAATGAGAATCAGGTGAAAGAGACACATTTAGCCGTGTAGCTCCATCTGCTCCCATTCATTCTGCACTCACAGGCGATCGCCCCCAGTGGAGCTCTGGTGGAACTGCAACCAGAATTCGGTACAATGGGACTTAATAGGGAGTGGACAGGCTCTCCGTAGACGGGCTCTGGTTTAACTTAAAAGGGAATTAATTGGACGTACATCATACCGTAACTTTTTAAACTAACGCCAACCTGTTCAGAGTTTATTAGCGTTACGTCATTGGCAACACAGCAGACGTAGAAATAGGCTACATGTGTACAGACTGCTGCAGTACTTTGGAAACGTTACACGGTATAAGTATTAACTATACGGTTCATTCAGAAGTGTCAGGATGCTATAGTAATGCTGGGGATGATATCATGCGTTTGTGTACATAAACAAAGATATACTCATATACCTGAATCTCTTTCTTCTACTTTCAGAGTCCACTCACAGCCATCCTTGGAAACACTTTAATTGTATATTGATACATTCAAGGTTTTCAAGTTATTGGATTCTGAATAAAGTGCTTGAAACTGTAATTGCATTACTTTCATGGTATATAGCTTGGTCAGTGACACAACTAAACATTTTTTCATCCTAATTTGTCTCCCTTATATAGAAGGCTCTCACTAAACATAATTATGGTCATTTATAGCAAAATAGTGTCTGTTTTCATTAAGTAAATCAGTTTGTACACAAACACTGAATTACATTGCTGCAGGTTTTAAAATCACATTCTAGCCATTTCCAAACATTTTAAAAGTGCATTTTTAAGCTTCTGACTGAAGTCAAATGTGTCTTCATTTAATCAGAAGCATGAAAATATACCTTGAAAATGCTTGGAAAGTGTTTCAATGTGCAGCATGATATAAACTGTGACACTGAAAAAATGCAAGTGCATACATGTCATAGTTTATCCAGTGTTGGGGAGCCAGCTGACGAGCCACTCAACCTCTCGTCTTAATGTGTGTTCCTCACACCTGTGGAGGCTCAGAGGGTGAACCTTCAACCAGCACCAGCATTGCTCCACCCGATCCACCACAAGAGGTTCGTGGGCCAGAGTGTCGGAGACGGAGGAGGCATGCCGGTGATGAGGACGCTTATCAAAAGCTCCTCAAAATGGAGACCCGAGAGGGCAGTCAAACAAATTGAACAGGCCAATGAACTAATAAAGCTGACAAAGAAACAGAACTGAAAATAAAGCTGTTAGAAAAGCAGCTCACTTCTGACCTCTGAGTGGGTTAGGTCCTGTTTTAGTTGGTGGACACATTATTTGAAATGTCGGTTTTGTTGGAATTAAAGTTTGGACCCCACATTCCTGTTGTCTTTCTCTGATGTTTTGGTACATGCAAGTTACAATGTTTGAAACTAGAATTTGAGAAATAGGTCTGTAATTAATTGTTACTCTTATTTACAGCAGTTTCAGAGAGTGAGGTAAAATATTTTACTATACTTTACATTTCTTACAATTAGGCTGCTTTATTATTTTTAAATATACATTTTTTAAAATTAATTTGTTAAAAGTAAAACACTAACACTTTAGATTAAGTGTAATGAACATCTTGAGTAACAATATCTAGGAGAAGTGGAGCTGAGACTTAATCTAAATGATTTAATCCAAGTGAAATCCACCTCTGAGGTGGGATCCAAATGATCCTGACATTTTGGTATCAAGTTGATCCAGAGATCTGCCTTAACTTTTGAAATACCCAAATCCAGCCTTTAATCTGGATTCAGGGGAGGATTGGATTACCAAAGCAGAATCCTGATCTTCAGGATCAGGATTATCTGGATCTGTGTTGAAATACCCAGTTTTCAGATCAGATCTAGATTTAATCCAATCCGACCAGGATAATCCTGTCAATCCCTTTTGAAATACTGGGCCCAGGGCCCAGTATTTCAAAACTTGTAATCCGGATCAGGATAATCCGGATAATGAAATCCTCCTTTTCTCAGACCTGGATCAAGGTGATCCTGCTGACTTTATCCGAGTATTTCAAAACACCGGCAGGGTGGATCACCGCGATCCCGATCTGGGCGGAGACGGATTTCCAAATCTCGTGACGTCGCCTCCGGATCGAAACATGGCGGACTACCTCACGAAAGGAGCAGCTGGAAACGCGACATCCACGTCAAAAATGTAAGTTTACCGTTGTATAATGTGTAGCGGTTTTAAGACCATACGAATTCCAACCAACATGTCATGCAAGCCAACTTCTTGAATCGTCCCCTAATTAAAACCAGGCCGCAGCGATCCCTAATTGAGCCGCGGCCGCGCTAACGGGAGCTAACTTGGCTCCATTGACTTGTGTGTTAAGCAGCTAGCGGGATAGCGAGGAAGCGGCTTTGTTGATGAATTTGGCGGTCTATGGTTTAACTTAAAAGGGAATTAATTGGACGTACATCATACCGTAACTTTTTAAACTAACGCCAACCTGTTCAGAGTTTATTAGCGTTACGTCATTGGCAACACAGCAGACTTAGAAATAGGCGACATGTGTAGACTGCTGCAGTACTTTGGAAACGTTACACGGTACGAGTATTAACAATACGGTTCATTCAGAAGTGTCAGGATGCTATAGTAATGCTGGGGATGATATCATGCGTTTGTGTACATAAACAAATATATACTCATACACCTGAATCTCTTTCTTCTACTTTCAGAGTCCACTCACAGCCATCCTTGGAAACGCTTTAATTGTATATTGATACATTCAAGGTTTTCAAGTTATTGGATTCTGAATAAAGTGCTTGAAACTGTAATTGCATTACTTTCATGGTATATAGCTTGGTCAGTGACACAACTAAACAGTTTTTCATCCTAATTTGTCTCCCTTATATAGAAGGCTCTCACTAAACATAATTATGGTCATTTATAGCAAAATAGCGTCTGTTTTGATTAAGTAAATCAGTTTGTACACAAACACTGAATTACATTGCTGCAGGTTTTAAAATCACATTCTAGCCATTTCCAAACATTTTAAAAGTGCATTTTTAAGCTTCTGACTGAAGTCAAATGTGTCTTCATTTAATCAGAAGCATGAAAATATACCTTGAAAATGCTTGGAAAGTGCTTCAATGTGCAGCATGATATAAACTGTGACACTGAAAAAATGCAAGTGCATACATGTCATAGTTTATCCAGTGTTGGGGAGCCAGCTGACGAGCCACTCAACCTCTCGTCTGAATGTGTGTTCCTCACACCTGTGGAGGCTCAGAGGGTGAACCTTCAACCAGCACCAGCATTGCTCCACCCGATCCACCACAAGAGGTTCGTGGGCCAGAGTGTCGGAGACGGAGGAGGCATGCCGGTGATGAGGACGCTTATCAAAAGCTCCTCAAAATGGAGACCCGAGAGGGCAGTCAACCAAATTGAACAGGCCAATGAACTAATAAAGCTGACAAAGAAACAGAACTGAAAATAAAGCTGTTAGAAAAGCAGCTCACTTCTGACCTCTGAGTGGGTTAGGTCCTGTTTTAGTTGGTGGACACATTATTTGAAATGTCGGTTTTGTTGGAATTAAAGTTTGGACCCCGCATTCCTGTTGTCTTTCTCTGATGTTTTGGTACATGCAAGTTACAATGTTTGAAACTAGAATTTGAGAAATAGGTCTGTAAGTAATTGTTACTCTTATTTACAGCAGTTTCAGAAAGTGAGGTAAAATATTTTACTATACTTTACATTTCTTACAATTAGGCTGCTTTATTATTTTTAAATATACATTTTTTTAAATTTATTTGTTAAAAGTAAAACACTAACACTTTAGATTAAGTGTAATGAACATCTTGAGTAACAATATCTAGGAGAAGTGGAGCTGAGACTTAATCTAAATGATTTAATCCAAGTGAAATCCACCTCTGAGGTGGGATCCAAATGATCCTGACATTTTGGTATCAAGTTGATCCAGAGATCTGCCTTAACTTTTGAAATACCCAAATCCAGCCTTTAATCTGGATTCAGGGGAGGATTGGATTACCAAAGCAGAATCCTGATCTTCAGGATCAGGATTATCTGGATCTGTGTTGAAATACCCAGTTTTCAGATCAGATCTAGATTTAATCCAATCCGACCAGGATAATCCTGTCAATCCCTTTTGAAATACTGGGCCCAGGTGACTGGTCCAGGTAAAGGGTTATCCTACGAGCAACCCTATGTCTAGGACCAACATCAATGCGACCACAACGAGGCTGCGATGATACTGAAGCTCAGTTCCGTTATCTGCGTCACCACCACACTTACCTTACACATCGCTGTGCATTACTGCTCTACGCTACCTTCATTTGTATTTGTTCTTGAAACTTGTGTGTGGAGGACTACAGAGATATTGGATACACGACTACATCGCTACACTTACGGTCAATGTTGATCAACGCCGAAAGCAGTTGCTAGCATAGCTGCTAAGCGCTAGGTGCGTTCGTAGGGCTACAGAAGAATGCTACTTGGACAAATGTGTAAACAATGATCCGACAGGCTAAGGTACATGTCAGAGTATACAGTTTGAGAGAATGAGATGTCATTTTTAATCGATTCAATAAAAACAATGTTGTCATATCACAGTGTGGTTATATGTTATTAACAATAGGTAGACTATCTCTTATCAGGTGTGAGGTTCCAAATACAGTCAGACCAGGTGAAATCGAGCCCGTTCTCCTCCCAACTCGTAATATATCGACGATTTGTCACGCCCCTAGACGTCTGACATTGACGCAAAAGGTACCCTCCCGCGTCTGTGTGAAACGATCTGGGTTCTCATAAACCCGTTCGCGGTGGTAAGAGACGAGCAGAGTCTACAGCGTCCATTCACTCCAATAATAACCCGGTCACAGTGATAGATTACGCTAACCCTAACCCTAACCATAACCCTAACCCTAACCCTTTTTGGAGTGAATTGTTTCACAGTAGACTGCGGACGCTGTAGACTCTGCTCTGCGAGCGGACGCTGTAGACTCTGCTCGTCTCTTACCAATGCGAACGGGTTTATGAGAACCCAGATCGTTTCACACAGACACGGGAGGGAACCTTTTGCATCAGTATCAGACGTCTAGGGGCGTGACAAATCGTCGGTATATTACGAGTTGGGGATGAGAACGTGTTGTGAAATCACATGAAAGACACAAGAAACAAGATGATGTGGATGTGGTGGGAAAGGATTTTCAATAATTAATGTATTTGTATTGGTTTTTTTGTTAGACTGTTAGAAAATTATTATTAGCCTATCTCATATCGTAATATCCCACGTGAAAACGTGCGTCAATGCTAGTTGGCCTCTGGAATTTTCAAAATTGTCTCGGGGAACCCAGCCCGAAACCAGCTTTTTTTTTTTTTTTTGCACCCCCACTTTCAAACTCGTTCCGGCGCCGCTGTGCCTACCTTGATACCTACCTTGACTGAATTGAATTTGGCCAATGAAGGTGGTAGGGAGGATATCAGAGAGATCAGTTGATACATCAATTGTGTGTGTGTGTGTGTGTGTGTGTGTGTGTGTGTGTGTGTGTGTGCGTGTGTGCATGTGGGCATGTGTGTGTTTTTTCCCTCCATAGGCAGCCGGTCTGCCTATGTCCATCATCATCGTGGGAGTAGGCCCTGCAGAGTTTGATGGTTAGTGGCATGCTTCATGTTTATGGATGTGCATTTGAATATGTGTAGTGTGTCAGCCAGCTGCTGCAGACAGTCAAATGAGTGTGACGTAATAATCATTGTGATACAGATTATATGGCAGAACTATATGCATACATGCATACACACACACACGCACGCACACACACACACACACACACACACACACACACACACATACACACACTTAAACACACGCATAGCTATTTGTATGCTTACTTGTACACAAACAACTACAAATGTGTTGGTCCTTACAAAAACATGGTTGATAATAAAATAGTTAAAATTATCATATTAGAACCACTACAGGACTTTCAAATTGGCTCCAATTAGTTGTTTTGCTGCAACTCATTGGGATGCTCAGTCCAAGACAGCAAGCCACATACTTGCTACTGAGATGCAGCCAAGCACCAAAGAAAGCAGATAGGATTGTTTGGCCTACTAACCAGGAGAGGGCTTGTAAACCTTTGTGTTACTGTGGCCTGGGATGCAAATTTTGAAATATTTTCAGGGGGGGGGGGGGGGGGGGGGGGCAAACTCTAACTATCAAACGAATCTATCAAACTCTAAAGTCACTCAACTCAACTCAAAGTCTGTTTCCTTGCCATTGTTATCTTAGTAACACATAAGACATACGTGGCCCCACCTGTAAAGGGTGAATTTCCACAGATCATGTTTTATGTGGAAAATACACCATGAAGCAAAACACTTGTTTTACTATTGAATTGATGTCATGGCAACTTGCATCGCACCTTTTTCATTTGCACAAGCAATGCTATGTCTTTATTTAACACACCGTCTCATAAGAAACCTGTCTTTAAAGTGGCTCATTTTATGAAGGTGAGTCAAAACTGGAATATTCTAGAGATCGTTTCCTTTTCTGAAGACTAAGGCAAAATGCAAAATAAGAGACAGCATTTTGTTTCCCCATCATTGCTCTTTTGAAAGGCTGGCACAGCTCAGCATGTGGACGGCTGATTGGCACAAAGTATAATAATAGCATGTTATGGTGAACTTTGCAATTACATTCCTCAGTGTGTCTGTGGGGAGCTGAAAAACAGGTAGCGGCGCTCCTTTTTGGGGTGTGTAAATGGCATTACCATAATGGAACTCATATTAACTCATATTATTCTGCAGATGTTAATTGGCCATATGATTTGAATTAAACCCACTAGCATAGGGAGAGGAAAACCAAGAAATGATTCAGGCCAAATGAGAAGGGAGATCTCAGTGGGAGTTTTTATACACTATTATATACACTATTTACATTTAGGGCATTTAGCAGACACTTTTGTCCAAAGCGACTTACAATAAATACATTTGTTAGAAGAAAGTGCAACAGTAAATCGCTATATGCGTCACCAGATGCATATCAGGGGACTCCCAAGGTTGGGAACCACTGAGCTAATCTATCATCTAAAGCTAGAATGTGATCGTGTCTTGGCAGAGATGTCTCAGAATACAGGTGTGAAGCCACACCAGGGAGCATTGTCAATACAATCACAAAAAAGACCAGGGGTCCGTTTCACAAAGCAGGTTCATCAACCTCTGAGTTTAATCCTAAACGCTGAGTTGATCTACTCTGAAATAGAAAACTCTGGGTTTTCGGTTCCACAACACCGGATTTGAGTTAATTTGATCAACTCAGAGGAGTTCCACCTAGGGTTAAGCGCGTGCACCACAACTATAAAAAGCCAACATCAATGGAGCCCCGATTCGACGAGTCACCATGGCAACGGGGAAGAGGAGGTCTACGTTTTTCACCAACCTCGAATTGGAAATCCTAATGCGCTCATATGGCGAGTTTCAACACGTTTTTAGAAAGAAGTGCAACACTGCTGCGTAAGTTTAAATGTAGTCCTTTGCAATCACAATAATATTACAGGGGAAAAATGCTTGAATGGTAACTATTTATTTATTTCATTTATGTGCAATCCCGCGGGGGAGAAGCGCACTTGGCAGCAGCTAAGATGACATTGTTCAAACAGATAAGACCTCGGCATGATCATTTTGATCATGTTTTACACTGTAAAGTAAATATTAAGTGGCTATTTGACTTAGTTGCCTTGCTCAAGTGCTCTGCATCTCCGACATTGTACAAAAAACATTTGCAAAGAAACGCAGTGCAACACAATATCTGCTGGGATGTGAGAGCATGACTACGGTTGGTAATGTTGCAAATGTAAGGACGGATTAGGTTGTGTATGTAAATGATGGACTGTGACGTGAAACGGTACTGCTGAAAAAGATAATTGTCTGGAAATGATATTTGTCTGGAAAGGCTACATCCAGGGCCGTTTCTAGCTATATGCGGACTATGCGGCTGCATAGGGCCCCGCCGCCAGCAGGGGGCCCCCCACCCACAACCCCCCCGTCGGCCCTAGGTCCGGGGTGGGTTATGACCGCGCGCACCCACCCCCCCGTCGGCCCTAGGTACGGGGTGGGTTATGACCGCGCGCACCCCCACCGCCCCCCCCCCCCCCCCCCCCCCCCCCCCCGTCAGCCCTAGGTCCGGGTGTGTTATGATCGCGCACGCACCCCCCCAACCCCCCCCCCCCCCCCCCCCCCCCCCCCGTCGGCCTGGACAAAATAGGGGCCCCCAAAATTGTATCTCGCATAGGGCCCCCAAACAGCTAGAAACGGCTCTGGCTACATCTATGGTCTGATAACCCTCTCCCGACGATATTTAATTCTCTGCGCAGTAATGCTGCACCGTCATCCACGGGATCGTTGTCAAAAGCAGTGCTCGAAGTGGGCCGGCACTTTTTCTTGCGTACCGGCACTTGTCACAGGCTGCCGGTACTCTACTTTGCCCTAACCAGGGGCGGATGTAGGTCCGGGGTGGGTTAATATCGCGCCCCCCCCCCCCCCCCCCCCCCCCCGTCGCTTATGTGAATAAGGGAGTACCGGCACTTATTTTTTTCCACTTCGAGCGCTGGTCAAAAGGACATGTTCGTGAAAAAAGTCGCCTCCTACTGCCTAATGGACTTCTGAAATAGCACTGACTCTGATTTTTTAAATGATTTTTGACAGACGGCTACGCCAAAACTCGCCTGCTGACTGAATGAATGAGGAAATCAAATGGCTGAAAGAGGGCGGAGACAGATTGATCCATTGAGAACAACCTGGTCCCGACCAGGTTAGGTTCATAGAGTCTGTTACTACGGTAACTGACCGAGAGCTTAAGTTATCTCTCTCTGTGAAACTAGAGTTACCCCTCTTTCTCTGGTTTGAGTTACCTCCCTTTGTGAAACGGAAAACTCAGCGTTTCCCTCATTTCAGGGTTAATAAACCCAGGGTTTTCACTAAACCTGCTTTGTGAAACGGACCCCAGGACATGAATAACCACACGGTTAGCATGTGAAAGTGATGTGTCCACTTTGCACGTGTGCAAATGTCAAGTCAAAAGTGTGTGCTGCATTTAGCATTTGTGACTTCAAAGCCAATGTGTTTGAATGCTTATTGTTGTATAGTAGATCCACCTATCTACTATTTGCGGCATATTGCTTATGATTGGGTTGACCGTCATTATTTCAAAGCCTATAGAATTACACAGTTAAATTGCTGTCCAACTTGCCAGGTTAGCCAGCCTGCTTCGTGGAAGTCCAGATACACCCAGATGAGTGCTGTAATTTGCAAATGATCAATTTGCATATGGAGTGGGCAATTGAAATCCATTTCTAAGTGGTCTCTGGCGATGCATAATGATATGAAGTATAATATAAACATAAACTCAAAATACAGTATACAGAATATATATAATATACACACACAAATATGAAATGAGACGTCTGGGCAGGGTCTTAAGGAGATGTCAAGACGAGAGCGCACAGTAGGAATAATTCAGAATGTAAACCTTAGGCTGTTGTTTGTCTCTATAATGTTGTTGCCTTCTGCCCGCAGCCATGGAGGAGCTGGACGGGGATGAGGTGAGGGTGTCTTCAAGAGGGCGGTTTGCTGAAAGAGACATCGTCCAGGTAAAGTCTTTATATACTCTTCTTTCTTCTTTCGTGTTCTTGTCACTTGTCGCTTTAGCCATGTGGCCACCACCACCAACAACAACAATGATTAAATATATGTTTAGTTTGCAGATTTTTGGTATTCTATGTATGGTACATTGTTGGCGTAAAAAGTATCATCCCTGAGTCCTGATCTGTATTGTGTGCACAAATATAATAATGGGTACATGTTCACCTGCAAGTGGATGTATTTGTAGCTCCTCTTTGTTGTTCAATTGTTGTCATTGTTGTTGTCCTTGAGACAAGGTCTACTGACAGATCAGAGAAGAGTCTCCTCTGTAAACTGGCACTTTTGTTTCCCTCCCGACTCAAGTTTGTTCCATTTCGAGACTACATCGCCCGGTCTGGGAACCAGGTGCTGAGCATGGCGCGCCTGGCTAAGGACGTGCTGGCTGAGATCCCTGACCAGCTGCTCTCCTTCATGAAGAGCCGGGGCATCGAACCGAGGCCCGCTGTTCCAGCCACCACCTCCCAGTCCCCCAGCATTGCCACCACCACCAACACCAGCAGCATTGCTAAATAAAGAAACTTGCATGCCTGAAATCAACGTGTTAATGATCACGTGTGATTGTGTGTGTGTGTGTGTGTGTGTGTGTGTGCGTGTGTGTGTGTGCGCGTGGGTGTGTGTGCATGAGATTGTGTCTGTGTGTGTGGGGGTGGGTGTGGGTGTATGTGTGTGCGTGAATGCAAGCGTGAGAATGTATGCGTCTGCAATTTCGTCTTAGGGATTAAGAATATTTGCCTGGGTAGAGAATGAAGTCACTCAAGAGTCTAGGTAAACATGGAGTACTCAAACATGGTCTAGTGGGCAAATTCCTCCAATTGTGCTCATTCTCTAGAAAGACTACTTGGTTGGGCTGGAACTCAATTTTACTTCAAAGCTTTCGACACTACACCTTCTGGCCCACCTTAGCCACATACATTCAAAGTGCCACTGTGGTGCTAACAACAGTGTGACATAGCAAAGTAGTAACAGACTTAACCCAACCGAGACAGATGAAAACTGGCGCTTTCCCCCACTGCCATCATCAACGTGTTTAAGCTGAACAAAAGATAGAACCAGTGTAGGAGCCAACAGCCTGTCCTACTGAACAATGGCCGCCACCACGTCCTTACTCCTGCAGCTAGTGCATGATGCAGAGTTGTGTGTGCGCGCGTGTGTGTGTGTTTGTGTGTGTGCATGTGTCTTTTCTCTACCGTTCAGAGGCAAAGAGTTCCCATGCTATCTGCCCCTTAATGGTCTCCATCACATGGTGTTGGTAGTGGTAGTGATGAGCTTTGTTTATGTTTATTCTGTTGAAGTAGCAAGGCTTCTATGCTATGTGTCTAGCAACATAGTGAAAGACATCATAGAGATAAACCTTAAGGATTTTCTTTTTCTCTCAGGGGCCTATTTGAAGGCTTCCACACATTGCTAATAAAAAAAGGACCTACAAATGTGAAAATGCTGAACGAAAACATTGCTCCACCAGCCTACGCTGTAAATGAACATGTTCTTTTGAATTACATGAATGACTTCAATAAAAATAGATATACTATTAGCAATATCAAGACCATCTTTCAAATAGCCAGTGGCTCTATATGGCTTAAACAGAGACTGCTCTATATGTAATGTCTTATTCTTTAGATTTTTTCCATTTTCTCCGAACTGTTTATGTATGTAAATTTGTTTTAACTTATTTATGAAGCTGGTCATTGGTGGTCTGGTAGTTTAGTCTAAACCTGTTTAGAATCAAAATGGCTGGTCAATGCACATTTCACTGACCACGCGCAGCATGTAGCAGAGGATGTACAATAAAAGTCCCCAGTTAATCTTTTTGGATGAAGGTGCAATCTGAGCCCCCCCCCAAAAAAACATTGTTATGCATAGTTTTCAACCATAGATACTAATTATTTTGTTCATGATGCATGGCTGAATTTATGTTTTATTTGGTAACACTTTTACAATAAGGTATGCAAAAAGTGGGTAATTACTAAGTGACAGTTACTCAGTAACTACTGAGGAATTACTGGTAAACAGACTAGGGGACTACTGTATTCGTTACTGAGTAACTGTCACTTAGGGCCCTGTTAGGGTTCCAGTTAGGGCCCTGGTTGTTCATCATTCGTTACTCAGTAACGAATACAGTAGTCCCCTAGTCTGTTTACCAGTAATTCCTCAGTAGTTACTGAGTAACTGTCACTTAGGGCCCCAGTTAGGGCCCTGGTTGTTCATCATTCGTTACTCGGTAACGAATACAGTAGTCCCCTAGTCTGTTTACCAGTAACTCCTCAGTAGTTACTGAGTAACTGTCACTTAGGGCCCTGTTAGGGCCCGTTAAGGCCCCAGTTAGGGCCCTGGTCGTTCATCATTCGTTACTCATTCGTTCCTCAGTAACTACCCACTTTTTGCGTACCTTATTGTAAAGTGTTACCTTTTATTTTTGTTTCTACAGAGCTGATGCAAGCTAGCCTAGTTCTAACTAGACCTTCGTACTCATTTCATTCATACTAAAGGTCTAGCAGTGCTGTAGAGACAAACGATGTCTCACTTGAAGGTGGGTGCTGTTGAAGTTTAAAACCTATTGGCTCTGCCCAGTGCCACTCTGGATCTGCCTTAACCAATCGCTAACGTTTGGTCGTGACGTATTTCATGCGCCAGAAACCACGTTGCGCGCAGTATACAAACGGCAGATGCAGTGAGCATTAGCATTAGCCTCCGCCCGCCTCCGTACTTCCGCTCAATAACTGAAATTCGCGCACGACCTATACGTCACTGTTCTCAGGCCGCGCCTCCTGTTCGCTGATTGGAAGGCACATTTGAGGGAAAAGAAATCGTTCTAACATACAGCACCGCCAGACCTTAGTACTGAAGTGAAATGAAAATTGAGCGGAAGTACGTAGGCGGGCGGAGCCAGGCTAGATGCAAGCAGCAGTGTCCTGAATTTGTGGTTTATGGTTTTGACTTTTTTTTTTTACTCAACTGCTTCTATTTTGTTTTTCCACTCTACTTGGATACTTGGATCTTCATTCACCCAGTGCTTTGAAAAGACAGAAATGAACAAATTATTGTAGTATTATTATTATAACAATATTTACTGCTCTTTCCACACCAAAGTTGCAGAGTAAAAAAAAAGGAAGGAGAGAATACCAAGGACATATTGATGATCATTTATGTAAATGTATTAACTGTCATATTAAAAATGTCATTCAAAATGCCCACTAAGCAGAAGAAAAAAGTACTTATTGTTCTGGGAAGTTAGTGTCTGTGTCAGAAAGGACTTGGACACGTGGCCTTATTTCCGTCATAATCCTAAAAGTGTGTGCACGAAGGTATTCTATTTTTATATTATTTTTACTACACAATGCAAGGAGATTGTAGAATGTAATTTTGCATGCTTAGCCGGTGGTCGTGCTGACGAAGGGTGTATTTATAGAAGACATAAAATATCTAATCCTAAAAAAAGTCCTAAAAAAATCCTAATTCGAAAAAAAGTATTTGATATTCCTGAATGTTTGTGTTCTGTGCAGTGTTGATTTTATTGATTTGTGTTGATTTTTCCAATGATGCTGTCCTTTAACAGTCCTTTATTGTGTATGACACACCTGAATGATATCAGACAACCTAATAATCTACAACATAAAGGAGCTATATAAATGGTAGAAGTAGATTCATATCTCACAGATGTTTTAGTAGAACTGTCCTCAGTCACACCACATGTTAAGATATTTTTGTATGACGCATGTTGAGCTTTGTATAAAATTGGGGTATAACGTCAACAATTCATGACCAATAACATAATGCTGCTGAATACTTTTCCATTATTGTGTGGTATATATGACAACTTAAGTAGAAATGTGCAAGTGTTAATGCATTTCATTGGACAAATAAGTATTTTGTGAATAGTCTTCCTAATTATTTCACACTGATATCCCAGAACAAGTGTTATTTTTGTTTCCATTTGTGATGGGTTTGTATGTTTTACAGCATTTGCTTAGGAATCAAATAAAGATATTATTAAAGACTAAAATCTGAACAGAGGTAACTGGATTATTATATTATTGAAATTATATACAAGTTAAATGCTTCTTTAAACAAGATGGTCCCAATTAATCATGTTTGACAGAACACATCAGAAAATGTGGTTTGAAGAACAGTGTGTGTGTGTGTGTGTGTGTGTGTGTGTGTGTGTCTTTTTTTGGGGGGGGGGGGGGGGGGGGGGGGGGGGGGGCGTCGGGACTAATACGCCGTATAGAGCGCAACAGTGCGGTGCCGGAAGTAAAAATCCCATTCATTTTTCCCGTCGAGATTTTGATTAAAAGCCATTATGTCGTAACCATCCAATGTATACTTACAACCGGCCGTTTTATTGTGCAATGATAGGATAGGCAACTTTAGAAACCAAAAACTAAAGGAAAGTTTCAAGAAAACAAATTGTATTCGCGATGTCATTTAGAAGGACTGCATTACCCACAATCCTAAAGTGTAACACGACGTCTTTGATTGGTGGAGCTCGCTGTTACCATGGAAACGTTTACCTGCGAAAGTCAAGTTGTCGATTACTGCTACCACTGGCACTGAACTCGATCGTTTACCACAGAGCAACCATGATTTCCCTTAGACTCATGGAAAGTTAGAGTTGTTGTTAGAGCTGTAGATTAAATGAGCTGTACATATTGAAAAATATGTTGATATAGAATATACGATGATATATGATTAAAAACAAAATAAAAATACAAATATATGATATAGCAGTGTTGTATAGTAATTTGGGTAGTAGCCTATAAAGGCTAGGAATACATAATGTTGAATGAATAGTAACTGGAATACGTAACTAAAATCACATGTATTAAAAACGAGAAACGTTATTACCTTATATAACCCATTATATAACACCCCTGTCTTAGCCGACACACAGTTGGGAATCGATTCGGCATTGTTGGACGCGCGAGCGGTGATTGCAGTCAGGACTGTACCATGTCGATGACAACACTATATACACTATATGAAACACTATACACACACAATATATGACACAACTTTTATTAAAAATATAAACACTCGAATAATTACAAAGGTGCAAGAAGCACGCTAAACTATCGGGTTGGAAGTTGTCGGAAAGGGTTCGCAATGGTTTATGGGATGAGTAGTTCATTCACTCGTTCACAAAATAATGTACACACTCTTGTACCTTTGCCTTTTCTTCCGTTTTCCAAATTCTTTTTATGCCCGAATCAAACATAATATGGTCACGACTACCATAACGAACGATTGGCTTGGTTCAAGTCTTAATACTCTTTTTATAAGGATACGAAAAGTGGACGAGATAAATGCATGGGAAATTTACTTCCGGCACCGGAGCTGTTAAAAAGGGGGCGGTCACTGTTACGCTCTATTACATTTGGTTTTTAAATACGATACGCCCACTCAGTGGTTACGTACAGAAGTGCAACAATGTTATGCTGCTGAATGATTAATACGGCGGTTTCTTTATGTGTTGCCTATATTTGCTCTAAAAGCAGAGCATAAATTATTTTCATTAAATATTAATGAATTACTTGTATGTGGAGGCCAATAAAAATTCGGATTCTGAATACCCGCAATCTACGTAAATCCACTATACAAAAATCCAGTCCACATTTCCTAAAGTAAAGGAAATTGAACTGGCTGTAGGTGAAATGTGAAGTGGATTTACGGATCGTCTTCCGCCTCTCCGCAGGGCGGGCCCTGTATGTACTGCTGCTACAGGGATACCAAGATGGAAATCCAGGGGCTTTCTGATGCCCAAACCATCCACTCTCAACATGGCGCCCCGCATAGCACAGCTTTGTCGCCATTTAGATCAAACACACAGCCCATGTTTCGTACTTTGTCGGACGAAAACAGGGATGATGGACTTTTGGAAGCACACCAGTCACAACATGACAACAACAACAATAGGCCGGGGACTTCTCCGTTTCGCCTACTGGCAGAAAATGGCAGCATGGCTCGCATGTCTATTTGCAAACAACAGCCGAAAGGCAAATATCATTCTCAAAGCGATACTACGTTTGCAAATATCGGACTTTGTAACGTAAGAGAGAATGAATTACTACCACAAAGCAATTTAAGGAGTGTTTGGAAACACGTCGTGGATGGCGGGGACGCCGCAATGAAAATGGCGTTTCCTTTCTTCGAGGGGGAAGAGGAACACTTGCAGCATCAGCTACAGTCTCCGGGTTTACGGCAGCAGCAGCTCGCAGGCGGCGCCTCCCTGCAGCCTGCCGCCCCGGGGAGCTGCAACGCGTCTCGCTCACACAAAACCACCGAGGAATCCCATGTTGTTTTCAATGTAGTGCAGGAAGATGGCCACCGCGAATCCGCCGGCACAGAAAGACAGGAGTTATTGTCAACGGACCATACGATGAACGGTATTCCAGAGTGTTCAAAAATTACCTCATGTGAATCGACGTTCGTTGAAAACATAAATGTCCTTTATGTCGACGGCAAGGCATGTAAAAAAGCCGATTGTATTGGTAGGGTATTAAATGCTCAACATGCAGATGGCGAAGCAACTGCAGCGAAAACCAAGTTACCCGTTTATCACACGACCGAAGGCACCGTGTCTGCTAACCGATATGACGACACGATTAATGATCAATTGTGCACGGAGAGGATTGATGACAAACTGCTTGGGCCGTTGATGTTAGAAAACACGGGCATTGTTAACACCAGGGAGACCATGGACACTTCCGACTTTATTTCCGACCCATCCAGCCTGCAAGAGAACACCAGTGCAGACACGGCCTCTACGAGCGCTCCTGCACACGAAACCTTCTCGGGAACCATCATGATAAATAACCAAAGCATCATAGTGACGATTGAAAACGGAATACTAACACTTGCTGCTCCCCCGGAGGGCTATGTTCACAAAGATGACGACATGGTCAGTTTGAAGGAACACTTGGGCATGAAGGACCATGAGGACATCGTTCTTCTCAACTATGACAGCGGCACCAAATCCATAGGCAAGATCAGCACGCTGGCAGTTGCTTCCTCTAGCCAACACGAGCCCCGAGCAGGTCTGTCTGTAGCTGACGCCGAGTTGGCCCTGGTGGATGACTGTCCGTTGACAGAGCCCTCCCTGGAGTCCTGTCCCATCATAAAACAGGAAGTAGGGACGCTATGTGCCATAACAGAGAGCGATCTTGTCACCCCATGCTCGAAAAACATCAACACCCTAGATTGTGACGGTAATCATGACCCTCAGTCTGTGCACTTAATCAGGTCGAAAAAGGAGACCACGGTGTCTTTTGGATGCCCTCAGCCCGGCTGCGCCAGCATTTTTGACACCCGGCAGAAGTTAAAGGTCCACTTTCTGAACCACGCCGAGGACCCCCGACCGTACCAGTGCACGGTGGAGGATTGCGGCTGGGCGTTCACCACCTCCTACAAGTTGAAACGCCATCTCCAGTCACACGACAAGCAGCGCCCGCACACCTGCCAGTTTGAGGGCTGCGGCCGCCGCTTCACCACCGTGTACAACCTGAAGGCACACATCAAGGTGCACGACCAGGAGAACGCCTTCGTCTGCGAGGTGTGCAGCGAGAGGTTCCGCAGCGCCACGCGCCTCACTAATCATCAAAAGGTCCACTTTGAGCCCCCAAGGCCCCACAAGTGTGACTTCCCAGGTAAAATCCAGAAGTTGTTCTTCGGTATAGGCCCTTCGACACACCATGACACGGAAATCGGACTTTTCACATTGTGTACACACACACACACACACACACACACACACACACACACACACACACACACACACACACACACAGCCCCTGTTGACTGCTGGAACGTTGTCTTCGAAAACAACCATATCTACCTATGGCGCATTTCCAAGTAGCAGGACATTGGGGCATGATGATGAGAGACGAGATACATTGGGAATAGTGGGTAGTGCTACTCTTTTTAGAATCGCTTTTGTTAACTATGATCTAGGCTATCATCATCATTGTGTTACTATCATACAACTTAAGAGCAGCCTTTGGGGAAAGAAGTACATTTCCATTTTAATGGTGTTGTAGTGTGATGTTAATCTGTCTGAAGACGTTTCCATTGCCTTGAATGACTAGTGCGCAACCCTGCCATAACTTCTATTCATCAACGTCATGTACGTCGAGTACTTGAATACTTTGTTGTTTTGTAAAACAGTCAGATGCGTTTGGCTACTGGTTAACACTGAAATTTGTTGCTAAGCCAGCAGGTGTCATTGGACATTTGCCACCGCATCAAGTTTATTTTATCAAGAGTGGCTGAATTCAGTGTCGCCTTTGATTCCATGTATCCACGTTTCCGTGTATTCCCTTGTTTCACATCTCCTTCCAAGGGTGTGAGAAGACCTTCATCACCTTCAGTGCCCTGTTCTCCCACAACCGCACACACTTCCGAGAGGCTGGCCACTTCACCTGCTCCTACCCCGGCTGTGATAAGATGTACGACAAGGCCTGCCGCCTCAAGATCCACCTGAGGAGTCACACAGGTATGATCTAGCTACACAAGGGGTCTTCAACCTTTTTCGTATATGTCCACAAGCATGCAACACCAGCCCATATTCATGTGCGTCGGAATAGCTTCAAATTAATAAAATCATTAGAATCATAACAGATAGGATTATTCATGTTCGCCTTTTGTCTTAATTTACAGCTTTTGACATTTATCTGTAGAAATTAATATCAAAAAATGAAATGCCACAACACAGAAAATTACTTACACCATTTATTTAAAGTTAAGTGTCAACAGTGGCTTCTTAGTTACAAACTTTTTCTCAAGCGTAGTGACATAGTCTACATCCTGCCTGTGGGCATTTTATTTTTCTAGGCCTTTGGTAATAGAGCTCCAGGGCTTTTGTATATGGGAATTCGGTGATGGCAGGCCCTTTGATGCTCACACTTAGGCAAGTGGCCAGAGGCTCTCCCTGTAACCTGTTCCTTAGGTCAGTCTTTACCTAGAAATACAACAAATAGTGTGCTCCACATACTGCAGGAATTACAGCTCAAAACTCAAGGTAATGGCTAATGCTGCTCGATGAGTGTTTTGCAGGCTAGTGAAACATCCTGGCGCCGACTATTTAATGTTACTGGCATTTACCAACTCATTGGTGCTCCGTTCTCATACCGTATACGGTCCGATAGCCAACCATTAACATTTGTCCTGTCTCATTTCGTCAACAAAAAGAAAACATACATTTTGTCATAGTTTTTATTATCAAAGATCTCTTTTTAGTTGGTCAACGTCTCGTCATGGAAAGAAGGTCGTCGGCGAACATTTTCCATCATAGTTTTCATTAACGAAATGAACTTTGGCTAGCCCCCTTCACTTTTCCAGCAGTTGGGGACACAACATACGAAACTTTTCTTGGTCTTGAGAAGGTGCAGCATGAATTAAAGGACACTGTAGCCTATACTGTACATTTACTGCCAGATTGACAACTTACTGCTAACCTTTCCCTATGCTCTGCTGACGTTCAGAGTCACTTTTTGTGACACTTGCTCTCTCGCTCAACCTTGCGCCGTTATGTTATGTACTGTCCTATTCCTTAAGGAGCTACACTACGTAGATGTTTGAAGAAAGAGGAGAGGGAGGCTTTTAAGAGTGGCGCTAATTCTGAGGATTTTAACAGCAGTGCTCATAATTCAGCAGCGGTGGAGCGACGGTTGGAGAGGGATAGATTGAGGAGGCATATGGATACAGACGCAACGGAAATCAATTCGCCGGGACAGTCAATGGACTGGCTCAGTAGGGAAAAAATGTGTCTTCAGTTGACAGTCTCGTTCCATGTTCATTTTATACAATCGGGAACTGAGCACTTAATTTTGATTCAGAAGTGAATGCTTAAACTGCATTTCAATCAGTTAAAAATAGGGTTGGGTACCGAGAACCGAGTGGTACCGGTGGCAATATGGTCGGTTCTGCCTGGACCGAATTACTATTCGGTATACTGTGCTACTTTTTTCGGTGCCTCATTTTGGCTACGCAACAATCCTCTCCTCCTCTTGTGGTCAGAAAAGTTGCAGATGACTTTCCTCTCTACTGCTGCCGAGCTGCAGCATCACATCTAAACTAAAACGCTCTAAAGTTTGGCTTTACTAAAACAAAAATTGACAGCAGCACATGTAACAAGTGCAGTACAACTATTTCATGTAAGGGGGGGAAATAACACTTGACACTGCACAACATAAATATAAGAGATGACAAATTCGTGGTGAAATGGCGGACGGTGGAACAACCGAAGTAAAGCCAATCTGATGACACTACTTATATCGGTCAGGCTACCAACCCAGTTTGCTTTTCTAAATCATTTGCATCTGCTTTCATTTCTCGATTGTAGACTAAATGAATGAATAAACTCACGGTTTTCCTCCTAATGTTTTCTTCTACTCCCCCTGACAGCAACCCCTGCCGATACTTGTTTGTGCGAAACAATACTCAAACTATGGTATTACTATGCAATGCACATCATTACAATTAGGGATGCACGATAAGTTTTTTTTAAACCGATACGATAACCGCTAACTTTTAGCTCCTGAAGGCCGATGCCGATACCGACAACCGATAAAACACACACATATACATATATATGTGATCATGACTTAAGATCATGACATTAATACTATGAACAAACCCAAAAACACTTTTGACTCTTTAAATGGAGATATTTATTTTTTCCAATGAAAAACTATTAGCAAGCCTCTCAAAAAAAAATAAAGGCCCCTTGAACTGATGCAAATACGCCGATGTGTGTAAGTCTCGGTAGCTTCTTTGTGGCTGGCTTTAAGTTGCTAGCGTCTTTAGCAGCCCGGGTGTCCTCATATGCTTTCTATGTTTCAGATGACTTATCAGGTTTGACGTATTGAAGCTAGTGCTACTTTTAACAGTTGTTAGAAATAACAAGTGACCCGTCTTCTTCAGAAACTTTGAAAAAATCTCACACAATCGACGCCATGTTGTCTGTTTTCAAACGTAAGCATGCTGTGCTGCATTCACAGCGTGACGGAAATTCCCCGTTCCCAAGCTAGTCGCTCTTTCGGCCTTTTTAAGTTCATGTTTCTATTGTTTATGTGTAACGTGTAGAAATACTGTGGATATCAATTCAAGTCAGCAACTACCAACATTATGAACGAGTTATTTTCCGACATGAGGAAGAAAGAGTTTTTCTGATTATGCCAACATCACTTGAACGCAGCATTCACTGCAGGCCATTCAGGTGTCCCAGTCACAGCTCTGCCGCGCTGACATTATATATAATATTATATTATAATGTTATCGGGGCTATTCGTCATGATATCGGACTTATCATAATGACATAATAATTTCTGTTAAGTATTGGGCCGATAATTATTGTGCACACCTAATTACAATAGCTTCTGCCTGTTCCCAAATAACATGACGCCAATTTCACTTTACCTCCTCAGTGAACATGCTTCTTTCTTTATTATTCCAAAGTGTTGCTTGTTTCTTTTGCAGAGATTTCCAAACAAATGCGCGTCTTGCGTTGTTTGTAGTTGCTAGGCTCTGAGGAAACGGAAAGCGGTCCGGTTTGTCTTTGCGACAGCGGCGCAAAAATAATACCACTTTAAAACACTAGGGTGGGAAAAGTTGAAAAGTTGTCTACAGCAACTATAAGTTATGCTATAATTTTTCATTTCCGATTGAAAACAAGACAATAATAATAATATACGCCATTTGGTGGCGACAAAATGCATTGCACTCATTCAACGAAGAAGAGATATTCAAAACAAATCAACCAGGATGTTTGACCATGCACTCGCAGTTTTACTTCACGTGCTCTTCGAAGTTTGCTTACACAGAGCACGTCAGTTGAGTTGGCGGTCCTTCAATGTGGCCAGGATCACATTTGCATTCACACTGCTAAGAGAATGTGGATATATGCGACCCAGACCACCTCCGATGGTGGTCTGAAAGAATCAGATCTTAATGCGTCCTCAATGTGTCTTGGGTGCATTCTCACCTGTACTTGGAGCTGTCCACTTGCGATCGGATCATCAAGACGCATGTTAATTCCAGGTGTGAACAGGGCCTATGTGACCAGTCGAGCGACGAACGCAGCCGGGAAAAGCACAAACACAAACCATTTTCTTCTCTTCTCTATGCACACACGCACTTGTTCGCACTTCGCTCACCTACTAGATTGCACACCATCTGATTCATTGACATCTCATGTGTACGCCTCTTCCGGCTCATCTCGTTGCACGGTGTTCGTCGCTCAACTGGTTGTGAC
Organism: Merluccius polli; assembly: GCA_030340625.1. NCBI lineage: Eukaryota > Metazoa > Chordata > Actinopteri > Gadiformes > Merlucciidae > Merluccius > Merluccius polli. The sequence goes on from JAOPHQ010003429.1 coordinate 279,494, forward strand.
CATCCAAAGATGGTGCCGGCTTGTTTTGGTGAAGGTACTGGCTTTCTAAACTTTCTTTTTAATAAACTGTCTGTACAAGTGTGGTGCGATTTTGAGCCTTGTTAGTGGTATAGAATTGCTATTTATTTTACATGAATATCTGCCCCTACAGCTAGCGTTATACGCTAATTAGCGGTTTTCGAGAACTTTGGTTACATTCGACTAGAATGAAAACTGATCCCAGAGAACGGTCCAACTTGGTGGACATGTGTTATGATCATATGGTCTCATTTTGCGCCGTTATGTTAATTACGGTATCCGGGAGGGTTAACCTTCGCAGACGTAGTTGCTAGGGATGGGTCAGGATTTTTCAATTTTCAAATAGTCGTTAAATAAAAAACAAATCGAAGCGAAGCCATCGGGGAGCAGCAAATTCTCGTTGCGTTTGGTCAATATTTCTACATAATAGGCAAATTATAACGTACCCTGCCCTAAACAATAACCTAACTATACCACAATTAAACCAGATACGTCTCACATTTCAAAATGTTCCCAATGGATATAACATTAAAATTGCTGTTTAGAAGTGTATCCCGCTAACTCTACAACAGTTAAAAGCAGGTCAAACGGCGTAGCCAGTGGATCTCCGGTGTGCTCGTTGGGATTTGGACCAGGTATTCAATTTTTTTGTTATTTCTTGCATCCCTAAAACATGGTTTCTGTTGTGGATTCCAGCTCATTCAGACAGGCATTGCATCACTAAAGAATATGACGTCAAAATAAAATAAAGATGAGTGAATTGGTCTCACTCTAGCATGCGGTGGTTGTGGGATCGTTCGTATAATTGGTTAATATTTCCAGCGAATATTGAATAGCATTTTTGCTTAAAATGCCCATCCCGTAGCTGATAAGATGCAGCTTTTGTTTTGTAGATTTTTTAGTATTTCTAATTAAATTTCATAGTTTACTGTTGTTTCATACCTCAGCCATACTTTGTGGTAAACATTGTCCTTGTAGTACATTTTACCCCTCAGGAATAAACAAGTAATCTTGTTAAATTACACATTGTCTCAATTTGAACGTCATATTTTATATCCTGACTATATCGTATTGTGAAACCAATATCGTGTATCGTATCGTGCGTTTAGTGTATCGTCACACCCCTAGTAAACACAGAATCGAAACTTGTGGATTTGTTTGTTTGTGGGCACCATTGGAGAAAACTACCTAGTAGAGGTCAACCGATTAATCGTTTGGCCGATTAATCGGCGCAGATGGGACGTTTTACAAACTATCGTTATCGGCGGAGATTGGCTCCGATAGGAGCGCAACCTTCACCGGTCACGCGGGGACGGGCATCACCGTTTTGCATAGAGGCTCCATACACAAAGTCAAGGAAATGTCATTGTGTATCTGAGATCAATTATTTTTTAATGAAATTAACTTTAAGACGGCTTTATTCGTAAATTATGAGCATGATACGGTTGTTGGTGTTAATATGGCATTATTAGTAGGGCTGGGTATTGTGGCCAATTTCCTAAATCAATTTCGATTTCGATTCATAATGTCCTGAATCGATTAATCGCGATTCGATACAATTCGATTCAATCTGCTCTTAAATAATGAAAATGGCTCAACTGTTTTACAAAATACAAATGTACTTTATTTTTTCTCTTCACCATAAACAGAAGGACAGTAATGAATTGGAAGTGAAAGTGTACTTGAACTACAACATTTCATCACACATCTCAGAGGGGCCTACATGTGTGAATGAGCCCTGCTCAGCAACACCACACACAGGGTAAACCATAACCTTAACCCTGCCACAAACACACACCTCAGAGGGGCCTTTGTGAGTGAGCCCTGCTCAGCAACACCACACACAGGGTAAACCATAACCTTAACCCTGCCACAAACGCACACCTCAGAGGTTACTATCTGAGTGAGCCCTGCTCAGCAACACCACACACTAGGTAAACCATAACCTTAACCTTGCCACAAACACATACCTCAGAGGGGCCTAAGTGAGTGAGCCCTACTCAGCAGCATCACACACAGGGTAAAGCATAACCTCAACCGAGCCACAAACACACAACTCAGAGGGGCCCATGGAAGTGAGCCAGGGTGTATACAGAAATTCTTAAGTTGAATTACTACCTTTTACTACCTTTTTTTACTACCTTCACAATATTTTTTACTACCAGCACGACTTCAAGCTGCAACTGTAGCAGCGTAAAGTGTGAAGTAAAGTGACGAGTAAAGTAATGAAATATCTTTCAACCAAATTTCTAAGTCGTTCAATTGGGGCCTTGAAAAAAGAGGAAGAAACTAGATAATAATAATAAAGTGCAACTTTACACTGTAATAACAACATTTAATGAGGTAATTATACATCACTGGACACAACAACTGGGCAACAGAGAGAGAGAGAGAGACACCTGACACAACCATCCTCCAAAAAACGAATATTAATATCCATCTGTTTTTTTTTTTTTGAGGATTGGCTGAGGCTCTCGCGCAATAGTAACACACCGCGGACCTACGGCCGGCGGGAGGGGGGGGGGGCGCGCAATAGTAACACACCGCGGACCTACGGCCGGCGGGAGGGGGGGGGGCGCACAATAGTAACACACCGCGGACCTACGGCCGGCGGGAGGGGGGCGCGCAATAGTAACACACCGCGGACCTACGGCCGGCGGGAGGGGGGGGGGGCGCACAATAGTAACACACCGCGGACCTACGGCCGGCGGGAGGGGGGGGGGGGCGCACAATAGTAACACACCGCGGACCTACGGCCGGCGGGAGGGGGGGGGGGGGGGGGTGCGCGCAATAGTAACACACCGCGGACCTACGGCCGGCTGGAGGGGGGCGCGCAATAGTAACACACCGCGGACCTACGGCCGGCGGGAGGGGGGGGGCGCGCAATAGTAACACACCGCGGACCTACGGCCGGCTGGAGGGGGGGCGCGCAATAGTAACACACCGCGGACCTACGGCCGGCGGGAGGGGGGGGGGGCGCGCAATAGTAACACACCGCGGACCTACGGCCGGCGGGAGGGGGGGGGGGGGGGTGCGCGCAATAGTAACACACCGCGGACCTACGGCCGGCGGGAGGGGGGGGCGCGCAATAGTAACACACCGCGGACCTACGGCCGGCGGGAGGGGGGGGGGGGGTGCGCGCAATAGTAACACACCGCGGACCTACGGCCGGCGGGAGGGGGGGGCCGCGCGATTGTAACACTCCGGCCGACGGGGGGGGTGTTACTATTGCGCTCTCAAAAAGGAGGACAAATACGCGTCCGGCTCTTTAAAGACTTTCCGCTCGCGCTGTCGGCTGGCCGCGCGGCTTCACCTTGCGCTCCCCGTGTGAAGTGACGGGCGGAGGAGCGCCATTCAGATTTTTCAACTCAAAAAGATGTAAACAGTTCTCAACTCTTCCAACGGCTCCCACGAGCGCGCGCATGCGTTCGACGAGCACGGAAGCGTCAGTTACACGGGAGTGCGCCCGCTTGTCGTGCCGCCTGACAGAATGCTGCGTCTTCTCTCTGCCCGCTCGCCTCTTCCCCCCCCCCCCCCCCCCCTAAAAAAACATTTCTCAACGGATCTCCACGAATCACACAAGTGGTACATTTTGTCTTCAAAAAGGTGACTAGTTTGCATGCCTGCGGGTGCGGGTACCAAGTTTGAGTCGGCGCGCGCGAGAGGTTCGTCGCGCACGCGAGTCCTACTCGCAACATAAAAATAAATCCACTTAAGTTTTAGTAATTTGAGGAGATAGGCCTGCACGTAAATTACACAAATTGAAAAACTCATAGGCCAAGTTCGATGGGGGTTCGAAAATTTACTACCTCGTCAGATGACGTTTATTACTTTTTACTACTTTTTACTGGCCTTAATTTGGGCTAATTTCATTTACTACCTTTCACTACCTTTTACAACCCCGCGGACACCCTGTGAGCCCTGCTCAGCAACACCACACGCAGGTGACACCATAACCTTAACCCTGCCACAAAAACACACCTCAGAGGGGCCTACAATGTGTGAGTGAGCCGTGCTCAGCAACACCACACACAGGGTAAACCATAACCTTAACCCTGCCACAAACACACAACTCTTTTACAAAATAAAAATGTACTTTATTTTTTCTCTTCACATAAACAAAAGGACAGTTTAAATTGGACAGTTTAAACTTGAGCTGTACTGAACTGTCTGAAGTCTCAAAAGTGCAATTTTTAAATTAGAAAGGAATTGCAAGTGAAAGTGGACTTGAACTACAACATTACATCACTGCAAATTGCATTAAGGCATTGTTTCTTAATGTGCAAAAATAATAACAATAAAGGTAACAAAACTAAAAGTAAACTTAACCTGTCTTAATGTACGACTGCGTTGACGGTGATGTCCAGCTGTCACAAGTTATGCCGACTCTCTATGCTGACTGCATTTTCGTTAGGATGTCGTTTTTCACACATGTATACATCATGGGGATAACTGTCAGTCAGATGTTTACGTTGCACCATAACATAGTGTGGATCGAGCACCTGAACGAGCCGCTTGAAGCCTTCGTTTTCCACTACTGAGTACGGGCGCAAATCTTTGCAAACAAAAGTTGTGATGGCCTCTGTTATCTTTATGGCCCACGGAGAATCGGCGGGTAATGTTAGTGATTCCCTCAGTTTCTTTTGTTTTGCCCCGGACGGCTTGTTGTCGGAAGCTAAACTTAGCGTAGTGTGATACCTTGTCAAGTGGTTTCTGAGGTTTGTAGTATTTCTACAGTAACCGAACTCCGCTTGGCAGATCTTGCAAACCACTTTGCTTTTATCCTCTTTGTCCTTTGTTGTTTTAAATCCAAAATGGTTCCAGACGTCAGACTTAAGTTGGGACGGTTTGTTTATCGGAGTTTTACCTGCGTCAGCCATCTTGCACGCTTGTGCGCTTGAATGAATGTTAACCGGACGTAAACGCGCCACTGCTGCATCACGCACGAGACTACTGGGGTTAACTTCATGGAGAAAAATCAATCTCATGCCCTATGAATCGATATTGCAAAATTTAAATGAAATCGATCCAAAATCGATTAAATTTGTTTTTTTTTTACCCAGCCCTAATTATTAGACTGAAGATAACTGCTGCTCTGCGGAAAGCATGCTGTCTCTGTTTTGCTAGCAAGCATGGTTGTTTTTTCAGTCGAATTGCAGCACAACTATGGCCCAAGGGCCGCCATATCTGATCATTTGAGGGTGACTTTTGCTGAAAATATCTGTGCGCGTGTGATTAACTCTTGATGATCTAAACAACTGTTAAAGACACCTTAAATGGCACTCTTTCTTCCTTGATTTTATGAGAAATTTTTCAATGTAGATTACGGGTGAATCCCATTTCCACTCCTTACCCCTCCTCCTTGTTTTTGCGCGTTCATGTGAGGGATAGGGCTGTCCCAATTCTTATTAGGGTTAAGGGCTAGGGCCAAGCCGAAGGGCTACGTAGCCCTTGAAATGAAGTGTCCATAGGACCACACTTGAAAGGGAGGGGTTTGAGGAATTTCAAATCAATAATCATGTAAACATGTTTAAATCCGTTGCAAAGGAATATGTAATTGGATTATTATTATTATTATTATTATTATTATTATTATTATTTATTGGATCGGGGGGGGGTGCGCGATCGTAACACACCCTGGACCGACAACCGATGGGGGGGGGGGGGGGGGGGGGGGGATTTTTTTATTTCACGGCACAGAGATCCAGGGTCTAACGACGTCCATGATCGTTATAACACGCATTTCCGAAAAATCGCTATTCACAATGTCAGTAGAACGTCGTGTAAACGACGATTTGTGAGTGAAAGTACATTGTATAAAGCTAGAAAATAATCCAGCAGCACATTTTCACATTTTACCACAGCTGAAGATGGCATTGTGTGTGAAATGTCCGGCAACAAACTCGTCGCGTCTGTTTACATAAACGCCATCGACGACTACTGATGACGTATCAGGGTCTTGAAGGGTTGTCCCATTTCATAGGGGAAGATTTCAACCACTACCCCTTGTCACTCTGTTCCGAGGGGCGCTCGAAAGAGAGGGGTAGGGGTAAGGGGTAGGGGTAGGGGTAAAAAAGAGAAATGGGATTGGGCCTACATCTTAGATATTTTCTTCAGAAAGCAATTCTCAACTCTACTCCAACGCATTATTCTGGAGATAGGGTTAGAAAATGTGGGCTAAACCTTGCGGTCACTGGGTAAACATCGGAACAGCTGATTTTATAGCAAGGCTGACAAGTGGCATTCAAGTCATATCTGACCCGTTTTCAGTTTATTTCTCTCACAAAAGTTATCTCTGGAATATATAACGCAACAGTATATAACACACTTCATACAGGGATTTGAAATTTGTACGCTCCGCAACCAAATGAAACGGCAACTATAAATGCCATGGCGGTGCATGGACTGTCCGTACACTTTACGAATGGTACATACAGTTCCAGATCAATGCGCCACAAATCCAACATTAATTGGGACCTATTATACTGTTTTTGGGTCTTTACAAGAAGTAAATTAAGTTTATATATTAAAAACTCCAGCTTCGGGCGCCCGGATAGCTCAGTGGGTAGAGCTGGCGACCCATGTACCGAGGCTGAGTCCTTGCTGCAGCTGCCCGGGTTCGAATCCGGCCTGCGGCCCTTTGCTGCGTGTCATCCCCTCTTTCTCTCTGCCCCCATTTCCTGTCTATCTCCAGCTGTCCTATAATAAAAGGCAATAAAAGCCCGAAAAAATATTTAAAAAAAAACACAAAAAAAACCTCCAGCTTCTGTAGTGTGTCTGCCGCTCATTTTCTCTGGTCTGAAGAACAGGCTGTTTTGTGGGCGTGGGATGTATGGTAATGAGCTCTGCTCTGATTGGCCGCCTCATTAGAAGGTGGGATGTATGATAATGAGCTCTGCTCTGATTGGCCGCCTCATTAGAAGGTTTGGGAGGGGGAGAGCAGAGCTCCCATGCTGCTCAAGGTAAACAAGCTTGACGCGTCATTTACCGTAAACAGTCATTTACTGTTGTGTGCCGAAAAATAAGAATTTACAGTAAACATGGCAGAGACTACAGAAACAACAGTGAGACCCTACATGTTTGTTCGACTTATGAATGAAATCCCACAACCACTGATAAGTATGGTGGCCCATCCGTGTTTCAACAACGTCTTTTTGGACGTCTTCATCCTTCAGATGTCAAGCAACCAATGTAGAGCAGACTATGGCTGTTTATGGCATAGGCGAATGGCCAAGTAACTATTTTGTAGTATTTCAGTACATGACATGTTTTAATAATCATAACCAGTGGTTTGGCATATGAATAAAATTGGATAATGCTGTGCATGACAATAAAGATGAGAATAAGTGTCTGTATTCGGGTCTTATGTATTACGCATGTCACCAGAAATGACATTGCAAAACATATTAATAGCAAACAAAATGTTACTTACTTGTGCATGTAGGCCATCATCAACAATGACTATATGAAGTAGTATAACTGCATTTAGAATATAATGGAATGCCTTTTATTGTCACTATACACATGTACAATGAGATTAAAAGCAATTCAACTCCAATAACAGTGCAACAGTGAAAAAAATATAAAAATATACAATATAAACATAGGCAAGAAAATATAGAAAAGATACAATATAATATAAACATAGGCAAAGAAAAGGGAGGTAAGGTGCACAGTCCTGAGGAGTCATTGTAGAGTATTGCACATTAAAAAAAGTGTATTGCACATTTTAGAGTATTTCACATAGTAAAATATTGCACAGTAGGTAAGGTTTTTTGACAGTGTTTAGTAGTGTTTGAAAAGAGTCCATGTGTCCATGTATGAAGTCAGTGCATGTTAGAGTTCAGGGTGGTTATTGCTTTTGGGAAGAAGCTGTTTTTGAATCTGTTTGTTTTAGTCCTGATGCACCTGTAGCGCCTCCCTGAGGGCAACAGGTCAAAGCCAGGGTGGGAGCTGTCTTTGGTGATGGTTTTGGCTCTGCTAAGGCAGCAGGAGGTGTAAATGTCCATCAGTGAGTGGAGAGGGCAGCCAATGATCTTCTGAGCTGCCTTTACGACTCTCTGGAGCCTCTCCCTGTCTGCAACAGTGCAGCTGCCGTACCACACTGTGATGCAGTATGTCAGCAGGCTCTCGATGGATGAGCGGTAGAAGGTCAGCAGCAGGTTGGAGTTTAGGTTGTACTTCCTGAGGACTCTCAGGAAGTGTAGCCGCTGCTGAGCCTTCTTGATGACTGCCGTGATGTTCTCTGACCAGGAGATGTCGGCGGAGATAAGGACGCTGAGAAACCTGAAGGTGTGGGCCCTCTCCACACACTCGCCATTGATGTAAAGGGGGGCTGGGTCGGTGCTGTGCTTCCTGAAGTCAACAATGATCTTTTTGGTTTTCTTGGTGTTCAGAGCGAGGTTATTCTCTGAACACCAGGCTGCCAACTTCAGGACCTCTCTGTAGGCTGCCTCATCCCCCTTTGGGATGAGTCTGACCACTGTGGTGTCATCAGCAAACTTGACGATGAGGTTGTTGTTGTGGGTCGAACTGCAGTCGTGGTGTAGAGGCAGTACAGGAGGGGGCTCAGCACACAGCCCTGTGGGGAGCCGGTCAGCTTGTGGGTGGAGGAGAGGTGGGGGCCAAGTCTCACAGTCTGGGGTCGGTTGGTGAGAAAGTCCTTTATCCAGGCACATGTGAGAGGAGGGAGGCCGAGTGTCACCAGTTTTGTGATGAGTCTGTCCGGGATTATTGTGTTAAAGGCTGAACTGTAGTCCACAAAGAGCATCCGGACGTAGCTCTGCCGCTGCTCCAGGTGGTTCAGCGCAGAGTGGAGAGCTACTACAATGGTGTCCTCTGTGGACCTGTTCGCACGATATGCGAACTGGTGAGGGTCAAAGTCTGGGGGGAGATAGGCCTTGATGTGTTGAAGAACTAGTCTCTCGAAGCATTTTGTGATAACTGGAGTGAGGGCCACCGGACGGTAATCGTTCAGGCTGGTGATGGGAGACTTCTTCGGCACTGAGATTATTGTTGCTGATTTTAAGCAGGACGGGATGACTGGGCCAGGGAGAGGTTGAATATCCTGGTAAAGGTTGGGGCGAGTTGGTAGGCGCAAGCTCTGAGCACCTTTCCAGGTACTCCGTCTGGGACGGCAGCTTTCTTGGGGTTCACTGCCAGGAGCACCCGTCTAACATCATGCTCTAGTACAGTGAGTGGGGTGGTGCAGGAGCCAGGTGGGGACATGGGGGCAGGGCTGGAGCAGATGCTGCTGCTGAGATGTTTCAAAGCGAGCAAAGAAGCAGTTTAGCTCCTCTGCCAGTGGCACACTCAGGTCTTCTGTTGACGCATCACAGCCTCTGAAGTTTATAATAATAATAATAATAATAATAATAATAATAATACATTTTATTTGTTGGCGCCTTTCTAGAACCCAAGGTCACCTTACATGTAACATAAAAAACAAAACAGATATGAAATACAATAGCACATAATATAAATACATACAAAGAAAATACAGTGTGGCTAGAAAATAGATAAGGTGGATAAAACGGTTGGGAGTGTTATAGGGAGTAGGATAACTTAAAAAGGTGTGTTTTGAGGTGGGATTTTAAGGTGTCGATGGAGTCCAGAGTGCGTATGTGCAGTGGGAGTGAGTTCCAGAGTCTAGGTGCCGAACAGCTGATGATGTCTTGTATGCCCCGCCACACCTCCCATGTGTTGTTGCTGGACAGGTGGAACTCAGCGTTGCGTTTCCCGAGGGCGGACCTGGCTGGTCATCCAGGGTTTCTGGTTTGGGAAAGCCCGGATGTTTTTGTCCACAGTCACATCCCCGATACAGAACTGGATATAGTCCAATACCATTCCTGTGAATATCTCCAGCTCTTGGTGTTCAAGCAAGTCCCAGTCAGTTTGAAGAGTGCACTGTCAGGCCAGGTTCTAACAGTCTTTGTGGTGGGCCTGGCACTGCGTCTAAGGGGGGTGTAGGCTGGGGAAAGCAGGAGGGAAAGATGGTCTGACTGGCCGAGGTGGGGGAGGGGTATGGCTCTGTACGCATGCTTGATGTTGGTATAAACATGATCAAGAGTGTTCTCCCCCATTGCAGTACACTTGACATGCTGGTAGAACTTCGGGAGTACAGTCTTCAAGTTGGCCTTGTTAAACTTAGGGTTGGGTATCGTTTGAATTTGAGCGATTCCGATTCCGATTCCTTGTTTCGATTCCGGTTCCTAACGATTCTCGATTCCGATTCTTTTGAGAGGCAGGGAAAAATTTGTTTTAAATGAGCCAGCTATCCAACGGTCTTTCTGAATGAAATAGTCTGACCTTCATCAATTTTAATTCTATGAACTTTTTATGAACTTTACTATGAATTTCTCAGAGGGCTGTTTTAAACTACAATACAAATATCAAATCTATGAACTTGAATATAATAATATTATAAATAATGAATACGTTTCGCAGAGGTACACTTTAACTTTATTTTTAACTCATGAAACATGTTAACATGCCTCCACTGATGGGCTAATCTGGAGCAGAATAGCCATTATTATTATTATTAATATGTCGAATCGACATATTAATAATAATAATAATAATAATAATATGTAAACAGAATGAACAGAAGATGAAAACCGGACAGATTTCCGCTGTTGTAAAATTAGGGACTGGCCCTTTAAGCCGCAGGCTCGTATGCGGAGTGGGAGGGGTAGAGTGAGTGTGTGTGTGAGTTTTTGGAGTGGATGAGAGAGAGGCACGTTACAGCGACCGGAGCAAATAATGTTGATAAGAAAAGTACACGAAATAAATCAGTTTGATCCTGACCACTGTGCAGTCATTCACTAGCTGCTGTTGTTAAGAAAAGGACTCGCGGTAAAATGTAAACACTTCCGGTGGACGCTTCTTCTTTAGTGTTTGGCAGCTCCGGTCGGCGGGCTAGGAATCGAAACTAGGAACCGAAAGTTAAATTCTGCAACGATTCCGGGAGAATCGGAAAGCTAGTCCCGGTTCCAATCGATCCTCGATCCTCGATACCCAACCCTAGTTAAACTCCCCTGCAATTATGTGAACACCGTTGGGGTGGGCCCACTGTTACGGTGTTCAGCAGGAGAGAGAGCGCTGTGTTTACACTGGCGTCGGGTGGAATATACACAGCCGTAATGAATCATCTTACAGACATGTATTCGACATCCAGGAAACAGTGTTTGTCTATAATTTTCCCGTTGTTACACCAGTTGTCATGCACATAGTGTTTCCTCTAGGATTTTTTTCAGCAGCGGGGGGAAAGGGTGGGTGGTACGCCGGCGGTCGGAGTGAATATCAATGGGTAATTTAAAAATATTAAATAAAATGACACTTAACTGCAAAACAAACTTTAGAACATATTTATTGACATCTATTGTTACAGAAGGCAGCTTGGTCTTCGTTTTCTCTCCTCTCTCCTGCTCCACTCTGCCCTCTCTCCTGCTCCACTCTGCTCTCCTGCTCCACTCTGTTCTCCTGCTCCACTCTGTTCTCCTGCTCCACTACTCTGCATCAACAGTCTGCTGAATCGTCTCCTCGCCGAACTGTCGGTAGAGGTCCACTGATAAACACCTCAGTATTCAGACATCGAACTTTGTTCAGCAGATCATTAAAATCCCGTTTCAATACTCTGATTGTTGCTTGACAACATCAAGTGCTCCTGTGTGAATGACGAGAGATTTCACTATCGGATGCTCAGCAGTGATTTCCAGAATTTTCTCTGAGATATCGGACACCATATCATTGGTAAAACAAAGTACCTTGGTGTTTTTGCTGAAAAAGTGTTTTGTCTTATTCACAGCTCCGTCACCCACTATCAGCGTTTGAGGCCCAGTGGTTAGCTCTTTCTGCAGCCTTTTAGTATATGATTTAGCCTCATACCTTTCTCCGGTGCTGGAAGATGACCTTTCTTTTGGGGAGTCAGGGTCTTGTAAAAGTGGAGCAAATCTGTTCTCTAGTAGAATCCCTGTGTCTTTGGTCGGTTTGCTCTTACTTTTTGGTTTAGCCACATTCCACGGCTGTTTTCTCCTTGGTACTGGGGTTGAAGAGACCCTCCTGTGTGACGGCAGTGCAGGCCACTCAGTATCATCACGAGTCTCCAGGTGCTGGGTTCTGCCTGTTAATCGTCTTCCCATATCTGAGGGAAGTGATTTATCTTTACATGAATTATGCTTTGGCTTTGCACAAAGAATTTGTCTGTTAGCCTGCTCCTTTCCACTGATTTGGGTCATCGG